>JADMLL010000011.1:3735439-3990114 GCA_016920875.1 Columbicola columbae | reverse complement strand
AAAAACCCGCGAAAATTTTCCCGCGTTTTTTAAATTTTAATTATTTCTGGTTTTTTGAGGCCACATTATTTTAGGTTGAATTAGGAAAATAAAAAAGGCACTTTAATTACATTAAAAATTATTTTATTGACATTAATTTTTCAAATATACAAAGATCAACACAAAAGGCTACAATTACATTACAATTTTTACAACCCCTCCCCCAAAGAAAAAAAACAAAAAAATTCAATGTAGCTCATAACGACCCTGATTTCTGTTCGCCGACGCCAACTTCAGTGCGGATTAGAAGTTGATAAGACTACGTCCTAGCATTCCACCATTTTCTCTTAGCTTTTGGCACTTTTCCGGTTCCTTTCAGAAGAGTTTGATCTGGTTATCGGCCCCATTTACACGCCTGTTTTGTAACGCAATCGTGGATCGACGAGTCGAGTTCAGCTTCTCCGTCCTGGAACGTTCTTCAATGACTATTAAACCGTCTTACAAAAAGCCTGATAGGACTGCTGTTGCTGCTGCTCTCTTCCATATCTTCTCTCTTCCTCTCTTTTGGTTCCTTCGACAGAAGACCATACAACGTCAACAATCCATTCCACAAAAACTAAGCCTTTAATGAATCCATATTTCAAAAATAATGCACACTTTCATGATTCATAAATAAAAACACAGTTTCATCGGAATTAATTCCCAAAAATAATGCACACATCTATCATGAGATCATAGACAAAGGTTTCGTTTCAATAGTATTGCACACTTGCAAGTCCTACCTGGAATAAGCCGACCGTTGGTTCAAAGGATTTTAGTCTTGGGTGTGCTGGGTAGCCCCTGTGCCGGTTGAGGGGGGGTGCTAGAAGAAATTGACGACTGCCCACAGTAGAAGCGGATGGTGAAGGATATCAGGAATTCAGTGATCAGTTGTTCAAAATGCATTTCATACATATGTAAATATAAAATAAATAAATAAATAATGCACAATTAAATTAATTCCAGTTACACCACATTCCAAAAAAAAAATGTTTATGTCTTATGTAATAGTTTTTCCTCAATCAGAAATATTTGTTTTTTATTCATTTGAAAATATTTTAATCTCCATTAAATGAACCAATTAATATTCAGTTAGCTAGTTCCACGATCAAGGTAATAGTTAAGGAAACAAAAAAATTATTTACTAACCTGAATGCAAAGTTGATTTCTCACAAACGAAAAAAAAATTTATTTACCCAAGCCTTCCTGATGTAATTACTTGAATATTTAACATCCAACCTGCAAAAACAAATTCGTTATCATAATCATTCTCCTTCAAATATCTAAATCCACGCTATTAATCCATTTGCCACGCCAATTTATTCGATTCGTATCAGTAAACATTCAAACAGAAAATTCGAACAACGCCGGTCTTCAAAATCATCTACAAGGCGGTGTTTACGAATCATCAATAATATTATCAAAACCACAAAGCAGAAAGCTTTTTATAAACTCCCCTTCGATAATTTTTATTTATAATAATATCAACATATTGAAAAATAATATCCGTTAATAAATTTTATTTTCCGAATAAAATTTTCAAACGCAAGATTACGTCATCGTGACGTCACTCGCCGCCATTAGTTTTTAACGGTTTGTTCGTTTAGACGCGTTTTTTCGGGGCCCTTTTGTCTGCGTTCAGTGTTCGTTTTTAGTTTTGCACGATGGCTAATTCGTTCATAATTGTTCGTTTTGATTATGATTTGATGTTCGATTAAGCTTATAGTTGGTTTAAATGGTCACGAAATCGTTTTTTCCAATACAGGGGGCGATTAAATATGTAGGAGCTTTCAGTTTTTCAGTTACACGAGGGCTTGATATTGATTCTCTAAATGACTCGGGTTAATGTGAAAACAATTTTTAACGGTTTTTTGATTTTCTTTTAAATCGTTCGATCGGAGTTTGTGTTTAAGTGTGAAATCTTCTTTCTTTTCTTTTTTGTTTGTTTTTAAGAAGATTTTTGAGAAGAATTTTGAGGTGAGAAAAAAATTTTGAATAAAGTTTTGAGTCAAACTATACAAAGAGAAAGCAAAACTGATTTGGCTACATTTACCGTTTCATAAATAATGCACACGCTTCACTGAAAGACTCCTTCATAAGTACTTCACATTAACACCCGAATTTATCAAAATCAATGCAAACTTTCATGAAGAATCCATTTTAGAAGTGGTTTGCGGTTGTTTCTTTGGATATAAAGATGGCGCCCAGTTTATGCAATAAGTACTGCACACTTTTGTTTCAAATTCATTTCCAAATGTAATACATACTTTGGTGTTTAGTTGTCCGGCTGTAGGAGAATACAGAACCAAAGCGAAGTGGATCATCCCAGAGCAGATAAGAAACAGCTCGAAGGAGAGTATAGATGGAAGCCTGGGCTGGTTCCTGAGCGAAGTCCGAAAACTAAGATCTGCCAATTTCCACCAAGCCTGGAAGTATATATGTGTGTATATATTTATATTTTTGTGTATACACAGTGTATGTAAACTATTTTGTGTTTTTTTTTGTTGTTGTTATAGCGAGCTTTGTTTCTTTTCAATTAGCCTATGAGAGGTATGTCAAATACATAAATACCTTAGTGAAGAGCTTATTTCATAAATATTGCACACTAACATCAATGATTCATGGCAAAAGTGTACATTACTCTTGGAATGAATGATTGATTTACAATAAATGACTTGTCTCTCATAAGCAATGAGCTATTTCAAAAGTAATGCACACTTTAACACTAGAAAGACTAAAAGTTTATCCACCTATACTAAACATATCCATAAATCAGTCAAACCAATTTCTGTAGTCAATTTAGTGTTGATTAGGAATACAGTTCATAAGCACATCCGGAAATGGTGGATTTTTAAAGAGCAGAAAAATCTGCTCGGGTCTCAAAAACCGGATATGGTTGATTTTTGCTTAAATTTTAACCATATCCGGTTTTGTCGAGATTTGATGAAAACATTGAGCAGGCTATCTGGTCGCGAAAAACCGGATATAGTTGATCACGAAAGACTGGATTTGGTTGAATTTTACTCAAGTTTTAACCATATCCAATTTTTAGAGATCCGATGATATTTCACTGGTTCGTATTTTCCCACTGGATCTTGAAAACCGGAAATGGGTAACGGCCTGCTCAATTTTTTCATCAAATTTCGACAAAACCGGATATGGTGGAATTTTTCTCAAATTTTAACCGTATCCGGTTTTTCGAAATCCGATGACATTTGACTGAGTTGTGTTTTCCCACTGAATCTCGAAAAACCGGAAATGGGTAAAATTTAGGCAAAAAACCAACCATATCCGGTTTTTGAGACCCGATAACAATCGGCCTGCTCAATTTTTTCATCAAATCTCGAAAAACTGGACATGGCTGATTTTTGCTTAAATTTTACCCATTTCCGGTTTTGTCGAGATCCGATGACCTTTGAGTGGCTCGTATTTTCTCTCGGGATTCAGCAACTAGATTTTGTTCAGTGAAAGACGTTATTCCAAAAGTAATGCACACTTTTTCCAACAATAATGCTCACCTAAATCGATAACACCAGAAAAATAAGAAAATTTATTCAAACGATAACTGTCTTATTAAAATATTAATTGCCTTTTGGAAACGAAAACAATTTTATCTATAATAGATAATATTAAGTTATGAAATTGTCTGTGAACTTGTAACAGAAAACATTTTCATGTTTTGATAGCTGACTATCAAGCGAACAAAGAACTTTAACACTTTGACTGAAGTAGATAACTGTTACTCATTCACTGAATAATTTTATCTATTAAGTCTTCTTATGACTCTGTGCGATGAACATGTGTGTAAGCTTCTCCACGGACAATTCAATTTCACGAGCTTGCAGAGCCGTGTTAACGATGACGGTCGATGCTGTGTTCGGTCTTGACTTGTCAGCTTCTCCATCGTTCGTCTCATTCTTGAGAAACTCTTGTGTAGGAGCTTGAATCAAACAGATAAATCAGTTAGACATGGATGTTCGGTATAGGTCCTTGATCAAAACCTGAAACTCACTGTACCTGATGGTTGAGGTAGTGTTGCTCTCAAGCATTCGGCGGAATAAATCTTCCTGTCTACAGCCACGATCTTGTCACCGTCTCCCACATTCGCTGACTTACTTCTAATAGCAGCCGGCTCAGGTTCTTGTTGTTGTTGGAGTTGTTGCTGTTGTTGTTGTTGTTCTTCTTCCACGATTTTAGGTGTGCTATAACCCGAAGACGTGGGACTAGGTTCGTTTGAGACATTTTTTATCGTGATCGGGAGAAGGAACGTTTGACTAAACGGCGGAAGTCGGTGAGGGAAAGGTTGCGACTCGAAATCGATGGCGTTTTCCCTCATGTTTAGATGTTTCGAGACGGTGAACAGTTCGAACGGGACTTCCCGAACGCCGATCGGTCCTCCTGGAGCGTATGGATGATGTCCAAATTGGTAAATCGAACTGTTACCCGAGATCCCCGTTATTTCCATCATTCCGATCTGGTTCGTTCGGACGTGGTACGGAAAGTTTTTATTCGCTTTCGAGGGCATCGTCAAAACCTGGAAGTAGATAATTTTATCTATAATCCCTTTCTCTACATGGTTTTGGTTTCATCTCCTCCAGTTCATCTCCTCACCAAAAACAGCAGATGACCTCCAAATGCGATCGAATGAAAAGCTCCGCAGACGACGCTTTCACGAACCCATTTATCTATCTGACTGTTGGCAGCTAAAACGACACTAGGACCTGCGACGAACCTGTTTTGACATCAAATCAATAAATAAACGTTCGTTAAAACTTATTAACATAAATCAGCGTTCAGTATACATCACCAAAGAGTTCCGATGACGTTAAATGGATAATAGAAGGTTACTTTCTCCGGATAATGTTTCAACGTAAACACAGTCGAGTAGATAAACATCCACCAAGCGATGATACGAAGGGCGATCACTCCATAACCAGGTGCGCTGTCGTATAGATAAAGGACCTCACCAGGATCAAAAAACTGTGAAGGATTGGGAGGTAGATTAGTCGGTTAAGCAGGTAGCTGTTGTGTTGTTTACTAGATAAAACACTCACCTCTCTTTCGTAGATAAACAAACAACAATAACAAACAACATAAAGGCACATGAATATAGTTAATTTAACGCTTGAGGCTAGACGAAGACGACCGCGGGTGACTGTATACCCTTTTGCCAGAAGGAGGAGGAGGAGAAGGAAACAAGTCTCCGATGCGGCTTCGCATAGCTGTCCTGCAACAGGAACAGAAAATCGTGAGGGGAGGGGGTGGTGGAGGGAGAGGGTGGTTTGATGACTAAATTTACCGAAATGCTTGATTTTCGGGTGACCGACCCCGTCCAAAGCGTAGCGAACGTATGCGATGCACTGGCTTATGACTCCCAGTTCCTGAAGAGCTACAGAAACGATGAAGAGCTTGTATGTCGCGTGTAGGAACTGTCTCGCCTTCAGTTCGACGCTGCACATGACAATAGCCAGCATGAGCATGTAGACCAGAGTGAAGGTCATGAGAATCGGAAGGACATCTAAAATTAAAGGACAGATGGAGGTTGTCTAAGCCACTGTATCTAGGACACAAGAACCGATTAGACCCAAGTTTCCATGAAAACTTGTTTGCCGAAACTGTGCAATACTTTTGAAAGAACGTCTTCATACACTTTATTCATTTGGGAACCGGCTCATCATTAGGGTGTGCATAATTTATGAAACCAGTTCTTGTAAAGAGTGTTCATTTCTAAGATTTCAATTCTTCCTTCAATTGTGCATTACTTTTGAAATGAATCCTTCTTGAAACAGAGCGAACATTAATTTATAAAAGGTAGTCATCATTAATCTGTGCATTATTTATGAAATAAATTCGTCGCAATTTATCGAACTAAAGTGTGCAATATTTTTGAAACGAGGTCTCTGTTAAAGTGTGCAGAATTTTGAGATAAATCTGAGATTTTACGACACAGAAATGAATTAATTGCTGGATTGTGCAGTATTTTTGAAATGGTATCGTCGTCACACGAGTGTGCAGTATTTCTGAAGTGAGGTTCGGCTAAAAGTGTGCATTATCTTTGAAATGAGCTTTTGTTAAGAGTGTGCAATAATTTTGAAATGAGGTTTACCCAAATCTGTGCGATGGTTTGGAATGATATTGCCAAGAGAGTGTGCAGTATTTATGAAATGACACTCAGCTGAAAATGTGCATTGTCTTTGGTATAAGATCTCGTCAAGGGTGTGCAGTATTTACGAAATGTGGTTTAGCTAAGAGTGTGCAGGGTTTATAGAATAAGGTTTACTGAAAAGTGTGCATTACTTTTGAAATGAGGTTTAGCTAAAACTGTGCATTACTTTTGAAATATGAGCTTGTTAAAAGTGTGCAGTATTTTTGAAATAAGGTTTGCCAAAAAGTGTGGAGTATTTTTGAAATGGTATCGTAGTCCCACGAGTGTGCAATATTTTTGAAAAGAACTCAGCTAAAATTTTGCATTGTTTTTGCGAAACTTCAAGTGTGCAATATTTTTGAAATGAGTCGTGATAGGACCTTACACTACTTGTTGAGATGATATTTGCAGAAACAAATTTTCTACACTTTTGAAGTCCTAACGGAAGTGTGTAAGAATTGGGACATGAAGCTTACACGAAAGTGTGCAGTACTTTTGAAATAAATTGTTTTGTGAATTGATGATACAGAAATGAGCTACACAGATAAATGTGCAGTATTTATGGAATGACGTTTTGGTGTTAATGCTTCTTGAAAGACTCCCAACAGCCACACTGACGAACGAACGGACGGACAGAGACTGTTTCCGGTATACATACACACTACCGTTTGTAGATAGATAAATTATCTAAGCACTGGGGTTATGTCTGATTGCTGAACTACTTCAAAATTATTTGTAAGAATGAAACTAACAGAATTCATCCGCGGATAAGTGTTCGTGCCAATACTCTCCGGGCGGAGCGTTCGTCATTAAGAACTTGTAACGGACGTTCAGACCCTGGAAGAAAGGAAAAAAAATTTTTAGGAGAACGGGCGTTCAAGGCCATACACGTTCGCTCTCTCCCTCTCACTTTGGTGTACCTTAGTCGAGTTGCAGTTACTGAAAGCTATAAACCACCATCTCTCTCGAGACGAACGGAACCTTTTGGCGTTGTTACAGCTCACCGTTCCGAGTGTCTTGATGGAACCTTTGTCAGTCGGCGGTGACTTCACTTTGCTACAACCATTCCCGAAGAAAGATGACGTCAAGTTGACAATCTGATTTTGCTGAATCTTCAAAACGGATTCCTTTTCCCAACACGTCTGAAGAGAAAGAGATAAACAGTTGCTACCGAACGTGTCATTTATACTACAGAAAACCGGAAATTTGTTTTGACTCACCTTGTTCGTCTTGTAAACAGCCGGCCATTGAGTCTCCGAATCGTAATAGAGAAGAAGGTTAACAGTTCCAAAATGTTCTTCGTCGTATTCGATGTTGTATTCGAAGAGACCTTCCTCCGACAGGAAACAAAATCTTGCGACGAACGCCCAGTTCTGAAAGACACGCTATAAATGAGTACACGGAAGGGGAATCCGTTCGCCATTTAAGAAAATCTTTTCTGTTACCTCGTGCGTTATAAGATGTCCCGAAACATATTTACACGTGACTCCTCTCGTCAGCAACAGGAACATGACAAGTCTCAACATGACCGGATGTTGAAATCTGGGAAATTTTCAAACGACATCCTTCCCCGTTCGGAGATCCACGTTCTCCTTTTTACCGTTCGACTAGTCACGGGCCAACCGCGTCAGAAATAACTTTGGGGAAAAATGTTTTCCCGAATCAATGCCTCAAGTTGCCATGACGATGGAACTCAAGTCAAAACAAAAGCTCCGCCGGGGGGGGGAAGCTTTGATTAGGCTGCCCCTATGACGCCATTTTTCGAATTTGCCTTTCGGCTAATTGGGGGGTGGGGGTTGTATTCACACCCCTGGACTGTGTGTTGATTGATTGTCCTTGAGCCTCTGGTTCGAAATTTTTTCCTGACCCGCTGACCTTCAAGTTTTGATTTAGGCTTTGTTCTTCGTTTGCTGTTTCCGGTGAGCTGTAGAAAGGTCAGTAACCTCATTTAGACGGTGGGATTAGTCATAATCGCCAACTAAGCTTGGTTAATGTGACAATTTTGCTGAATATTTATCACATTTACCGGCTATTTTATAAAACCACCGACTTTGCTCGGAATACGAGTTTGGTATTTTATAAACAAGCCGGTAAATGTGATAAATTTTCAGTAATCTGTCACATCTTAACATAAATTAGGCCGTTCACCCAATACTTCAAGTTGTAGTTCGTTCCATGAGTAATATCTAATACACACTTTACGGTAAAAGTGATTAATCGTCCATAAATATATTCAATTCTCGGCGAGTATGCATAATCACCTCCTAACCCTTGTAAATCTGACAAATTATTGAATATTTATCACATTTACCGGCTAGTTTATAAAATATACAACTCATAATCCGAGAAAATATTTAATAAATTTGCTATATTTTATATACTAGGCGGTAAATGTGAGAAATGTTCAGCAATTTGCTGTATTTACCAAGAATAAGTGGCGATTATGAATAATCGCCGGGAATTATCATTTTTACCGGCTAGTTTATAAAATTTTCAACTTTTAATGGGTACTTAAATAAAAGTTTGTTCAGATTAAGAGTTGGATATTTAATAAACTAGCCGGTAAATGTGATAAACACTTAATAATTTATTACTTCAACCAAATTTAAATGCCGATTATAAATAATTATCGCGATATATATACATATTTCCTGATTTATCGCTTTTACCGTAACATATATATATCAAACTTACTGGCTAGTTAATAAAATCTCGAACCTGTGATGGAGAGTTTAATAAAATTTTGCTCATATTAACCGGAAAGTATATATGTTATAGTAAATGCGATATCTCGACTATAAATATATGTAATTCTCGGCGAATATGTATAATCACCAACTAAACGTGATAAATGTGAAAAATTAGTGAATATTTATCACACTTACCGACTAGTTTATAAAATCTCTAACTCGTATTCTGAGCAAAATTTGATTCCATTCCCCATTATGAGTTGAAAGTTTTATAAACTAGCCGGTAATGTGAGAAATATTCATTTTATTATAACTTCTGACATGTTTATTAGTTGGTGATTATGAATAATCGCCGGAAATTATATATATATGTGTAAAATTTATCACTTTTAGCGTATAAAATACATTCATTATATTTATCACATTTACCGGCTAGTTTATAAAATATACAACTCGTAATCCGAGAAAATATTTATTAAATTAGCTATTTTGAGTTGGATATTTTATACACTAACCGGTAAATGTGAGAAATGCTCAGTAATTTGCTGTATTTACCAAGAATAAGTGGCGATTATGAAGAATAGCCGGGAATTATCACATTTACCGGCTACATTATAAAATTTCCAACTCATAAGTGGGAATGGAATCAAATTTTGCTCAGAATACGAGTTAAAGTTTTTGTAAACCAGCCGGTAAATGTGATAAATATATGTTGCGATAAAAATGATTAATCATAATCACCAACTAAGTTTGGTGTAAGTGACAAGTTACTGAATATTTATCACAAGTAATAATACTTTGCTCGGATTAATAGTTTGGTATTTAATAAACCACCCGGTTAAAGTGATAAATATTCATTATTGTGTCAGGTTTACAAAGCTTAGTTGGTGATTATGAATAATAGCCGGGAATTATGTTTATATTGATTAAATTTATCACTTTTACTGTGTCATATATTTAAAACATTTTACTGGTTAGTTTATAAAATTATAATAGCACAAACTAAGCTTGGTAAATCAGACAAACTAATGAATATTTATCACTTTAACCGGGTGGTTTATTAAATATCCAACTCTTAATCTGAGCAAAGTATTATTACTTGTGATGAATATTCAGTAACTTGTCACTTACGCCGAACTTAGTTGGTGATTATGATTAATCATTTTTATCGCAACATATATTTATCACATTTACCGGCTGGTTTACAAAATCTCTAACTCGTAATCTGAACATACTTTTATTTAAGTACCCATTAAAAGTTGAAAATTTTATAAACTAGCCGGTAAAAATGATAATTCCCGGCGATTATTCATAATCGCCATTTATCCCTGGTAAATACAGCAAATTGCTGAACATTTCTCACATTTACCGCCTAGTATATAAAATATAGCAAATTTATTAAATATTTTCTCGGATTATGAGTTGTATATTTTATAAACTAGCCGGTAAATGTGATAAATATTCAATAATTTGTCAGATTTACAAGGATTAGGAGGTGATTATGTATACTCGCCGAGAATTGAATATATTTATAGACGATTTATCACTTTTACCGTGAAGTGTGTATTAGATATTACTCGTGGAACGAACTACAACTTGAAGTATTAGCGATTATTCATAATCGCCACTTATTCTTGGTAAATACAGCAAATTGCTGAACATTTCTCACATTTATCGCCTAGTATATAAAATATAGATAATTTATTAAATATTTTCTCGGATTACGAGTTGTATATTTTATAAACTAGCCGGTAAATGTGATAAATATTCACTAATTTCTCATATTTATAAAGTTTAGTTGGTGATTTTGCACATTCACCGAGAATTACATATATTTATGGACGATTTATCACTTTTACCATAACAAACATATACAATATTAGTTAAATTCAGACAATAAAACGCATAAAAACAATACGCATAAAACAAAACCTGACATCGGTATGTATTGAATGTCTGTTTATCTCTCATCGATGTAAATCTTCAAAAACATTTTTGCTCGGGCACTTTAGATGAAAACCACAGCCTTCTCAACACGTCACGGACCGACATCTCCTTTTTAAAACATTTTCACCTTCACTTCCGGTATCTATTTCCGGTTGGCTCGTACTCTCCAACAAAACCAAAAATTTCAAATACGCTTCAAAAATAACATTTATTTATCGAATATGAATATTTATCTATATATATAATTATATTAATATAACTTAAATAATTAAAAAAAGAAGTTTACAAAGTCACCGCCTTCTATTAAAATCCGCAAAACTACGGGAGGGAGGGATGGGGCTTGTCAAGGCCACAAAACTCAATTCGGTAACCAAAGTCACTCAGTCTGGCCCTTTACAACAGTTCTTGCGTCCTCCTACCCAACTCTCTCTGTCCGTCTGTCTGTCTGTCTGTCTTCTTCACAGGACCCAATCAAGACGGTTAAGGTTTTGCTAGATAATAGGGCCTCAGGCACCCCAGGTCATTACAGAACAGGAAAATGGCGGTGGATAATCGCCTCGCCGCCATCTTACCTGTCATTCGCAGTCACAAATAAAAAATTATCTAGTGGCGAAATGAAAAGGCGTTTATATAGATAAAAAGGCGCGATATACACACACATGCACGTACACGAGGACACGGACAAAGTTCGAACGAACGGAAAACCGAACGGACGACCTGGCTAATCGAAAAGCAAAGGAAAAGCCTCGACGACACACAGCTTCAAGTAAATTTTATCCGTTTCCGGCTCTAGATAAACAAACATCAAAACGCATACACACATCTTATATACTCCTATAGATAAAAACTACATTTTTTATGATAATTGTATCTATTTCCGGTCCATTTCCGGTTTGATTTGCATAAATTAATAATTAAGTCACTATTGATCGGCGAAGAGCTATCCAGTTCTTGTTCTCCGGGTTTATTTCCGGTTCGTGTGTCTCAACCACCGGAAGTAGAACCTTATTAGAGATTTAAAAAGTCTAATCGATTGGCAATGTTAGAATTTCCGAGTGGTGTCATTGTTCTCCAGAACAGTCTTTCGAAATGAACCTTTTTCTCATTTCCGGTTGGATTCCGGCTATTAAACGGCCGCTTCCTTCTTTCCGTCCGGTGTCATCGTTGTCGTGAACGCCTCGTCAGCTTCTGTCAGGTTCTCTCGTGATGATGCTAGATTCTCTCGGCTCTTCCTCAACTCGTCGATGGTTCTCTGAAACGGACACCAAGGCGTCGTTAGCGGTTACATCTGGTTGTTAGTGTCCACTTCGGTTTGTATACTCTATGACTTCACTTTACTCTCTATGCTAGGTCAAAGTCTTCGATAGTTACACTCAGATCTTTGCAAAAGTGTGCAGTATTTATGAAACGAGACCTTTGGAAAAGCGTGCAGGATTTTTGAAACGGGATCGCTGTGAAAATGTGCAGTATTTATAAAATGAATTCTTGGCAGTAGTGTGCAATATTTTTGAAAGAAGATCTCTGTGTAAGTGTGCAGTATTTATGAAATGAGAGTCTTGTAGCAGGATTTGTGTGAATATTTTGAAACGAGATCTCAGTGAAAATGCGCAGTAATTATAAAATGAATTCTTGGCAGTAGTGTGCAATATTTTTGAAATGGAAGCTCTCGTACAGTGTGCAGTATTTATGAAATGAGATTTCTGTTACAGCGTGCAGTATTTTTGAAACGGGATATCTATAAAAGTGTGCAGTATTTATGAAATAAATTGTTGGCAGTAGTGTGCAATATTTTTGAAAGGAGATCTATGAGAAAGTGTGCAGTATTTATGAAAAAGATTTGTGTGAAGGTGTGCAGTATTTTTGAAACGAGCCCTCAGTGAAAGTGTGCAGTAATTATGAAACGGGGTCTCGGTAAAATTGTGCAACATTTATGAAACGAGATCTCAGTGAAAGTGTGCAGTAATTATAAAAGAATTTTGAGTGTGCAATATTTTGAAACCTCAAATGTGCAGTATTTATGAAACGAGATTTCTCAGCGTGCATTTTTGAAACGGGATATCTATAAAAGTGTGCAGTATTTATGAAATAAATTGTTGGCAGTAGTGTGCAATATTTTTGAAAGGAGATCTCTGTGTAAGTGTGCAGTATTTACGAAATGAGAGTCTTGTAGATGTGTGCATTATTTATGAAATTAATTCTAGACTAAAGTCTGCTGTAATTTTGAAACGAAATCTCCATGAAAGCGTGCAAAACTTTTGAAATGTGCGCTGCATTTAAATGTGCTTTATTTATGGAATGAGAGACGTGTAAAGGTGGACGTCATTTATGAAACGAGATCTCTGTGTAAGTGTGCAATATTTTTGAAACGGGATCTCTGTTTACATCATATTCTCAGGTGAGAACACAAACTCACCTCAACAGCGGGTATCTTGGCGCCTGGGTAAATGATTTCCGCGTATTCCGTCTTGTCGTCGTCTCTTCTCATGACGCTGTTGGGCGATCTCGCTATGTCTAACTCAGCGTAGACGATCCCATCCGTTCGAGTTCCATCAACTTGTACCACTTCTTCCGGTTGTTCCTATAACCGAAGAATTCAAACAATCACAACTTTCTCTCGGTCCTTTTCTCTGACGTGGAAATCATGTCCCAAAACCAAACCGGAAACAGTTACAAACCTTCGCAGTTATCTCGAACGAAGAGAAATTCCTCGCAGCATCATTGTCGCCGACTTTGTCTTTGTTCTTGCCCATCTTCAAGGAGCCGAAAAGACCGCTCATCAGTTTCTTCGACTGTTTCTCGCTGGTCAATTTGGACACGGAGGACTTGTCAGTGGAGCCGTGGTCCGCGCTTTCCGTGTCACTCCTGGAAAAATGTCTAAATTCGTAAATGAAGACCGAAAGACAGTTGCGAATAAGAGGAAAAGGTGGAAGTGGGGAAGTAGGTGCGCAGAGGTTGATGCGCATGCGTGCGATCATGCCAAAACCAATTTCGGTACTCACCCAGAAGATGCCGTCTCATAGCCAGCTTGCTCAGCATCTTTCGGTGGTGCCTCAACCAAAAACCCCGAATCTGTTAGTTTCTGAAAGAGTCTGTGCGTCTTTGGACTTACTTCCGGCTCCTCATCATCCCGGTACCAACTCCCCCGATCTAGTGAAAAGTACTTTTCCATTTCCTCCGGCTCTCTCCCACGGTACCACGTTATGTCAGGTAGTATGCTGGGTCTATCATCGACAGAGTTCAAGGTATCGCGTGAGGATTTCGTCTCCTCGACTTCCGACTCGTGACTCCGGTCGATGGTCTCTCTACTACTTCCGGTATCTCCTTCCGGTTTCCGCTGGCGTCCTCTCACCTTGAACATCCCTTTGAGCGGGTTCGCATCTACCTTCACCTTGTTTCTGTCTCTTCGATATGGTACCACCTCCTCCTTCGGTTGGTATTGTGGGAATACGAAACCCTGGGAATTCCTCTCGACGTCAGCAACCAGTTTGGGCGACTCTAGATCACCCTCCCTTGGACCCTGTTCCTCTTCTTTGTCCAACTTAACCGGAAATACTTTCGGGAATCTGATCGAGTAATTCCTTTTAGGGGTCGGAATGGGTTCGGGAAATACTTCTTCCGGTTCTTCGAGATCTCCCACCAACTCCTCTCGCTTTTGGATGAGTGAGAACAAGTTTGGCTGTTGCTCAGGTTCTTTCTCCACTTCCGGTTTCAGGTCTTCATCCCTCGATAAGTCATTCTCGTAGGTGTATTTCTCATCATCGTCTTCTGGTTGTCCAGTTTTGTCTTCATCATCGACCCCCTCTTCCGGTTCTTTATCCTTCCCCGTCTTCTTTCCTTTCTTCCAAGATAGTCTTGGCAGTTTTATCGAAAACCGTTTTGAACTTCTTCCATTTTCCGGTTCTTCCGGTTTCGATTCATCCGATCCTGTGTTGTCTTGTTGTCTGTCTTCTTCATTATCTACCGATTTATCTCTCACCCACGGGAACGAAAACCGTTTTTTTAGGGTTTTGCTATCCTCCTTCGGGGTTGGTGTTCGTTCCGTTTCGGTTGGTGACTCTGGCGACTCACTATCATCCACCTCCTCATCGGCTTTCCTTCTGTCTCTCGACACCCAGAACGGTTTCGAACGTTTTAGACCAAACCGCCATTTACCCTTCCCCTCAGACAGACCATTGACCTGGGAATTCATCACCGGATTATCCACCTCATCAGAATCCGTTTCTCTATCCTCCTCTCCTCCACTTCCGGTTTTCTTTTTCTTCTTCTTCTTGTCCTTCTTCCTCTTGGTCATGGGCAGTGTCAAAGACGTTTCCACGGGGACTATATACGGCGGAAGGTTGATCCGCCCGTTATCGCCGGGCGATGTTTCCAGGTCGGAGAACGGAAACGACGAATGTCGCTTCACGTTCGACTTGACCACGAGGATCTTCTCCGGATCCTCCTCTGATTCCCGGTTTGAGACTTTTGACCCGGGCGTGATGGGCGTTTCGTATTCCGTCTCCGACCCTGACTCGGGTTCGTGAACCTTTTTCTCCTCTTTCTCATTCACCAGACTTGCTTTTGACGATTTTATCTGACCCTCGAGAACGAGTCGAGCTTTTTCCTCCGGCGACACGTACAACTTACTCCCATCCTCGCATTCGACCAGAGTATAGTCTTTATAGATAAGAGAGTGGACTTTGGCCGGATTTCCCGTTCGATAGATAAGACCGCCGGTACGGAAGAAGACTTTTTTGGTTTTTGTGTCATTATATTTTTGGTTAGTCGAGTTAGTGAATGAACATGCAAGAAAAAAAAAGAGAAAAAGCAAAAACCGTGCATTAGTACTCTACAAAAAATTAGCTAGATAAACTAGATAAAAACTACTGAAAGAAGCAAATAAAAATGAAACAACGACGTCATCACTACAGCAGATGACTACGAAGTGAAGAATAAATAAAAATAATCTACTCCCTTCACCCACCAAGGCCTTTTCCCAAATCCCATTTATCTACAACCTCCCAACAGATAAATTTCAAAACCACCCCCAAAAAACAAAAAATCCTGACGAACATTTCCGATATCCATTTGAGTGAACAGGACAATTTAAAGATCAAACTCAAAACAAAACCGTAGATAGATAAAAATTACATGTTAGAGAACCTCCCCTGTTACTCCCAAAACCGGTGAGTAGATAATTACCCCGCTCCCTTCATTATTTCCACAAATAGATAATTTAAAACAGTTTGTGAATTTTGATGACATAAAATTTTTTTTATCTACATGCTTCTATATTTCTAGATAATTATTAGCAGTTTTAGTGATATTAATAGATAAATCTATAGATTTTGTAATAAGATAAATTTGAAAACTTACGATTCGCCTGGAGGTCTTGGAACGCCACCTGAAATATAAAAACGGAAGAGATTAGTACGAATGCTGCGGTAGATAATTTGTTTGGGTGTGGTTAACGAGTATTATGGATAATGGAACGGTTATTTATGGTTATAGATAAAAGGAAGTGATGGCGGAAACACTTAAAAGCGCACGTATTCATCTCATGGGGAATCGAGTTAAGAAATCTATTTGATGTCCGTCCGTCTGTCTTTTTATCTACATCTGTTCCCTCAGTTAATTATCTAGTAGGCAACTCTAAAAGTATCTTTTAGGATGTCACCAACTTTTATTTCATAAATAATGCACACTTTGGTCGAGACTAGTTTCCAAGTCGAAGTTGGGGCCTCCCACACGGATACGTTTCATAAGTGATGCACACTTTTATGACGTCATCGCTCTATAAAATGACTCACTTCCGTCGAAACCTAATCACAACACCGGTCGGTTCATTTCATAAATATTGCACGCTTTTAAGGAGACTTCGTTTCAAAAGTACTGCACAGTGTCACGACAACCTCATTTCATAAATACTGCACATTTCTTGATGACTCTTTTCCCCGCGTAATTCGATCTAAAAGAAAGAAGAGAAGACAGCAGGAGGAGGAGGAGGAAACTGAATTAGTGAGTCAGGTCAAAATGTCGAGTAGGCGATGGGTTTTAGTAGAAGGCTGTGAAGTGTTGATACGATTTCAAGTTCGGAGTGGTTTCCAGACAGACGTCCTGCTATCTTGGATTGAGAGGTCGGTGGGGTTGATATCTTGGAGTTGTGCCCTCGGGGGACCTCCTGTGGGGGAGTGTTTCGTGTTTGTTCGTTTAGTCTGATGACTTTATCTTGGTTTTTGCTTTGGGGGCGCGTCTTCTAACCTTCAAGTTTTTGACTTCTGCGTTTGTTACTATCCACACCTCCTCTCGAGGGTTTCTGTTGTTCTAGTCCTCTCTCCTACCACATCTACTTCGTTTACGTGACCTAACGCCCCCTGGTGATTCCTAACAGCTAGTGGGAGCACTTCTTCGAGTTTCCGTCCTTCTATAATACTATCACAGGTAGACCGGTTATACTAGAAACCTTCAGCGACCTAGTGATCATGATGACTAGACCCACCAGAGGTCTCTAGGCACTTAGCGCCCCCTGGAGTCCGTCCAGAGATATCGATTCACGGTTCGACTACAAAACCACCGAACCGAAACCCCAATTCAGTCCGGAAAATCAAAACACGACCCCCTGGCAAAGAGCCCAGAAAAAAAAACCAAAAATGTCGGAGAGCAGGGGCGTAAGCGGATAGAGAGAGAGAGAAGACGGGAAACACAAAAACAATTTCGTTCACTAAGAGACCCATTTGGCGAACAAAAAAAATTTTCACAATGAAACCTCTCAAGAGAGACCTTTCAAATTGACGTCACCATCCAACCCCCAACCCCCAACCATCCCCTACCCCTCATCCCTTGTAAACCACTCCACTACACTTGAAAAAGTGCTTCTCTCTCTCTCTCTCTCTCCCACACAATGAATTTATCTACTTATCCAAATTTATAATTAATTATCTATAATTCATTTATATTATATTATTATAATTATAATAATTTCATCTATAAATGGTCCTTAGTGTACATAATTTATTTACTTATTAAAATGAGCAAAATTTTAAATTGATAATTAATTTACACTGTTGCATTTTGGAAAAAAGGATTTCGCGCCAAATTTACTCAAAATCCTCGAAACCATTTCAAGTTCCAAAGATAAATTATTTATTTATTTATTTATCTAGTCTAATGATACAAAGTATAATTAGAAACAAAAGCTGCTTCCAAATTTAGAGATAGAAATAAATTGATTTGCTCCGTTTTCTAATTTTAATTTGAATTTCCCGCTCACTTTTAAATTTGATTCAAAAACAAAACAGAACCGGAAATGAATTTTCATCGGATCGGTATTACCTCAAGGCCTGTTCCGAAATTTAAATAAAACCGGAAATGAATAAAATAAAAATTTGTCGTGAAAAACGTGATTTTGACAAGTTTTTGAAAATTTGGAAAATGGTTTTTGAGTTAATAATCAACCGGAAGTGAATAAAAACAAAACAAACCAAAACTGATTTCTCGAAAGTAGGTGCTGATGGCTTCATTCGTTTTTGAATTTGAATTTGAATAACGCTTTCGCTACGGGCGGGTTTTCCGCTGAACGGACCGCCACGACATCACGGCACGTCGACCGTCAGCGAAAGTGCTGTAGTAAGAAGAATTTACACATAAGGTAAACATACCACAGTGGGTTCTTACGAAGAGCCAATATATTGGTAGTCGCGAAAGGGTTAATTAAAACACAACCGGAAACAATTTTCACAACATCAAAGCCTTTTTCAAAAGTTTCGGTTTCTGCCTTTTAATTTAGTCAAATAGATAAAACCGGAAGTGGATAAATAATAACCAAAAAAACTGTTTTAAACGTGACAATGTTTTGATTGAAGAGAGAAGTCAACTACAAGCGAAAACCATTTTTCGAAATTTGGACAAAATTCGTTTTTGAGTTAAACCGGAAGTGAATAAAAAACAAAACTGATTTTCCGGAAGTAGTAGCTGACATCCACCAATTTTGTAAAAATTTTTTCGTTTTTGAGTTTGCAATTGAATTTATTTAAACACAACAGACCGGAAATGAATTTCCTGTTCAATCAAAGCCTGTTCCGAAATTTGGGAGTCCTGTCATTTAATTAAATTGATTAGATGCAACCGGAAATGAACAAAATAAACTTCACTGTTTGAAGGTGATGGAGACAATCTCTCGACTGAGGAAGAAGATCAGTTACAAGTAAGTCGCTTTTCGAAATTTGAGAAAAATTTGTTTTGACACTAAAACTAACCGGAAGTGAAAAAACAAAAACGTAACAAAAGAAGTGGCTGACAGCCTTCTTCAAAATTTTATGAGACTGATACTAATTATTAAAAATCTGTCGTTTTTGATTTTGAATTTATTTGATCACAGCAGACCGGAAATGAATTTTCATGAGACAGTTTTCCCTCAGAGCCTGTTCCGAAATTTTGGGAGGTCTGTCGTTTAATTTTAGGCATTTGATGCAACCGGAAATGAACTAAATAAAAATGTTCACTCTTTTGAACGTGAGGGAAACAATGTCTTGACTGAGGACGAAGGTTAATTAGAAGGAAAAGTCGTTTGAAATTTGAGGAAAATTTCCTTTTGAGTTTTTAATCGACAAGAATACTAACCGGAAGTGAGTAAAAACAAAACAAAGGTAGTAGGTGACAGTCTCTGTCAAAATTTGATGAGATTGATATTAATTATTTAAAATTTTTCGTCTTTGAGTTTGAATTTGAATTTACTTAATCACAACAGACCGGAAATGAATTTTCACAAGAACAATTTACCCTCAAAGCCTGTGCAACATTTCTGGATGTTCTGCCGTTTAATTTAATTTAATTAGACGAAACCGGAAATGAATAAAATAAAAAATTGTTTTGAACGTGAGAGTGACAGTCTCTTCAACCAAGAAGGTCAATTAGAAACGAAATTCTTTCTCCGAAATTTGGGAAAATTTCCTTTTTGAGTTTCTATTCGACAAGAAAACCAACCGGAAATGAATAAGAACACAAAACCGATTTCTCGAACCTAGTTTCTGACAGCCTTCTTCAAAATTTGATGATATCGATATTAATTATTTAAAATTTTTCGCATTTTAGTTTGAATTTGAATTTATTTAATTAAATCAGACCGGAAGTGGATATTTGAAAAGAAAGTGACAGTGACGATTATTTGACAGAGGATTAATTACAAACAAAAGTTGTTACTCTAAATTTGGGGAAAGTTTGTTGTTGCTTTCTCACAATTTGTATCTGGATGTAACCGGAAATGAATTTTTCCTCGACGCCAGTTTCAAACCCAAATTTTAGGTTTTAAGTCTACAACCTAATTTTCCTTTTGGGGGGGTAAACTACCAAGATTAGTTGGCGGAATTTGGGAAGTTTAAGGTTGCTGGAACTGTGACGACAGCTACTTTGGGCTAAGCATTCCTTTATTAAGGCCCTTAAGTTCGGTACCGGATTTAAATTTATGCTTTAAAATTAGTTGTAGGACAAAATATCCTTCCAACCCTGACAAAGAGCGAACGGCAGGTTCAAATATAATGCAATCAGACGCTACTAGCTGTCGCTTCTGTCGCTACTCAGAGTGAATACAGCTGACGGTTGCTTAATTGCTTTCAATTTAACCCAATTTTTGAGTCAACACACAAACCAAATCAAAGTCGATAGTATCGGTATTTAGTTTACCAAAAAACGGCAAAGTTTATGAAAACTCATTTCCGGTCAGTGATTAAAACGGCCAGACTATCAGCTGACACGCGACAGAGGCCAAATTTGCAAAAGCCTCAAAAACCGACAAAGCATAAACCCACATGACTTTGGGAATGAATATAGTTTCATTAAGACATTCTGCTGCCACGTTAAAAAGGTTCCAACACTAACCGGCACCCTATCACGACCCCATCTATAACCTAACTCACCACCACCTACTTATGTAACCGAATCATAGAGTAACAAACCATCACATTCAAACACTCTATGACCCATAAAAGAACGTCATCAAAACGACCACGACACTCACAACCCGGAAATGGGGACTAAGACTTCACTCCAAAACCCCAAGAGACTGGCTATTAACACCAACAATAAATAAAAATAAAAATAAAATAAAACTTTAAAAATTTAATTTTAATTAATACAAAAAAAAGAGAGATTCTTTCAATTTGTACAAAAATGGATTATTTAATATTAAAAAAATGGTCAAAATGGCGTCTCACAAATAATTCTTAGGAACAAGACACGTCAAAAAGCACAAATTAAAACAAAAAAAAGCTTTCAATAATCCACAATACATAAAAATTAACGAGATCCAAAATAATAATAAAAAAAAGAAAATAAAAAGATAATTAACCTTAAAAATTATTTTTGTCTTTAACAGAATCCATTTATAGTTAAAAAGCTAATAAAACAAATCTATTAAAGAGTTTTCATTCTCTTATTAATTAATTTTCCCTTTTATTTATTTATTTTTATTAATCAGATTCTTGATTTATTAACTTTAAATTTGATGTTTTTATATTTATTGCACACTCACACAAGCACACACACGGAAAAAATTTTTTTTAGTTTATAGAAATCAAAGAGTTGAGAGTTCTCATGTCTGAGTTTCATGTTTATTGTTACGCTTATGTTTGGCTTATGATTATAACCTGGAAAAGTACTGACCAAGGCGGTGATAATGAGAAAATCATTTATTTATATATTTATATATTGATACTATGACGTCCCGTGGGTACCGGTGGAACTGACTCTAATGCTGCCTAAGCACCTATATTTTAAATTCACAACATGTGAACTTATTGGTAATCATCCACATGTGTCAATAAGATTGGCAGTGACGTGATTTTCGGATATGACGTCACCGGCACTCACGGGATGCTGTTTTCATGAACCCACCGGACGTTATGGTTTTAAGAGCAACACTGAAGACCTAATGTCATTCAATTATGTAGGTAGTCCTAATGTTATGTTTTATCTTTTAATTACAAACACGAACGTCTCTAACGGATTCTTCTCGAACATAACAAAGTCATGAATCATAAATAGAAACAGTCGGTATTTTAGAAAGTTTATCTTTATGTTTAACGTTATGTGATGTTTATCTACAGCCTTTGCTTGTATACGAGGATATTTATAATTACAAATGATGACAACGACATCACTTATTTAAATAAAACGTCCATAATCCTCAAATTTAAATTCTTTATCTTCTTAACTTTTATGTTTATGTTTTGGTTTTGCTTATAACGAGAACAAAGACTCTTTTGTAGTCGTTCAGTTAGTCCTAACCTTATATATTCTCCAAAATATATGTTTGGTATGTTTTATCTTTGTTTATGTATTTTACAGTTATGTTTTATTGGTTTCATGTTTTCTATATTTTATATTTATGTTTACGCATGTGTTGTGCCTTCATTTGTTTCTCCTATATTTTATCTTTATGTTTATGTTTTGTTTATAATCTGAAATGTCTCTACATTAGACCTACATTCTTCTCTGACATATAAAAATTAGTTACAGTGAATAAAACACAGAAAACATAAAAATGTTGAAATTTCTATGTTGACCACAATGTTTATCTATATGTGTTGCTATCTATAAATTTCTCATCCCTCTCTCATTATTTAAAACCTACTCTTATGTTTCTGTATGATTTTCTGTATAAAAAACAATTCATATCTCTTCCAAAATCATGAGAATCATTTATACATAATAATATTTCAAAATTCTTGAGTCTTTATGTTTATTCAATCATGAGTATGTATGTCATTATGTTTTAATGTTTAACTTTCTTATTACTAACAAAACAAAATGATTTTCTCATTAATGACAATCGCAAATGGTCATGTACGTGAAATTACAAATTTGGAGATTTAAACTTATATGTTCACCTCATTTCATTTGATAAAATGTTTTATAATTCAACATATATTATGTTGGTGTTTTGTTTCCTTTATATTTTCTATTATCCCCCCGGACTATAAACAAATAAAACACATAAATTTAAAAACCTTCAACTTTCACATTTATATTTCTCTCTTTGAAAATTTACATTTATGAGTTTGTTCATAACCTCAAATGTCCCTAACCAAACAATTTATTTAAAAAATTACTCAAACATTTAAATTCTTTTATATAATGGAATGTATTTCTAATTTATTTTAACAATTGGTCTTATTAATTAATCAAAAACACAAATCGTTTCTTTAAAGAAAAAGCCGAGTCAGATTGCTAATAAATTAATTACAAAAACAAGACAAAAAAAATCCTTAAAAATAATAAATAATATAATTAAAACCTAATTATTAATGGAAGGGGTAGTTGGTTGGGGGTTGTGGGGTTGTACGACACCCCCCCGGGCTCATTTTTCAGTCTTGAAATTCAATAAAAAGACTGGTTTCTCGGGGAATAACGGGAGAATCGTTAAAACTCCGCCGCCATGTTGGCCGTTAAAAGTCAAGCCAAGGACGCGTTCCTTCGTTTTAGTTACCGAAAACGACACCAGAGCGCGCGTGAATCGGCATTTTACCAACGTCCGTTTCTTCTAATGGCGTCTGAGTAAAAATATTTTTGTAAATAGATTAAACATTCGGATTTGAGGAATGATTGATTGATTGAATACATCAACGGGAGTATTTTGTTATTTTCCTACATATAAAAGAAAGAGATTCGACGTCAGGGATTCCGGGGAGAGAAGAATGTGTGTAACGGTTTTTGGTCGAGCCTTTGGAAACGTTAGAAGAGGGAGGAGGAGATGGGTTAAAGGGAGGTCAAATCACTATTCTAATCGTTTACATCAAAAATTTCATTTCCTGTTCTGTTGTGTCTTTGCACCAATCGCCTGATTTCTGTTGGAACTTGTCACAGGAAAGTTTTCTTTTGTTTGACATTAGGCAGTGATAGATAACACCTCGCGGGTGGACGACACAACCCGAATATAAATAAAAACCGCATAAAAATAATCTCCGAAACATAACAAGCCGTTCAAGGTGGAGGGAAAAGGACTGGAGAACCAAAAAAAAAGCTCGAAAGTCATCCAGAGCTCAAGACAACCTAATCCCGATGTCTATGAAAAAACACTTTCAAGGTCACGAATGACCGTTAAAACGAGTCTTAGGTGGCTGCGGCTCCTCTACGATGACGTCACCACTACCCGACTTCTTATTTTTTTTGGTTTCCCAGCCCCGGAGATCATACAGGAAACGATTCGTCCAGCCCATTTATCCACCGGCAAATAGGTCGCGGCAAACGTCCATTTCCACATTTCCGAGTCTTTCAATCACGTGATCACTTTCAATAGTTTTATTCCCGCTCAATCACAGATTCCTTTCCACACACATCACCAAAAATGTCTTCTTTCCTTTTATACACTACTCCATATTTATCATCAGACAGTTATGATACTGTATATTTCCTCACGATTCACTGTCCGTTAGGGGAACATGCGCGCACCACTATGACGGCAAAAAGGCACAAACGATCTTTCTTTGTGTGTATTCTCGGGGGCGCGCATCTTTCCTCCCAAAACAACATGCTGGCTCGCTATCTCCTACCCTCCTCCCTGCCCACCCCCCCAAAATCGAACCAAAAACGTGACTTCTACACCGGAGTATTGATTTTGTCGGAGCATTTTTTATCATTTCCGTTGATGTACTCCGTGCTCGAATACACGCCATCTTTCCCCTGAATTGAAGGCGGGAGCTTTTCCTCGATTCCGTCTTCTATCGCGACTTCCGATGAGCTTTTCTTCCCGTTTGTTCCTGCTGAAACAGATTTAAGAAACCGTCTCGGTTATCCCTTTCCAAACCAACTTTCCACTCTAAATATATATATATATTATAATATATACGTATATATATATATACACCTCAAAGAGGCCTTCCTTCACTTATCCATTAAAAGAAACGCCATCTTTATCTATCTGTCTTCAATATAAACTTCTCAACAAAAGCCAAAATACAAAATATTATAAGAAAAATAAATAAATAAAGTAGAAGAAGAGGTATTCATCATGCTCGTGGAACAATGACGTCATGCAAAAAAGGGTTGAGTATTTGTTTCGCTAGAAGGAAACCCTTACATCCGGTCTCTTCATCCATTATCTATCTATATCCGCTTAAAACCCTGTGCGGAGAGAATTCTAAATCAATACAAAGCTAATCTATACAGTTAAAAGAGGTGCTACAAAAACTATCGCCTACTTGAATGAGTAGCTGGGAGCCAGGCTAAGCATGAGCGAGAGATCTTTCCCGTATTTATACTATAGTCTAAGGAAGCTTTTTGCCGCTTTCCAAGACACTACCCCCGTCCCGTTGTGCGTTCAATATGAGCTTTGTCTTTTTATATTTAGAGTGAGAAATTATCTAAAACTTGCCTCGAGACTAGTTCTTATCTGTGTCAGCTTGAAACAAATACCGAAACCAAAATCATAATATAAATAAATAAATAAACAAAAACATAATCATCGGACAAGTAGCAGAAAAAGGAAACGGAAATCGATTGATGATGGTGGTGGTGGTGGTGGTGATGATGATTTCCTTGTGCATGTTCGAACGTCAGAATCATAAGGAGAACGTTACGGTTATCTACTTCCGGTCTTTAACGGTTTTCTTTTTCCTCGTCTTCGCAGCCAACAATGGCTCAGCTTTCCCTTTTATTTATTCTTGTCATTATTTTAAATTATTTATTTTTCTTCTTTGTACTTTATTTAGGCTAGTGTAAGCCCTCCTCCTTTCCCTCCCCCAAGATCCCGCCATGTTTGTTTAATTTTTCCTACAAATATTATTATTATCATCGCGAACACTACAAAAACGTGTTGGTGTGTAGGCCTACATCTCACCCACATTCATTCAAATCAGATTAAAGCCGACTGTCGGTTTGTAGGTCCATCCCCCCAGCCTGAAGTTTCGTACGGTAAAAGTGATAAATCTAGCAAATGAATATCTAATTCCCGGCGATTATTCACAATCACCAACAAACCACTAAGTATTTATCACATTTACCGGCTTGTTTATAAAATCCTCAACTCATAATGGGGAATCGAATCAAATTAGCTCACAATACGAGTTAGAAATTTCATAAACCATACGGTAAATGTGATAAATATTCAGCAATTTGCCTCATTCGTCAAGCTTAGTTGGTGATTATGAATGATCGCTGGAAATTATACTATAAAGGTCAGTACCCTGTTAGTATATATTATGTGAATCGGGAAAATGTCAGTTCTACGCGTCACAACTCATTTTGTTATAAATTATTGAGTATTAATCACATTTACCGGCTGGTTTATAAAATCTCCAACTCGTACCCTGAGCAAAATTTGTTTCGACTTCCCGTTAGGAGCCTTGTATTTTATAAACTGACCGGTAAATGTGATAAATATTCAGTAATTTGTCACATTTACCAAGGTTAGTTGGTGATTATGAATAATCGCCGGGAATTATATATATTCGCCAAATTTATCACTTTTACCGTGTCATATGTATTGAGTATAAGGCATGAGACCGACATTACTTTCCGGTCCATCTAATGGTCGTTATTAACTCGACTATTCTCTGATTGGTTTTCGCTTGTAATTATTTTCCTTACATTTCATAAATAATGCACACTCCCATACGCAATTCCTTTCGTATCTTATTGCACCAGTTCATCACGGCAGAGTTTGTTTTCCATCATTTCATAAATAATGCACAGTTTTATGAAAGTTCGTCTGACGATCATTGCGCACGTTCGCAAACAATTCGATTTGAAAGTGACACCGAGTCACTAGTAATCCGTGATTTCAGCAACGACTCATTTCAAAAATAATGCACACTAGCATGAAGCATTTCACAATTAAAACTTCACACTGTTCAATCTCCTCTACCTCTTTCATAAATACCGCACAGTCCGAATAGACTCCATTACACTCACTTATGTATGGGTACATACATAAAACAGGGGCCCTCTCGCTTCGTCTTCTTTATTTATTTAATTAAATCAACTTGAAACTGACTTCTCATAAGAAGACATTCTCATTTCATTATAATAACATGTAAAGAGCTTATCATCTTATACTTATACATAATTTCTATAAAATTTTATTCCTTTTATGAGATGTGAGAACACACGTCACTCTGTATAACATCCTGTTATAATAATTAACGGAAGACAGTCCGAACCTAGACAGTGCTCACTCTTTAACTGTAATTAGTATTCGTGTCAGGTTCTCGAAGTTATGCGGTCGTTTTATGTATCATCCCAGAGTATGACAAAGTTGGAAGTACTTGAAGTGAGAGTACCTCAACAACCTACTTCCCTTCATTTGAACGGGTTAACCTGTCTCGCGATAATGGCTGCCAACACGACGAACGCATCTTAGTCTCGATATAATCAACTCGAAATCCATTTTCAGGTTTTCACGTACCTGATCAGGTTCAGTCCATAAAAAAAAAATTCGATTATGACTCGATCGCGTGTCACAACATAATTTGCCATGTAAGCGGATTCGTGACAGGATGCCACAAGTTTCATCTCCTCCTCCTCCCCCGGTCACCGGAAAGGGATGCTCATCTTCTCGAGTACCATCCCACCACGACTTCCTTCCTTCTTCCTCCACCCCGGAAAGCACTCACCAGGTTTTTAAAAATTTTTAATTATAACTTTAAAAATTAATTGAGTTATTAACTTTTAATTTAAATAATTTACGACTTGGAAACTCCGTCGCGTTTTATTAATATTATATTTAATTCGTTTTACTATCGTCGCCATTTTCTTACCCCCTTCCTCCCTTTTTTTTTAATTTTCGTCTCTGTAGTCATATCCGTTTCTCGTGCTTTCCTTTCCTTTCTTCCTTCATACTTTGCGTTATTTGCACTCCGGTAATCGACTCAGAATTACACAAGAATGTCTTAAGAACGAGGAGGAGGAAAGGGAGTGGTGGTGTTAACAGCCATTTTGCATTCAAGGAACGAGCTCCAAACTTTTGACTTTGGGCGTTGATAATTACCACCCTCCACCTCTCTTATCACCATCTTTAATATTTGCTCCAATTTTTAGGCGCACCTATCCTCTCAAAATAGACAAAACAAATTTCCGGTACAATGTGGGACCCAGTGCAGTTTGAGCCCCATCTTCGAGGTGTGGATGGACCACAAGAAAATATTGTCGAGTCTGAGCATTACTCCAAATATATATGTCACGGTAAAAGTGATAACTCAGGCGAATACAGATAATTTTCAGCGATTATTCATAATCACCGTCTAACCCTGGTTAATGTGATAAATTATTGTGTATATTTCACATTTTCCGGTTAATTTATACAATCTCCAACACGACCTCTGAACAAAATTTGATCAAACTCCCCGTTAAGAGTTGGGGATTTTATATACAAGCCGGTAAAAGTGATAAACACTCAAAAATTTATCACATTAACCATGATTAGTCGGTGATTTTAAATAATCTCCAAAATTATTATATTTAACAGCTTGATTTATCACTTTTACCGTCAAATTTATTGTATTTATCACGTTTACCGGATAGTTTGTAAAATCTCCAACTCCTAGTGAAACGTTTAGTCAAATTTTGCTCTTAATAAGAGTTGGCGATTCCATAAATTAACCGGCAGATCTGAGGAGTACACAATAATTCATAATCACCGACTAATCATGCTTAATGTGATAAATTATTGAGTATTAATCACATTTACCGGCTGGTTAATAAAATCCCCAAATCTTAATGGGGAGTTTGATCAAATTTTGCTCAGACTTTGTGTTGGAGATTTTATAAATTAACCGGCAAATGCGAGAAATACACAATAATTTATCACATTAACCGGGGTAAGTCGGTGATTATGAATAATCTCCACAAATTATTATATTTATCCGATTGATTCATCACTTTTACCGTAACATATATTGTATTTATCACATTTACTGGCTAGTTTATAAAATCTCCCACTCGTATTCTGAGCACAATCCGACTAAATTTCCCACTAGGACTTGGAGATCTTACAAACTATCCGATAACTGTGATAAACAGTCAATAATTCGTCACATTCACCGAGCATAATTGTTGATTATAAATAATCGCCTCATTTATCACTTTTACCGACCCATAACTTTCCAATTCACATAGTATACGGTGACGTAAACTATCAAACCCCAAAAATACTCAAGTTCAAACATGTCCCCAACCCAACTCAACCTGCCTATATTATTTAAACGACTCCGTCATTCCACAAACGCGTTATACGAAACCCTTCACCGCGTAGAGTGAGTCCCAAATTGCAATTTTCCATCGTATTACACTCAAATTAAATCATTTCACAAATCCCGTTAAATTATTAAACGAAAATTCTCCCAAAACAACTCAGAGGACCAAAATGAAATCATAAAAAATACCTCACTCATAAGCTTAACATAAGCGAAATGCCATCAAACCAAAAAAATTCTACATTTCCACAGATAATTTAATTATTTACACAAATTAATAATTCCAATCGAATTATCATTATTATCATCATCATTTATGGCATTTTATTAACGGTCTTCTAACGTTTATTATCAATTATATTATCGTTATCAGTAATTATCATCACCATTATCCTCATCATCGTTTAAATTTGTTTAATTTTTCTCAGAACAAGTTTATCAAGAGTTCTCTATACATACAGTATATCTAAGGTCCTAAGTGCACAACATCTACCATTTTATCTACTCAACCTATTTCTCGTTTATTAAATTATTTTCTATATTATTAAACGATCGAATTAAACATAAAACTCTACGTCAATTATTTATTTATTTATCTATTAGATAATTCAATAAAATGAATGTTGGAATCATTATCTGTCTCTCGATTTAGGTGGCGGTTGATTAAGACGAGCCTGACAACCGTAAGTAACGTTTCACTTCCCGTTCATCACCGATTTCTAACGACTTCCGGTTTCGAATCAATTTCACTCGGAAGTGATGGATTCTCCATAACACCCCCCCTCCTCCTCCTCCACCTGAAATGTGATCTTTCCCATAAAAAGAATTTAATTTCAATAAATAATTCGTTATGTCTCCGCTCAATTAATAATTATGACGCATAATTAGAGATGATTCCCATAATTTTGGCAATGAAATCCACTAACTCCAGCGACCGTTAAACCGGAAGTTGTCGTTCTATCGACATTTTTTCCCTTCATTTCCGCTTCTTACGATTTCACTATCCGTCGCCGTACTTATTCAAAATACTCACTGAAGGTGTACAAGTCTGAGCCTAACGCTAATTTCAGTTCTCAAACAAGCTGAGCGACACGTGTCACGTGATCAATTAACCGAACGATTCCACTGTTCTCCTAAAAACGCAGCAACCCCATCCCTTCCTCCATATTTACTACATAATTGAAAAATAAATAAAATAGTTACACACCCCAAAAACAATTTATGCGGATTGGTGTCGAGAAATTTATTTTGTGCGGACTATTTTTATGCGGTTACAACCAAGCCGGGCGTTTTGTATTCAATTCGAATGAAAATCCTTCCAAAATCAAATAATTTTCTCCTCTCAAAAACGAAAGCAAGGAATTCGGACTTTTAGAAAAATTACGTTTCATAAGTACTGCACACATTGGTGAAGAAATCATTTCAAAAGTAATGCACACCTTCACCAATAAATTCATCTCATAAATAGCGAACACCACTGACAAAATTTCATTTCCCAAACCCAGCATAGGCGAATCATAAAATTAATCAATCCTGGGAATTATAAGATGACTCATCTCACCCAATTAATACAATAGGTAAACATTATCTTCTAAGAGTTCCTGGCTGAAAATTCTTTTAAAACGAAACACAAAACAAGACCAGAACCTGATAGTGTCTCACACGATTAAATGTCAACTGTTAGTCGACCGGAGTATATTGACAAGGTGACTGCCGAACTACGAGTTATCTCGTAGTCATGTCATATGGTCGAGTTAAACTGACTTCTTAGACCCGATACATACAAAGTAGCGGAACAGTCCTACGTTAGTCGCATGATTTTTTAAACTCACAATTCTAAGAAGACTAGCCATCAAATTACAATTACACGGGTGCATCAATCATCTTATAATTCCAAAAATTGAATATAATTTTTTGATCAGTACAAATATTATTAACATGATATTCACCGCATAAAGCCAAATTCCTTGCTAATCAAACTTATTAAAAGCAAACATTCGTTAAATAATTGAATACCCGTAAAACCGCGTAAAAAAAGACCTTCCAGTATTCATTACAATCCTTAGAAAAAATGCCGAGTTAATGACTCTATTCCAAAAAACATGATAAATAAATAAATAATCAAAAATAGAAAATCGCGTAAAACAAATCCTGACTGGAATCATTAGTGGAATAACCGTTGCACAAGAAACCAAAACAATCACTACGAATTGGGTTAACGAATCGAGAACTCGTCATTTCGGTGAAACTTTGCAAAATGACTCAACTCCTCAACCTCTTTTCCATTATTAATAAATCTCGGCCGCCATTATCAATCTATTATCATCATCATCATCATTATTATTATTATTTATTATTATTATTATTACTATCATTATAGATAGAGAAAATAGATTCGTAATTACGTATATTAAATTTTATTTTTCTTACGCAAGAACCGTGCAATTTTCAACGGTTGCAGAACCGACCTACGCGGGCGTATAAATCGAAACGCGTTTCACTCGGAATCATTCACGACCCGACTCGAATCAAAGGACAATACTCGCGTTTTTGGGCCAGGTAGTGAATGACAGATGAAACCGAAAGGATTTATGTGGGAAGGTGTATTAGATACGGTCCTGAAGACTACGGAAATCAGATGAAAACGTCGAGGGAGGGAATGAGTGGTTTGCAACACCGAAAAATGCAGACAAACTACGATCCACACACGTGAACAAAGAGGTGGTCGGGAAAAGGAAACCGGAAAACCCTGGAGGTAAGCAGTTTTCCTTCGATACACCGGAAATCCACCAAAGAATAACAAAAAGCTCTCTACAGATGAGTCTATCAACAGACACCCCGTCACGCATACATCTCACCACCAACACGAAAACAGGAGGAAACGCAAAGACACGTAAAGCAAAAGACCTACCAAGGAAGATCGTGAAAAACGATAACGACAGAGAGAGAGAGACATAAATCGTTAGGACTTACCCGCGAAGCACCATCTTCCGGTGGCTCTGGCGAAGATTAGTAGAAACACTAGTAGAAGGATGATGAGGACAGCGATTACGATGCCGACGATGGCTCCGGCCGTGATGTCAGCTGAAACACCACCTCCTGGTCATTTTGCAATATTAATTTAACACATTGAAACAAAAAGGTTGAGGGAAGTAGTGATTGGGGGTGGGTTTGAGGGGTGGTTTATACAAATCACAAACTACAACGGAAACTAACACAAAATTCGTCCAAAATATTTATTATGTGAATCGGGAAATAATATCTGTTAGGTAACCTATATATCACGGTAAAAGTGATAAATTAGGCATAAATATACCATAATTCATAATCACCAACGAATCTTGGTGAAAGTCTAAACACAAACACAGTATTTATCACATTTACCGGATAGTTTACAAAACTCCCGACTTTTTATGCGGGCTTTGGTCAAAGCTTGCTTAGATACTTGGCTTCTGTCACTTCTCATGTACTCGCCGATTCTTGTCGGAAGGTTCGTTCACTGTTTCCAGCAAACACATCTGTTTGAATGACTTGCCCTTTGTCAGAAAAGTGACAGAAGCAAAGCATTCGAACAAAAATTTATCAAATTCCCCATCACGAGCTGGTGATTTTATAAAATAGCCGGTAAATGTGACAAATATTCAGTAATTTGGCACATAACCAAACTTATTTGATGATTATTAATAATCGCCGTGAATTATATTAATATATATACTCGTGAACATTTATCACTTTTACCGGATAGTTTATAAAATCTCCAAGTCAATAAATAATTTTATAATAATCTGCTCAGACTTAAGGGTTGGATATTTTATAAAGTAGCCGGTAAATGTGATAAATATATGTTTAGGTAAAAGTGATAAATTAGGCATAATATATAATTCCCGAAGATTATTCATAATAACCAACTAATCTTGGTGAAAGTGATAAATTACTGAGTAATTATCACTTTTACCGGCTAGTTTATAAAATCTCCAGCTCAATCAAGAATTTCATAATAATCTGCACAGACTTAAGAGTTCGATATTTTATAAACTAGCCGGTAAATATGATAAATACTCAATAATTTATCATATTTACCAAGAATAGTTGGTGATTATGAATAATCGCCGGAATTTATATATATATATATATATATATAATATATACTTTATATGTTATAGTATATATAATATTACTTCCCGACTCACATAATATGTATTACAATTTTCTGATGACCCATTTTGCCAGATTTTCAGCAACCAACCAATTTATACGCAAAAACCGGAAGTGTATATGTCAGAAATACCCGAAAATACAAGAATGGATCTCGACAAACTGTCCCAAAGAGGAGATTCTATTAGAACTAGACTCTAAGTACAGCCTGGATGTTCAATCTGTCTGACTGTCTGGATCTAGAGTGGGTCTCATCTTTTTGAATATCGATACTGCGACACCTTGCACATCCCTGAATCAGTTCCCACCCGTGTACTTCAATTTGTTTCATAAGTAATGCACACTTCTATCAATAATCCATTTCAAAAGTATTGCACACTTTCGTGATGATTTTTATTTCGTGAGTTATCCACACCTTCGGCAAGATTTCATTTCGTGATCAAGTGAAAAGAGCTCATTTCACAAATACTGCACACTTACAAGGCAAGTCAATGTGTGTTTACAGCAAGAATTCATTTCATAAATATTGCACACTTATTGTGCTGATCCCTCAGTCTTCCTTTCTAATCCTTTTGTCCTTCTGACGTTTTCTTTCTTATTTATGAGGTAACTACTGATGAGAGACTCTCTACACCCAGACAGTATTTCTCTTCTGACTATATTGACTGTCAGACAGTAATTTAGTCCAATTTGGGTCATCAGGTTTGAAGTTATTCTGGCACATACACCCAAACAAATACGTAAACACTTATACACATTCAGTAAGTGAACTAATCGAGTTCCCTCCCTTCCCTTCAATCCGATTAACTCATTCAAAAGGAACCGAAGGCCCTTTTGACTTATTTATTGACTCGACTCGATTAAATCGAAATTGACCGCCTTCGACTCCCGACTTCTATCGACCTTACGAAACTCGATTAATTCATTTATGCCCAAAATGAAATTCGATTCGATTAATCGAATGAGACACTCACCCGGAGGTTCGGGACTCGTTGAAATGGCCACCTTGTACGACGCTTGGCCGAGCTCGTTTTGTGCGACGAGCGTGTATCTCTTCTCGACTTCCTCCGCTCGAACGATGTTGATGTTTAGAACGGCGTCCCACATCCCGGCTCCCTGTTTCCAACAGAAAACAAGCAAAACGATTATTCCTCCAGCAAAATGGATTCCTTCCTCCTCCTCCTCCACGTGACAGATCATCCTTCATTCCTACTTCTTCTCATTCGACCTTGATTAACAAACCATCGACTAGCTGACAGCCTAACTGCCTACCTTTCTTCTAGCATCGGTGAAGGTCGAAACCGTTGGGTTAATTGGATGGGTGGAGCAAGGACCCCAGTTCAAGAATTTAAATTCGAAATCGATTTTTTTGGGAGGTGAGAAGACGAATACGTGTCAGGATTATGGAGAAGGTATCGGAAAAGCCTAACATACAGGTCACGTGATGCTAGAGGGTGAAATCAAAGGGATACGTACCTTGTGCTGTAGGACTCCAGCTTCGTACCTCCCGTTCCTGTCTCTGGCTCCCTGTTGGAGGTTATCTTGGTCTACTTTCCAAACGATATGAGGTATGGGATTGGCTTGGAACGTCACCACGATTTTTCCAGGCTGTCCAATTGTGAAACCGAATTTTTCCAATTCCTGAGATTTTGGTTTTGGAGGAACTAGGGAGAGAGAGACACAAATGAATTTTCACTGATATCCCAGAATATAATTCATTTCATAAATAACGCACACTTCCTAGATATACTGTGATGAACTTTTTCCATAAGTAGTGCACACTTATTTTCACTAATCACCAACCTATTGAGAACCTCGTAACGTCACCCTCATTTATTAAATCTCTCATTTTAATAAAATATTTAATTTCATGCTGCTCATAATATTAATAATCATATACGCTTATATTAACATCTTGAACTTCATTAAAAACTTTAAAAGACGTACCACTCCATTACAACACTACTTTTAAGTCCATCATCTTAAATAAATTTTTAAAAATTGAAATTTAAGAAGATGCATCTTACTATTGTAACAACATACATAAATGTGTCATCTTACGCTTATGTTTATTGCGATTTTGATTTTCCCTTCGAAATAATATTTAATGAGCATGATTGAGATGAAATAATCGTACACACATTCAATTACATATATGGAGCGATTAATTAATTAATTAAATTGGTTCTTACATCGAACGTTCAATTTGTACAGGGAATGATTTATGTTTCCTTGTCCGAGGGCGATATGACCGGCGACGCATTTCAAATCCTTTCCGTGATCCACGTAAGTCACTCTCCTCGTCAGGTTTTGACTTATTGTCCACAAGCCATTTTCTTCTTCCGTCACGACTGGACCGAGACGATCGTAAATAGGTTCAGAACCTGGAAACAGAGAATTGATTTAGTACCTGAATGAATTAAGCAAGAGAATAGAGCTTGAATGTGGAATATTTAATCACTGCTGCCAACTTGTACGTGAAAGAGATTCTTGTTAGATAGTTTCAAGTGTTTGCTGTGCCGTCACCCACCCACCTCCCCCTAGACTGTCAGGTACTAGAGTTTCCCCGACATTTGTTATAATTGGAGAAAATCGACCGGGTTCCCCGGGTTGTTAATCTCGGTGTGACTGTCACGCCCGAGTCATGATGAATATCTATGTCGCCAACATAAGAATCTCACGTAGACCATAGTTGTCAATCCTGTGACTAAAGGTCAAGGACGACTACACGGGCAGCCATCTTATATAACCACTTTGTCAACGACCACGTCTCTGTCTTTGAAGTGATGTCTATAACACACATAGCTTACCTAAGTACCAAGATATATTGGCGATGGGTCTCGCGTTACTTATCCTGCAGTTGGCTTGAATGAGCTCTCCTTCCCGGAATGCGTCCGTGTACGTGTTACCCGGAAACACCCTCAAAAGAGGTGGATCTGGCGGCTCTGAAAAATCACAGAAAACCAACGTCATTCGGTGGTCATCACGACAAACACACCACAAAACTTCCTTCTGCTACTCACTGGCTACTATCAGAGTCGAGTTCCCTGTGCTTTCTGTCGGCTCGTTTAAGAACGCCATGCTGCACTGAATGGTTCCGCTGTGCTTTGAACTCACACTTTGTATCAACATGCCGCATTCTCCCTGAAAGAACAACGGAACAAAATGAAAATTGAGAACACTCCGGGAGTGAGAAACCACTTAAAACAATCAAAAGGAATTCGCCGCGTGGACCGGATAATCCGTACCTGATCCTGACACATACCTCTAACGAGTTATCTCCTAAAAGGGATATTACGCAAGAAGCTTTTCGCTTTTTCTTTGTTTGCTTTCGGTCGGATTCTATATCAAGGCACCGCCCACTTTCAAAATTCCTAATACCCAAGAGCCTCAAGCTTGTGTGCGAAAGAATCCATCGCTCTTCACACCCCCTCCCCTCTCCTATATATCAAGTTACAACGGCCCATTGTTTCATTTGCAGTGACGTGGCGCACATTAAAAAACCTTTTCCCGAGTCACGTGACAGTCGTAGCGGATTTCCGGAATCATTTTCTCCTTTTTCCCTTCAAACCCTTTTTTATGTTTCCCGAATTCGGCCTCGATTTCGGTTTTTGTTTCGTTTCCTAAAAGAACTTAAATGCTTACCTTATCTAGACCAGCTCCGATGTATTGAATGCCTTGGTGGGGCGGAATCCCCGGTCTCAAACTGAGGGCGTTGGGCACTCCAGGCACTGCAAATCGACAATAGGTGATGGGCACGCCCACTCGGCATTTAACTTCTAAGGGTCGATTTTCAAGGAGTATGATCCTTTCCGGTGTCACCTCCACGGGAGGAGCTGCATTTAGAACTGAAACAAAGAGAAAGGAACCTCGTCAGTCTAGATCAACTAGCTATGAGTTAGTTCAGAACAGCTCAACTTCGGTTTGACACCCAACCAGGGGTTGCGCTATAGTGCTCAGAGCCACAAATTTAGGACAGAAGGCCGGAGGGAAATAATCATTCAAGAGCCAAGCGCTGCAACTCATAACAACCATCCAACAAAAAGTTTCCGCCCAAAGAACACACAAAGAAACGAGGCAGACGACCTGTACAGGCTCATTAAAAAAGCAAAAACCGTTAAAAGGAGGAAGGAGTTTGGGTTTTCGACAACGAGGATGGTTGGTGTTTAAGATTCGCGGTGAGATTAATTAGGTGTAAACAACCACAATTCAACCACCAGGCGAAGACAAAAAAAAACCTCAGACTTGCACTCGAAAACGTCAAAACCAACCAATAAGGTAAACGACATCCAGAACAAAAGGAAAGTCAGAAGAGAGAGAGAGAAGGCAGTGACTGGAAATTAGGGTGGAGGGGGTATAAATTCCATAAACACGAATATTATCAAATTAGTAAATTCCAAAGGAGACAAGGAAGGGGCCCCCCGGTGAACCTTAAGTAGCGAATCACCGAGAATTTATTTTTAGGTACCCGATAATCAAGGAAATAAATTCAAGGTATCGCCAACTACGAGTCCAAATCGAAAATTCTATTTAACTAAATTATTGAAACCGCGTAAATTGAGTCTAAACTGGAATTCGTCCGTTTCTTATTAGGCGATTACCGGAGAACACGTGATCCCTCTGCCCAGTGTAAAGGAACTTTTCAGGGACACGAGAGAGAGAGAGAGAGAGCATGACGGCCCGAAACCGATATTAGGTCTTATAAATATTGAAATTTTCAAGTTGCAAGTCAATGAGAGAGCCAAGTTCTCGCGCGTGCTTCTCTCTCTCTCTTTTTTAACGGATTCAGGGATTCAACATGGCGGCCATGTTTTCACGTTTTCGCGATTACAACTCCTGGTTCCACTTCAGATGTTTCCCATCGTCCGAGTTTCCTGTTTTTACATACCATACCATAGACATAAACCCAAACCAGACGAAAGAAAGGCGGTCAGGTGACTAAGGTGACCAAGGTGACCAAAAATGACGGGGGAGACCACCAGTGGCAAAGCTCAAATTTCCGTCCGATCCCACGTGTATAGATAAGTGTTACCTTCCCAAAGCTGTTTTTATAGTTGGGAGTTGGAGCGATACCAGAGGAGGTGGTGGTCGTCATACCACACAAGTTCCCTCCGAAAGGAAGTAGTTGCCTCTGTTTAATTCCAGAGATTATGGCTATCACACGAAAAATCTGAATATTAACGATTGTTCTTATAATAATTAAATTATAAACCGAAAAAATATGGCGGGAAATTGATGTTTCCGGTTTGCTTTATCATCCACATCCAATCAGAGGCAGGAAGAGAAAGACGGTTGGAAATGCCACCTTCTCAAACCTCATTACTGCCTCTCCTCATTTCCAAATCCAACGATGACGTCATCAGCACTATCAAGCCAAAGTCTTGCGAAAACCTCTACGACAGGAAAAAACCCAAAAATTTCGTTTTTCGGAACAGTTTCGACATCGCTATCATGGCAAATGGAATTTCTCTGCTCTGACCCCCTCTGCCCCTTCCACCCCCAAAATCTTTCATACTCTCGCGTCATACTGATTCCAAACAAACCAGAGTCCTTCAATCGTTAAGTCGTTACTCAATTTTAAATTGATCAAAATAAATAAACGTGGATTTATGGTTCTCTCAAGTTCCGACGCCGCCGCCGCCGAAGACGAGGAGGAACCGGTTTTACGAGCTCTTTGGTCTTCGACATCTTTACATTGCTAACAAAACACATTTCACTCTTGGAGAACAAATCGGAGAGAAAACATGTTTGAAAGGATTGAAAAATAATTTTAGCAACAAGACTTACGGAAGCGACCAATAGGTAGCACGAAGAGTTGAGACGAAAATCACCGGTAGCAGTGTCAACAACAACCCTACTCAACCGCAACAAACAGCAAAATCCGAGAGAAACATAAAACAAAGTCAAAGCCATCGACAAAACCAAAATTAGAAACTCAAAGAATAAACTCTAAACACCCCTCAGCCCCCAAAAATTTTCTAAAAACTAAAAAGGAACTCCGATGCAAGACGGTATAATAAATTCAAGGAAGAAACAAAAACAACTCGGCGAACATGCATGTGTCACGGTTACGTGCGTTTTCGTTCCCATTTCACCACCACCACCACCAGACTCCAGAGGCCCCCCCCTGGGCCCCCATTACTGTTACGGTGTCTTTCAACCGTGAATTTGCTTGCTCATATCCGATCGCATTCGCATGATTCCGATCTTGTGGTCGGTCCGGTGTTTCACTTGTCTCTGATCAATGGAACGCCGGTCAAGAGAAAAGAATTTGACACAAACCGGAAGAAAGGCCCTGGATTTAGGTTCTGACCGAGAAAATCATTTCCAATGACACAAAGAAATCCAACCATTTCTGCATTCCTCCTCCTCCTCCTCCTCCTCGTATCCTTTCTACAAATTACAAGTCAGAAAGGAAATTGTTTGCGATTCGGTTCGGTTTTCGACGAAAATTACGTTCGAAATCGAATACCGACTTCGGCGTTACGTGAACAATTCGAAGATGGTACCTCAACCAACTTCGAAAGGAGGCGCGGATTTAAAGTCACTCCTCCCTGGGTCATTGCACTAATCAACAACAACAAAAACTCCAAAGACAAAAATCCCAAAGACTTTCACGTACTGGCGTGACGTTTATCATTAACCGAAGAACCAGACCGCGAGACCCAACCTGATCTTCCTGACGAAACACTCTAATCTGGTGGCAGCAGTCAAGAGAAAGAAACCAAGGAGTCACCACAAAACAAGTCATGACAACGTAAAAACTATTCTACGCCAACCCGACCCCTTCATCGATTGCAACTTAAGAAGGATTCGATCACAACAGCAGAGTAAAGCTGCGGGGGAGGGGAGGAAATCAACAAAAGCCACAGATATAAAGGAGAAACTTGAGTCTCGATGAAAAGGACAACGACAGCATCGCCATTCAACGAGACACGTGTCATCGTGGGATCATAAATCTACTTGTGTACCGCAGCGACCCGCAACTTCTCATCGCTGTCGACGTTTTTCCAGCTCTGCCAACTTTGGAAACCTTACAATAACGACAACAAAAAAATCTAATCTAAAAAACCAATTTTCTGGTCTGTGTTTACATGCGCCATTTTATTTTTTTTAACTGCCCAATGTACATTAAATTTAATTAAAAAATATAATTAGTGTGACGTCATCTATGGGTATAGCCAAAGGAAGTGTGCGCGTGGGAGTCTGTATGTGTGGATGAACTGGAGAAGTTCTATCAAATTCACGGCCAAACTTCCAGATAAAACTTGAAATCAGGTTTCAAATATTGACTGTATGACTGCCTATTTGTCTGTCTGTCCGTCTAATAACTAATTATCTCCTTCATTAACCCTAAAACTCTGTTTCTTTTCTTATTTCATAAATATTGCACAGCGATAACAAGAATAAATTTTATAAATTCTACACAAAGTCTTAGATGAGTTCTTTAATAAGTAATACACGCTTTTGGGAGAATCCATTTCAAAAATATTGCACACTTTTCAGGATTCATTTCATAAGTATTGCACACTTTCACACTCAACTCGTTTCATAAATATTGCACAAATCTATTTTAAGACGAACGAACACTTTCAAGGTGAATTTCATAAATATTGCACACTTGTTACAAGTCTATTTCATAAGTCCATCACTCATTACACACTTATAAGGAAACCATTTCATAAATGCTGCACATTAAATACTTTAATTACGGATCCATTTCATAAATATTGCACGCATTTATCAAACGTCAATTTCATCGAATATTAATTTCAAACGAACCACACATCAACATGATAAATCCGTTTCAAAAGTAACGCACACATTTAACCTATAATCCTCCTAAACAAACACACCCTTTGTACCACATGCTTAACCCACGGCACATTTTCCCGGAGGATTCATTTCATAAATAATGCACACTTAACAGTTACATGTACATGTTATGTTGTCATATATACTATATTCTAATAGTTTCTACTGTCCTTTCCTTATTAAACCTATTAAAGGTAACCTAAACCCTTCTGTATGCTTTTACCTACGGTTCATTTCATAAATATTGCACAGACCTTTTCTTTTACTCCCTTAATTACAATTATGTATAACTTGCCCGGATTATCTTTAACCAATTAAATTGAATTGAATAAATAAATCGATTCTCTTCCGAAGCGTAAGAAGATCTTTACCTATGAAAAACAAACCATAAAATACATCTTTTTAGATTTCCTTCTTCAAAATTAATTTTTCAACTGGAATATAAGAAGACGGATCGCTTCATTGCAATAACATGATTTCAAGAGGACCTACTTACGGAAGGCTCTTAGGTGTCAAAAAGTGCTTACCTCTCCTTTGGGAGTGTGCTCACCCGCTCCACAACTTCCACAAACACCAACAAACTTTTATTTATCTACATCACACCTAGATAAATTTCTCACCGAAAATTCCTAAAGGGAAGAGTCACAACTAAATCAGAACCGCAATTAGAAATGAAAACAAAAACTAGATTTTCTAGAAATCATATTTGCAAGATAAAGAAAAAAAAATTTTCCTCGTCTTGGTCTTGTGTTTGGCCGAGGAGGTAAAAGTTGTCCGACGTGTGGCATTAAAGCCCCCAAGGTCGGACCTTTTGCTTCGTTATTGTTAAATATTTTTTACTTTCATCTTCGATTAGGCTATTTCGTTTCCCTATTAATCTTCTCTTCTCATGATTGCGGCTCTCTCATCAGTGCCGAATCCTTCCTTCTTCATCTCCTCCTCGCGCATTTCGTTTCCTCTCCCCGAGGCTTTCCCTCGCGTAATTCCCAGTCGAAAACACTACAATTATCCCATTTGGGAGAACACAACGATAATTAGACCATTCATAACCAAACACACACAAAAATTTTGATTGGAATCATCTTCCGAGCGTGGTTAAATCCTAAGTAGATGTTACAGAGGTCGTTCGATACAAACAGACTCCCAAACAAGACAGTAAGACAAAGGGCAGGGTAATGAAGGGCGTCTGCCAGGCCGGGAGACATCACAACACTCTTTCCAGAACATAAAGCGTTCGTTTGTTATATTTCACCCAGCCCACCCTTTTCCGTTCCATTCCAGCACATCACAACACCCGACCATGTTCACGAATCCAGTCGTAATGATTCTTTAATTATGAGAATTCATCAATGAAGAACAAAAGAGGAGCGGGGAGGATGGGCGGGGGACTCTGCGGTTTCGCGGTTTCCTTCTTAATTTCTACGCTGATTACCAATTCAGGAAGTTAGGTCAGCGACGTGTGTTCCTTTGTTCTCCTAATTCTTTTTTGTACCGTTTAACAGTATCGACAAGACCCCACACTCCCACCAAAAAACAACCTCTAAAAGGTGTTACCAACCTTAGAGATAATTACAGAGACTTGAACACACTCGACTCTACTTCCATATCGTGTGAACATATTCCAACTCTATCACGTGATACCAACACATACGGGTCGCATGCGTTAGCAACCCAGCCAACGACTCCTTTCCTTTATTTTTTTTGTTATTTTTACATAAATTATTGATTTTTTTCAAGGTCGATTTCACTTCCAATCCGAGAGATTAGCGCTGGATAACAATAAAAGGTCTCTTAAGTCAATTACAGGTTGCTAACAATTGCGAGAGGAAGGCTGAAGGGTCTACGAGAGGTCACGACAACCATTCAGCACTCTCCTAACCACCGGGCTTTCAGAGAACCTGACAACAAAATCCTTGCGGGGAGGGGGTTGGTAACTAAACCAAAAAAAAATTTCTCAGATTTATTCAAATCCAAAAACGAAAACACCACCACCTCACGGTCATGTTGTCAGCTGTGACTCATTCCCGGTCGACACGCAATCTTCTAATTTCCATTCCAGGAATGTAGTTAACTAACTAACTGTAGCCCAAAGAAATAGATTAAATTGTAGTTAAGATACGCGTTGAATGTGAAACAAAGGACAAGTTCCCTTTTGACTGATCCAGAAAATCGATTCCGATGATTGATTTATGTCCCGAAGGGGGAGAGAAAACAAAAACCAAGCAGACGACGACGCAAAAGTCAACCAAACATTAGCCAAAGAACAAAATTTCTCAACAACCAAAAATTAAGCTAAGCAATAACCTGTCTTCATCGGGGAGCAGATGGTTACTCTGGGTAACAGGCTGAAAACGTTGCGCTTGAGTAACCTGAAAAATAACCAGGCTGCGGTGGCATCACCGACAACAACAACAACAACCAGGTGCACACCTCGTCCTTTTTTTTTTACTTCATCAATTGGGCCCCCTGGGCATTATCCGACTCGATTTTTGTCTTCACCAACAACCCACGCGTTACTCTCTAAAAGATTTCAGTCTTGGATAAGAATCAGTTTGGAAACTCATTATCCATCCAGACATTTATAACAATGTGACTCGGAGGAAAGGGAGTTTCGCTTGTCCCGTCCATCCTCCTTCTTTTCTTCTGTCTCCTTTCAAAAGACACAATCTTGTTCCAGTCACAAAACAGATAAACAAACAGACAACGTGAATAGACGTTCATGATCAAACGCTCAATTTATGGATCGAATCATACACAAGTCGATCAAACTACTGCGTAAATAATGAACAAATTTATGAACTGAATTCTTTAGGCTAGTGTGCATTACTTTTGAAATGAATCTATTCTCTATTTTCTGTTGCAGTTGACTATTAAGTTGAATAAAAACTTTGAAACCGGTTTTTCAGCCTTGAGATGAGTTTTTGCCTTAAGTGTGCAAAGTATTTATGAAAGAAATTCCTAGTGAAGGTGTGCAATATTTATGAAATGGATTCTCCTAAGAAGTGTGCAATATTTATGAAATATATTCTTCGTAAAAGTGTGCCATATTTACAGAATGAATTCTTCGTAGAATTGTGCGATATTTTTGAAATTGCTGCTACAATCCTGCATTATTTATTAAAGAATAAAATTCCTCCAGCAAACCACGCACTTAGACTGCATTCTATGTAAATAATTTACAGTCAATTTATGTTTAACTAGGAAATAATTATGGATGGGAGACACCGCAAAACCTAAACGGTACTCATTTCCTAATTGTAATTTATGGGCATGCAAATTTTGGTCAAAGTCGGTTCACGCATTCTTGAGTTGAGCTAGCACACACACCCAAACCAACCTCGTGCATACATACAAGCGTCAGTCAAGGCGTCTAAAGAGCGGGGACTCTGTTATTGTTCCAAATATGATGCAGACACTCAATCGAAACACTTAGCCCGAACAAAGACGGTAGATAATACAAACAGATAAGACCCAGACGGTTTCAAACAAATACAGGAATCAGGTACCGAAAGAGGAAAGCGGAAGATTCCATATCCGAAGGGGTTGTTTTGAAGCAGCAAAAGGCCGCCTCATGGGAAAAGCCAGAAGAGGGCGTAGTGTAGACGACGTTTTGCGGCAAAACGACGACTATCTCACTCCACCGCCTTCTCGAAATAAGCAAAAATAAATGAAAAACGAGGCCACGAAACACAGGGTGCCAAGTCAACCAATGAGAATAAAGAAATTTTTTAAAATGAAACCTAATCGCTCATTATCCGCAATAGTGACTTACTCCTTTCTTCGTTTTGGGTAAAAGTGACGCAACTCCATTGATAGAAATCTAAGAACCGATAATAATAATGATAACGATAACGTTTCGCAAGACTGATTAATTGGATTATAGAGGTTCAAAGAATGTCGGGCGGGGCGGGGGTAATGGCAATTTGTAGCAGGTTGATCGGATTTGATTTTCAAAGATGTCACCCGGAATATTTCCGAATTTCATTCATTCGCATCAAAGATTGAAAGAGAGAGAGAGAGAGAGGGAGGGAGGGAGAGAGAAGAAACTTTCTCTCAAGCAAGATGACAAAATGTTTTCAAAACAGAATGAACGAAACGCGCCTAATTTGGTCATTTTCCCGACTGTTTTGAGGTTAAACATTCATTTCGACAAAAGGATACCTGAAACAACCTGGGAGTTATGTTTTTGGATCTTTTTTTTTATGTCTTCTACCAGTGTCTTCCCCCGTTCTGAGTTATTTCCGTTTTTGTTTAAGACGTTTCTTTTGTCTGGGAAATTTGAATGAAGAACTTTGTTCGTAAGTCATGCACAGCTGTGTGATAAATCCGTTTCATATATAGTGCACACTCTTATAATATTAATATTTGTTTCTGTGGTTTTCTACAATAAATTTATAAAAAATAGGTCATCCTAAATTTTAAATTGTAGAACAGTGTGCATTATTTATGAAACTAATTCGCAGTAATAATTTAAATCATTATATATATTATCATATTATATATATTTTTTTTTCGTTTCGTTTTTTCAACTCATTTTCACTCCTATTTGTAATATATTATATATTATTATAAATATTATTTATATAATTTATTCATATTATTCATCATGTGATTAATTTATTTATTTATAAAACTTACTATTTACTGTATAAGTGTGCAATAATTATGAAATAGTTGGGAACCCAAAGCTGGATAAATAAACGAAGGAACTTTAGACCTAAGAATAGAACTTTGGCAGGACAGTCCAAATTCAAACAGGCTGGCAGGAATTAAGCTACTCCTGTTGTGTATTACACTCAAACCTCTTTTTGTGCGATGGATAGAGACCGCATAAAAAAAATTGCACACAACTTCACGACTAGTTTTTGGAACACAATAAACGCAAAGAAAAATCGCACAAAAAAAGACCGCACAAAAACAGGTTTGAGGTAGTACGAGCGAAGTTTGAAAACCTTATCCGAAATCAGTTCCAAAAACCTTTCTGTCCCGTAAGCACAATTTTAATTCACAGACTAGCCCTTCCTGTAGTACCATCTTCCGATTTCTCACAAACCTGAAGAATAAAAATTGCGCAACATCCCCCCAGCTCATCTATATACGAATGCAACGACTGCATCATCCGTTCCCAAGGTCTTCAACACGGATTGAATGCATTTTGTGACGTCATCACAACAATAAATACAAAGAAACGTAAAAACATTAAATTTCCCTTGAATCTCAAAAAAGCTTTTTATTTCCTTTTGCATTTCCTCTCGTTCACTAACTCTAAAACTTTAAAAAGCTCTTTGACCCAAAATCGCGTGTAAAATAATTTCTCACCCCCACCCCCAATCCACTTCAAAAGGAAATCGCCAAGAAATAAACTCAAATCGTGGAAACATGAATAGTTCGCGGACCAATAAAGAACAAAAGAGCTTTCCATCCCATGTTTCGACTTCCTATAAGTTGGTCTTCTTTTAAAGAAGAAACGTCCTTAAATAATACACAACGACAGGATGAATTATTTTCATAAATATTGCACATTGAGTTTGGGAAACTCATTTTTCAAAAATCCACACGAGTAGGAAGGGATCATAGATATATTTCACACTTTTACGAAGAAGTCATTTCATAAATATTGCACACGATTAAAATAACCCATTTCATAAATATTGCTCTTTTCGTTAAAAGGATTATTCCATAAGTATTGCACACTTTTACGAGGAATTCGCAAATATTGTACACTTTTACGTAGACAAATACTGCACACTACTTCGGAGTCCATTCCATAAATACTGCACACTTTTACGAGGGACTCGCTTCATAAACATTGCAAACTTCTTAGGTGAATCTATTCCATAAATATTGCACACTTTTACGAGGATTTCAATCCATAAATACTGCACGCTATTAGGAAGAATACATTCCATAAATATTGCACGCCTTTACCAAGATTATATTTCATAAATACTGCACACTTTTTAGAGAGATTCATTTCATAAATATTGCACACGATTAGGATTAAATCATTTCATAAATATTGCTCATTTCGTTAAAAGGATTATTCCATAAATATTGCACACTTTTTACAAAGAATTCATTCCATAAATATTGGACACTTCTTAGGAGAACTCATTTCATAAATATTGCACACTTAGTGCATGGACTCATCTCAAAGACTGAAAAACCGGTTTCAAAGTTTTTATTCAAATTAATAGTCAACTACAGCCGAAAATGAAAAATAAATCCATTTCAAAAGTAATGCACACTTGTCTGCAGATTTAGTTTTATAAATTTCTGCATTATTTACGCAACAGTCTCATCAAGAATTGGGCGTCTGATTATTACGACTCATCTCATGTGCGAGAAACAGATTTCAGGCTCTTCAAACCAACAGTGAATTACTACAGAAAACAAACAAAAATTGATTTCAAATATACTGCACACTTTCGTGAAAGATTCGATTCATATTTGCAGTATGTAAACAGTATCAGGCCAGTAGAGAACGTTAAAACGACAACAGCAAAACAGAAACAAATTCCATGCACCTGAGGTTGACAGCATGATCCCCATCTTCATTTCATAGTCAACGTAAGACAACAGCCTCTCAACAAAAACAAACAAAAAATAAATAAATAAGACATTTCCAGGTTATCTCGGGAGAATATTCTAAGATCACGAATATTTCGATTTCGAAAAAAAATAGAAAAAATAACAAAATCGATCCAAATTGACGCAATTTCTCGTGACACGACCGCTCCGTTACTCCATCTTTTGCAAAATTGTTTACTTTCGTCATTATCTTCCTTTCCTTCTTGAAATATTTATTTTCAATATTCACAATATTTTTCTTCTACTCTCTCCTCCCTCTCTGGCGGCCATCTTTCCCATTTCGTTGTGTAACCCAAAAGACCACTCAAGTGTTTGAAATTTCACTTTCCGTTTTAGAAAGACAGAAACAAAGTAACCACCAGGAATTCGCAATTAATAATTTCTAACACAATGATCCGCGAAACTCGATGACGAACAAGGACAGCTTTACAAATGTTGGAGGATGGAAGGCGGTGGAGGAGAGGAAATTCAGTGAAGAACATCGTGACTAATTATGTTAGAAACTTTCATTTGACTCGACCTTAACATTAATTCTCAAAGGCTACGAACTCGAAATGGTTTTAAGTGGGAGGCTGGGGGAACGTTTCGCAAAACCGCAACACCATTCGCAACGATCAATTAAGACTAAAGTTCTCGGGGGTTAATGAAAAATAAAAAGCTCGAAAGCTCCGGAAGTGAGAATTGAGAAAAAATTTAGAAAAGGGCAAAAGACTGGAAGAAATGTTATAAACCCCCGTTCCTCCTCCTCCTCCTCTGGGCCATTTACTCCCCCAAAATGAAGATGGAGTGCGAATGGAAGATGAACAAGACAATAATAAAAGAACGGGAAGTTGAAAAGTAGAGATACACTCTCGCACAAGTCACAAGGCTTTGACACGTGCCTCTCGTCTCTCTCTCGCTCATTTCGAAAACCTTTTTCTCTATTCCATGACTTCCCCTTCCGTCCTTAGCCCTCTCCCCCCGTCGTCATTTTTATAGCTCTTTCCCATCGTGAGGAACTCAATATCCCTAATGAGCTACATCGGGTGAATTCCACTAATACAAATTGAATGAGCTTGCGAGTGCCTTCATGCGAGACACTCCTTCACAACCCCCGACTCCTTCTTCTTCGGTTTCAGAGGGAATAAAAACAACGACCCCTAACAAAACCTCCCCTGAATGAGAGACAAGTGCACGTCCTCTCCTCCTACTCGAGTGACTCTTCACGGTATACAATATGAACTATAACGGGAAGGGTTGAAGGGTAGGACGGGGGGTGAAGAAGGGCTTATCGCATGCAAATGGTGGTTGTAGTCCCCCTGGCGCCTTGAATCCGAATCTTGTCAGAGTCACTCAGGCATTACTTTCACCAGAAACACTCGAGATTGTCTTGTCCCTCAAAGCAGATGCCTTTCACCTCTTCTTCCTCCTCTCTTATCCCTGTGTCATGATACTACAAAATAATGCCAACATCCTTCCCTCCCTCCTCTCCCGCACTTTTCACGCATGACAAAACATAAAAATCAGACAGGTAACCCTCCCAGGCATGCACGATACCACCACACCAGCCGAATACCAATCTGTCTCTCTTGTGGCTTCGCACAAGAACTTTCTCCCCCTTCAGCAACGGAATCAAAATCAAATCATAATTAATCATCACATCTAATGGATCCGAAAGTAAGCTCCCGACACACAAATAAATAAATAAATAATCGCGTTTGTGAAATCATCCGAAAGGAACATTTCTGACCGACAAGTTGGCAACCTTACGAAACATTCTCCAAGACAGACGTTCACCCATTAAAACATTTATTAATCAACACCGGATTTCGTTGCTCTTTCATTTAATTAATAACTTATTAAACTACGTAACCTCATCAAAACCTTTACACTCCATCGGAGTAACATGGCTGAAGGGGGTTTTCTTACGAGTCGATTCCTTTTCTCGTGAAATTTCCACCACTCTCATGAAAACCACAACTGATATACCAACAGAGTTCTGGTACGTGAAAATAAAATTTCCTTTCACAAGTTCTATACATCCTTACATACAACTCATTTCATAAATATTGCACGGTCTCGCTCACAGCTAATGTAGAGAATCTGATTTCAAGACTACCACACGGTTTAATGAATAATTCATTTCATAAATAATGCACACTATTTTTTAGTTTCTGAATGCTGCACTCTGTAGAGAGAAATCCATTTCGCAAACAATCCACAATCTTATCAGCAACTTATTTCATAAATATTGCACACCTTTCGCATGAACTCACCTCGAAATTACGACACAGTTGTAGTGTATGTAATCATATCGTAAATAATCCTCTGACAAGATGCTCTATTTATTTGCTTGGTCGTAGATTTCCAAGCCTGATTTAGTATTTCCAACAATACGTCTAAAAAGACGGGTCTTCTCATAACAATAACATCAATAAAAAGTCTCAATCTCATTTCGAGCGCAACATCTTTGACTCATTTTACGAAATTATGTCTAATAAGGGCATAATTATTGATGAGACGCTGGTATCAGTTCCCGGTAGTTTTGAGTGTGTATGTGTACTTCGGTTGTAATCGCTTCAACCGGAAATTCCTCAACAACCATTTTGGCCAACAAATTATAGACAAGGGTTTACTAACCAATGTGAAACACCTTCCAAGAAGACTCATTATCACTCAAGACGTGGGTACTTGTCTAACAAAGAGAAAATACTTAAACAACAAAAAGAAAATGGCGAGAAAGAGAAAAGAATCTGACAAAACCACAATAGAAAACATTCGCAAGAAGAGCTAGTGACGGGACATCGAACCCAACCGTCTGACAAATTGGCGAATGGATATGATGACACAACAAGAACCCTCGAGAGAGACGGGTTTCTGTCGAACCGACCAACAGACAACCGGAGAACATTCCAAGAAAACCTTCTAAAACCTTTGTTCCATTGACTTGATAAGAAGGAATCATTATCCTCTGGCCTTCCCCCCCACTACCCGCCCTCCTCGTCTTCCTCATCATCATCCGCCGTCTTCTTCCTTCGAAACATAACACCGGAGCGAAGCTAAAATGTTAATTGGAGAAAATGACTACCAAGTGACCCGTCACAAATTTTACCATCAATCCTAACCTCCTCCTCCTTCTCCTCACACACCTCCTCACCTTCTTTTTCCAGAACGGAGTCAAACTTTCAGAGTCAAAAGGTGGCGGCCGTGAGTCTTTCTCTCTCTCCTCTTGTTGATGGGTGTCAATGATTCCGACGGTGCGTGGGACGGATTTTAATCAAGGATTAAATCTCAACATGACCCACCGGTCACCCTCGAGGAGAAACTCGGTTTCCCGATTTCGAAATGGACACGAAACCCTTTTGAAAACAAAACTAAAAATCGAAAACCACTCCATCAAAAATAAGCAAAACAACACCAAAAAGTAAGAACCATCGGCCTTAACACCTAGCGTGACCTTTCGAGAGGAATCCTCCATCCCTCCCGCCCCCCCGTTCCTCACATCTCTCACAAATATCTTCACGTGGCTCCCCGAATCATGCAATTCGGGTATTGTTGAACCGAACAATGGCCAACACATTACCATCCCAGATGAATACATTCAACAACAACAACGCTTTACCCTCAACTAAGATTTAACATTCACGAGTTATCTCGTGGCTCGCAACAACCCATAATGAAAAATTCTTCTTCTTCCTCCTCCTCAAAGGCGTGGGAAAGAAAGACCAGCAAACGAAAACATTAGTATTAGGAGGGCAGTGCATGGTCAACATCACGAAAAAGAAATTTACACAAACCTACCAACTCGGAGTCCGGTAGCTGGGTAGTTCCGGAGGTGGGAGTCACCGCCGTGAGAACCGAAACTATTGTCTTTCCTCCTGTCTTCTTTCCAAAAGGGAAGGATTAGTTAACCGTACAACTCTTGGTGTCAGTATCGTTTCCAGAATCAAAAATCGAAGAAAGAAAAATTTAATTTTCCACGCGGTCTGTTTCAATCTTTAAGCTATTGTGCAAAACCGGAAATGAAGATAGATTAACTCTTAAGATAAAAAAGTTAGATAAATAAACGCTGGGAAAATAGAAGACAATGCAGGAACGTCACGATTGCGTAATTACGCCAAAGAAAGACCAAAACCGCCCCTGATCTACAAACAAAAATTAAAACGGTTTCGAGTGTATCCTTCCTACGTCACCGACCATCTTTGGAGTATTACTCCAAAATTTTCACCAGTTCCAGGTTCCCTTCACTCACAACCTCCTCCAGTTCACTTTCTCACCACCTCCTCTTTGAACCGATATTCCACTTTCTTTCCCCTTCGCCAACTTTATGTTTCCCATAATCTTGTTATAGCACCGTCATCAAGTCACCCAGGAGACAAACCAATCATCGAAGTTTTGACGAAAAAATCAACCTCCGACTAAAAGTACACAAATAATCGAAAAAGAAAGTTTCCGTTTCCGGTCAGCCCAGTCTCGACTTCACTTTTCCGCTATTTTCGACACTAATTAAAATAACAGGTTCGACTGGCAAACTTGACCTTGGTTAATGTCATTGCACACTTGCGTTTATGACACTCTAAATATTATCTTTTCTACTTTATATGGTATGTCTCTCGTTCGACCGGCCGACCGACTACCTAGCAACATTTCCAACTGACAGACCTCCAGGCGATTTGTCGTGTGAATTAGGTACCGTGACAACCTCAAGTTTATAAAAACCGTTTACGCGGTTCTAAAAACACGCCCAACTTGATTCTACAACACAGAGAGAGAGAGAGAGATAACAGAATGAAAGCAAGAGAAAGGATTTCAAAACAAAACTCACCGACCGAACCCAAAAAAGTCTGAAACGAACACCAGAAAGGTATCAGAGCGAGTGATAACGGAGGAACTTCCCAGAACCCAAACTCAAGCAAAAGATCATATTATAGATAAAACCCCAAAAAAACCGTAAGTGAAAGAAACGGATGGTACAGCAGAATCACAGCATCCCAACTCGGGAGTCGGTCCAAGTATAACACAAACCTCCAACATAATTCCGGCGTCAGGCCATGCCCTTCGAAACAAAAAAGAAACGTAATCTCATTCATCACCAAAACGAAAATCATTTAGATGACGACGCCTACATTCTAGATAAAAACTAGGCCACAAAACGAAAAAATTAACTGGGATCATAATAAAAAAAGTCCTTAGAGAGAAGAAAAAGTGAACAACCGTTATGTCGGACGAAAAATGAGTCATCCGTTATTTAAAGCCAAAAGAAACCGCTCGGAAAAATTTTTATAAAAACAGGCTGTGGATAGCTTCTGGTCGTACACGGAGCATACTCAGCAATCAGGTTTAGATTACTACCTAGCTTTTTGAAGAAAAAAAAAAGTCGCGACGGATAAACCTGAATCAGCATTTCCTACTCCCTATCTCTCTTTCACGTCGTAGTCCATTCCTTTGTAACTTAAGTGCAAGACCGAGCGGGGTGACATCTATGACTAGTTTTTGAAACTGTACACGAACAGGTATTCGATTTCCGAACGCATTAACTGAGTAATAGAGAGAGAGAGGAGACGGCATCAAACAATAGAAGAAAAGAAACAAACCGATTTCGATCGGCCTGCTTTTAAAAAACAATTTAGGATGATGACGGAGTCACCACCACCACCATCACATGCCTTTGGTTACACCAGCTTTTAAATTGCCTTCTTCCGGTTCGGTAGTCAGGCAATAAATGCGTTGGACCGTGGCTTCAATCAGATTACTTCCTTGTTTATCGCTCAGATTTAAACAAAAAAATTGAGGAGAAACGGGGAGAGATCCATTAAGATCCATCTTCAACACCAAAACCAGAAAGTGAAGGCACAGCGTTCATCCCTCACCCTCCAAATGGGGACACGACGACGACTTTCTCAAATAGTTTGAAAAACACTTTCCCAACCAAAGACTACCGTTAACCACAAAAAGTCAAAGATAACCTGAAAGAGAGAGAGGATAGCAAACTCTCATGTTGAGTGAGGACGGAAGAACGGACGAAAATGAAAGTTCAAGAAGAAGTTGAGACGAGAAGAGATTTATTCCTCCTACCATTTCTGACTAATTAACGACTGAAGATTGGAGAAAGAAGTCGGCAAAAAAAATCTCAGATTTATTGTCTTCTGTTTCGCATTAATTATGGAACCGCGTGGGGGAAACAAACCAACCCAAGCGTACTCTCTCATGGGTTCATTCCATCCCAGCTCTTGGAAACAATCCCAATAAACTAGCCCAGCTACAAAAGTTCAAGGAACGAGTATACACAAACCGGGGGCGAACGACAAAGTCTCTCCCTGACAGACTGAAGTTCTCCTTAAAAACAAAACCGACCCAGGCTCAACCCAGGCCAGACCCAACCTCTTAAACTTTTTATATGAATCATTATACTCCATAATAAAAAACTAATATGGCGCAAAACGGCCATTTTAAACTTTCACTGGGTTCATAACTTTTGGATTATGACATTCATGGGTCTCTTGGGGGCGCTGGCGGGGTTTAAAGTGACCTTTTATAATCTCAATAAACCATTGAAGAGTCATCTCCCTAACCCATGATACCATGACTAATAAATAGAAAAAAATCGAAAGACAGCTTTCGGGCTCAAAACCGGAAATGACCTGCCAACAGAAGGTTTTCGACAACATGGCGGAAGAGCTCAAAAACCGTTGCCCTGCTCTCAATACCAACAAACCTGAAATCAAAAGCGAATACGTAACCTGCAATAATATCGCAATTAGGGAGGATTAAGGTCCCCCGCGGAACAAAATCACAAAAACGACTTAACAACAAACAACAACGACAATAACACCTCAGTTGGCAACAATGAAAACAACCGCGGCCAGATTTCCATTTCCTAAAAGAACACACACAACACGGTCGATTAGAGTTTAAGTGGAAAATGGATTATAGGCGATACCTGGGCCCCAACTTTCGACTTCGGAGTCAGTGACAGACAGAGTCAAGGAACCATCCGCCGCGGCGCATTCCAAACTTCTCAAAATCCTAGGTGTCAATCGCCGGAGAGTCGTGACCGATTCACATGAATACCCATCATTATTGATTCTCCGATCTCCTTCTCCTCATGCTCCGGTCAAATCATAACCACCACCTAGTTCAGGTTCGAAACCTGAATGCCTAACCATCTTTTATGTATCAGATTTATTTGTGAGATTAACAAAAAAAAGTTATTTCACTCGTCATTATTTACTTTCGGTCGACTATTTTTCATTTTGGATAGTAAACACAAAGGAACTCACATATCATGTGTCACGTGGGGTGGTCACAAGGGAAAACGACTCCGCACACAATCCCGACGTCTATTTTATGCTTAGGCTCGGTGTTTGACTCACAAAACTCGCTATCTCAGCACAAACCAGAACTAAATTTCGAACTCTTATTTATTTATTAATTGTTTACTTTTATTTATTTACTGCGGGTGACAGAAACAATGTCTGCTATTCTTCTACAAGAATCGAATGGGTTTCCTATCTTAGAAGGCAACACAAGAGCCCGGAGTTTGATTAAGAGAGTCGTTTCTTTAAGGCGTCCAAGTGTTTGGGTTCACACTCGTCCCGTAAGTGACCCGCGGTGGTTGACACGACTTGGCAATATTCTTCCGAGCCAAGCGTGACATGACTCGTCATGTTTGGAAGCCGTGCATCGCGGTTAAGTTCTCTTATACTTTTGAATGGAATGGAGGACAAAATGCAAACTAAAAGACAACGACTAGAATTAAGATGATAAACCTAAAATACGACTAAGACCGTGAGTCATAAAGCAGATTGACATAATTCAGCAAAAAACCGCTGAGATGTCGGTTATTAAAAGGATGAAAATCGTATCAAGGTCACAGGTGAAGTCTTGTCCTTCGACTGACACCCAAACACCCTAATTCATGGCCAAGGGAAATTTCGATAAACGCGTCCTTGCTGATTGTTACGCTCGCGTTTTGAAGACAAAAACTCGATTCATCCTTTGACTGGCACGTTTTCGTCATTTTCAGTTACGCGGAGATCTTCCCTGAGACTAGGAACCGAACCGTCACGTCGCATTTGACACGGATCTCTTACAAGCGTGGGAAGGTTGAAAGAAAGCGAAACGGGCTGACATGCGCTAAAAACCCGACCCGAAAAGTTTCTCCTCTCCCGTTCAGGTTAACCCGGGAATATTCCAGGGAAATTCTGACCCCCGACATTTCATTCATTCGCCACAGGCATTTGATATAACTCAAATTCGCCGAACTGATAACGCTTTGCCCCGTTCTCCTCCAACCGTCTCTTTTGTTACTTCCTGAAACTCGGACCAAAGACCAATCCATCCTTCCCACCGTTTAATCAAACGACCTAAAGGCACATAAACAATTCAGGTCAACAACCGCTTCCTTTGACACCAAACACCAAGTCAGGGTGACGGATCGAAGGACCTCTAGACATAACGGAACAATTCAGTTTCTTTGAGGCACACTAGGAACAAAGTCAGTCGTCACGTGATGATGTACACATGGTGAAAAGGTTCACACATCATTAACCAAAAATAATAACGTGTTTTAAGGAGGAAAAAAAATTGAATCAAGAACGTGCCTAAGAGGAACAACATTAAAATTGGGCCCTGCCCCACTCCCCAACCTACCCTCTTCAGCCTCCATTTTTTCCCAAAACTCCGAGACTCACAACCACCAACTTCAAACCGAATTTATTACACGACAACAGAACTTCTTCTCTTTGTTGTACTCACACCTGACTCAAAATTTAATAATTTCGGTGTCAGATTGACTCCCCGACCCAAAAGAAGAGGGGCTTCTTGAGTGACGTGAAATAATTTGTGGGACAACCCCAAAAGTCGGTCTTAAGTGTTGCGTCTGTCAATCCAACAGGTGAAAGGATCGAAGGGAATCGTCTCCTTTTACTCACTACAATATTGTAGATTTTATTAGAGTTAAAGAAAAAACTCCGGCGAAAGGAGAACGGAAACGAGATGAAGAGAAAGACTCAGACAGAGAGAGAGAGAGAAGAGGATCGTGACCCTTCTTTCTCCTGTCATAATCTCATCTACTCAACAGCCTGTCTTCTCCTTCCAACCTGTGACCCACCCCAAACCTCACTCCTCAAACCTTTGAGGAGTCTACAACTTTCTAATAGTCAGCAATACCCATTTCTACAATCACTACCTTCTTAAATTAAATAAAATGTTTGGCAACAGCAAAAACCTCGCCTGGTACTTTCAGTACTTTCAACATGAGCCATTTTGACTCATCTAAACCGTTAAGTGTTGCTTTGTTTTCTCTTCCAAGAACAAAGTTAGGTTGTGACTAAAAAATAGTTTCCGCGTCTTTTTTTATAAATGAATCATTGACCTAAACTTATTTTAAACTTAATTATGAGTCAAACTGGCTCACTACAATAAGACAAAATGGATTCCTAAATGGTTGCTAAAATCATTACTAAAACAACTGAACTGCTTGCGGGTTGATAAAAATTAGAGAAACAAAGCTTATTTCAAAAATAATGCACACTCAAACACAAAATCTATTTCATAAATACTGCACACTTTCATATAAATAATACCCAATTTAAATAGGAATACAATTCATAAATATTGCACGCGATTGCGATCAATCTATTTTACAAACAGCGCATTCGAATGATGAATTCATTAAAAATTTATTTTCCCACGCAAGAAAAAATTAATTCCATTGTCTGAGTCAAAATGACTCACCTAATTAAAAATACATATTTAAAAAAAAACAATTTCCATAAAATTAGTGTCAGGCGACTTTAGAGAGTGTTATCCACCAACCTAATAGGTCTCCTACTACCACTCATCCTCATCTCGTCATTCATTCATTCAAAACCTCAGCCTCATGTCTTCCCACAAAGACGAAACACAGAAATCCGATTCGTCGTCGATTCCAGTGGTCCACTTAAAAGAGAGAAATGACATCAAACTCAAATCCTCCATCAATACTCTTCTCCTCCACTTAAAAAACCGTTAGGATGATTAATATTCAATGACAATCACACATCCTTACGTGTACGCTACATATACGATAAAGTCAATGAAGGTCACCAACGGAAATCACCCGAAAAAACTTTTAGTCATTGTCTAAGAGGTCTTCCACCCAACTTAACTCCTAGCCACGAGGAGGAAACTAGTTTTAATTAACTCCAGGAAACATTAAAAAGTTATTTGGTTGGTACGATTGGCTTTCTCCAAACGTGGAGTTTCATTTTGCGGTTAAAAACAAATAAAATTAAAATTTCAAAAGTGACATCGAAATCCATGGGAAAAGAAAAAGTTTGATTCACGTCGATGATAGGTCCGGCCAATCCACCTTCCTCCTCCTCACCTTCCGCCATGATTCAAACCTGGACCTCTCTCCCATCTTCCTAATCTGAGAATCAATTTAGACGTGGATGTGGTTTTGAATCATGCGAGTCATTCTTAATTTGAGGTCAGTAAGTGAATCACACAGCGGATTTCTATATAGTAAGTGACGCTTTGGAATTATGTCATTTCTTAAACCACTCCCCCGAAAAGACTCGGATTACGAGAATACAAAAAAAAACTCTGGGAACGAAACCGACAAACTTGCGGAAATGAGAGAAACATTCGGAAAGATGATCTTTCCAGGAGATAAGAACCCAGAAGAGATGGTCACGTAGGGCTGTGAGGAAGAGAATACGATTCCAAAGGCAACGTAAAAATTGTTCGAAAGGACCTTAACCAAAAGACCTCAAAACACGGTCGAGGTTTTATAATCGAGCAGCCAAAGATGTCTTAAACGGAAACGAAAGTCGGATCAGAAGGTCGATCGGATTAAAAAAAAAGATGGAGTCACGAGACAAATATGCAATCAAGGCAAAGGGTGGATACCAATTTAAGAAAGGAACTTGTTACGTTAGCCTAACCATTCTAGTCTCAGGTACGATAATTGTGAGTCGATGAAACCGTGAAACCGACCATTTTTATCCCTACTACCTACTACCCCTAACAAGTCTTCTACATTCCAAAACCTTATGATCGATTTGGAGTGTAAATCGCGGATTAACACCAAACCTTAATACGCACGCATACACACTCAACACTCGAGGAGGAGAATGGTGAGGGGAGGGGGCACAAAAAACGTGATCCTCATAAAACTTCAACTGTTTTAACGCTCGACAGCAAATAAATCATACGGCTCGTAAATCATGCTGTTGAGTTTCAAGCGTTTTGATTTCTTTTTCTGGGCCTCCCCCCACATTCCGCCAGACCCCCAAAAACGAAAATAAAATAAAACAATCACGTTTTACGAATTATTAACAAAAAATAATAATTTGAACGTCCAGACGTCTAATTTCTCACAGCCTTGAAGTAATTCAACTCCTTTCCGAAGTTCAGAGTTGGAGCGAAAGACTTATGTGGGCCAGGTCGACATCCTTCTAATTAAAGTTCTGTGTTCTCTTTTACAAACACAACCATAAACACACCTCCACCGCCTTCCTCTCGGACAAACAATGAACGTAAAAAACAAAGATAGGTCTGGATTTGACTTCAATCCGTCTGTCTGTTTCGTCACGGTTCGATCGTTTCCAACAAAACGAAAATTATTTTCTATTACCCCCACCGCCCGCCTCCTCCATCTCTTGTTTTTCGAAAGGGTCGACCTTGAGAGAGAAAAATCTACAGGTTGTAACGAGCATCGGATTACACAATTAGTACGTCCTAGATATCTGATCGCATGATGCAAAAAGTTTTCGGAAAAGTTTAGCAAAACGAACCCGGAGGTAAGTTCAACCCTAACTGCCTAACGGTTCTTTCAGTCTAGCCCCCCCAACTCAATTTGAAAATCAAATTTGGGAAACAAAAAAACCAAAACGGGAGTGAGGATACGCAAGCGTGACGTAAACACGCAAGCGAAAATTGCAGAACCACTGTCCATGGTCTACCATAAAACAGTTTCACACTCAGTGATTAAAAGACTATTTCGAGTTCTTTGAGTGGGAACGAGGGTATGGGGGCCCAGGAAACCACGTCAGCAGTTTATTAAAAATTTCCAAACCGAGGGTAACAACACCCGATCACGCTCCGTCAAATCCAATTTCTTCCCTTTTTTAAATAAAAAATAAATAAATACATAAAAATGGTGGACGACTGTTTTTCCCACCCGTTGCCCCAGACCGGATGCTCCTAGTAATTATGTCTTTGTTTAACTCGGTCGTAGCTCCCCGTGGTCGTCATCATAGTCGTAGTCGTCTTGTTATCCGTTCGTGTCAGGGCCCCTTCGGCCCTCGCTCAACCGTGTCCTCTTAATGGATTCCATGTCGTTAGATAGTCAAGAAACCTGAACCGTTTTCGAAGCGATGGGAGGGAGTACCCACAATCCAAAAAAAAAAGGTTTTAACATCCAACAAAAACGCGAAAATTATTTGAGCCTGGAAATCAAGGTTCGTGAAATTTTACATCCGATAACTACCCAAAAACATGCGGAACTAATGATCCATTGATTCCAGGATGAAGTGATGAAAACAAAAGAGAGGACAGACGGGAAGGTCAAAAGGTCAAACAAGACTCTAAACCCTTGGTATTCAAGCTTTTTCCTTCCCGGGCCAAATTTCCATTGTTACCATTACGACTCGGCCACGTGACTTACCAAAAAAATAGATTTTACAAGTCCGCATACAGTCATCATCTGTATGTACATCTGTCGGTTTGTTTCTGTATATTGCCTCATAAATATGTGTTGAGGCAAACAATGTTAGCAGTTTCTGAGCACAGACCTTTCACAAATCTTCACCCAATCGGTTTCCACTGGGTCACTCAGTCGAGCTTGGTGGGCCGCAGTTTGAGTACCAAGCCTTCAAACCGAATCCAACAATTTATTCAAATCCTCACAACATAAATAAACCTATTCCAGGACCTGAAACCTGATTCCTTCAACAGATAACTCTCACGACCATTACAATTTGTCAACCTCGTGACAGTCACAACCATAATCGTTACATTTAAAATTTATGTCCCAACCAACAACCCCCCACCACACCTTCCAAAACTTCCCTCAAGAACAATACCTAATTACCAAGACAATTCCTCAACCTACAGAAAGTCTCAACATCCACTTCCGCTACTGAACCAACAACACCACCACCCATACACCCAAAAACCCTCAACATTTCACCAATCCCAAAACCGATTGATCGACTGAATGAATGAATGAATGAAGCGAAACGTCGGACATAATTAAAATCGACAAATAATGAAATTTAATTAAATTTAAGAGCCCTTAATAAATAAATTTAATTATTTCGCCCTGAGGGGGAAAACTTTTCCTATTGTTTATAACACAAAAAATTATTTTAAACAAAAATTTATTTAAGTAATTGTCGAAAATTGCGTTTTAATTTCGGCCCCTGTTCTTCTGGGAGGAGTTTCTCTCATTTCCAACAATCCTAAATTCTCGGAACCATTTATTAATAAATTTTAATTAATGTTAGAATTATTAAGAAAAACTTCTGTTTAATAACTCTTCTTTTCCTTTAAATAATTACAACGCCATTGTTATAGAGATGAAAATGGCGGCCAATTTATTACCCTTTGAAATTCTAATCTTTAGCCCAAAAGAAAATCATCAACAGTGTTAATCATTAATCTGTTAATCACTACCAGAGAGAGAAGGAATCGGTTTCCATAGCTACCTGACCAGGTACAGTGTTAAGTTGTTGCTAGACTCATCCCGGTTGTCGGCTATAACCTTCATCCTCAAGACCCCAACACAGTCTCAACACAAACTCAAGTTCGTGGTTAACTAATCAGACAACAACCCAACTAGAGATAAGTCACCAGCACACAATAGGGGATGAAACTGCCTTGGGGGTGGGGGGTGCAACTTGCCCAAAATTATCATCGTAAAGCTGATTACAAAATCATTGAAACCAGAAAACCGATCAGCTCACCTGGTCAGAACGAAGGACACAAGATAAACAAAAGCGGCGATTTTATGGGCTCCGGAATTAAGTCGAGTCATTAATAACTTCCGCTCATTTTATTACGCATTTATTCTGCTTCAGATATGACGAAAATGATTCATTTCATAATTGATGCACGGTTTTATACAAGACTAACCTCATGACTTTCACACAATGACTCATTCCGTAGATGATGCACAATAATGTGAAGACTCCGTTTCATAATTAATGCACACTCTCGTATGTGACTCATTTCATAAATAATGCACAGTTTGACAATAGAACCAAATAAATAATCCATGTTTACATGAAGGATTCATTTCAAAATTAACGCACAATCTCAAATAATTCATTTCTGACTCAATACGAAATTTTGTGAGTCGTTCGTTTCAAAAGTAATGCACACCCCTCCTAAAATATTTACTAACAAATATCTTTTGTGTTCAGTTAACGGACTTCTCTATTCTACTAGGACAACCTATTGCAAGAACTTCGAAACAATATGTCTTCTTTAATTTAACGATCATCTAGTGTGCATTATTTATGAAATAGACCTAACCTCGACTCAGGAGAACGTGGAAACACAAAAAAAGTTGTCAGGGTGATACCATCAATGTTATCGTTGCCAGATGGTGTATCCCAACAACACCACAGCCATTGCAAGTTGTATTGGTCACCCAAACTAAGACATCACGTCTTGTCCAAACCAAATTTTAATCAAAACCATCGAAAGACGACGAAATCAAACCTAAAAGGCAACGAACAAAAGAAATCGATAATGAAGAGTATCAGATAATCAACTTCGGTCTCAAATTGAAGAAACTTTGCTTACATTCAAAAGAACAAGTTTATGACAAGGAAATACGAAAACAAAATGGTGGAAAAGTTACAAGACTTTTCGATTCGCTGGGAAAATCGAGTTCCGTATCCGCACGAGTTGAGTCATTCCCTAGGTGTCATATCAGTCGATCGCTAATCAAACACACACAGATAACAAACTTATCAGAAACTGTTTGCCGTACAAACGAGAACTTGTTATCACATCGCCATCTTAGAAAGCAACCTCTCGGGTCGTGGATTTTGATTTTTTGGGACAGCCATACCGAACCTCTCCAAACCATCATGCACGCTTTCATTTCTCTCGCTCTCACTTTTCGAGGAAAAACAAAAAATCAAAATGGCGACAGAGGGGAAGAGAAAGAGAGAGCTGCTAACAAAAAACCAAATTTCCATTGGCATAGTGACAGAATGAGAGTGAATGTCTACAAACAGGCTTTCTGAGGTAGAAACCACTCCGTGAAACTGGGTCCTTGAATGATGTGATGATTCCACCGCCTGTCAAAAATCAGCTCATCGATTCTTCGAAAGTAGCGTGACACATATGCGGTAACCTCGTATGATGCATCCAAAGCTCAATAACAAACGCACTAGAGAAGGCGGTGTGCTGACGTCATACGGCAACGTAACCCAAACCGAACGGCCTCGGCAAATAATTTTTTTTTAAATGGTTGCCGGAAACAGGAGAGAAATTTCCGGCTTTCCCGAGGCCTTTTTGAACGTGAAATTATTTTCTCCCTTTCTTTCTGACTTCCTTTTCTCCCGGAAAATTCTAATCTCACGAAAATCTATACAGTAAACCATAAATAAATTCTAGTTTGGAGTGATCCAGCTTTTTCGTGACCCCGTGGTTCTCGATTGGATTGACTTGCCTCTGATTTGGTCCCACTCCCAGAATTTTTTAATTTTCATTCGCCCAGCAGACGAAAAAACAAAATCCCAAGGTCATTTACATCCCATTCAAAGCCCAGGTCCTCGTTTCCAGCCTCTTCCCACGAACTCGATGGTCACTCACTCACTTTAACTTCTTTGTTTCCTTCATTTGGACAAGGGCTCATACATCAAACCGCACAAACCGCTTTCCAGACACATCTTCCAAACAACCCACACACTCTCCTTCACCCGTCGCCTAGGTAACAATGAGAGATTAAACAAAACGCCACCATCAGAAGTACTTAATAAATTAGATAAGAATAAACATCGGAAATTGTTTCGAAGTGAAACCCACGCAATCAGGTGTGTCGAGAGGGCTTCACAGACTCGATGGTATCGATGGAAACTAGTTTCATCAACACCCCTAACCTCCCGAACGCCATGGCAAAAGGACAAACAAAACTCTTACCGATCGATATCAACGGTCATTTCCACGGAGAAAAGAAAACGTTCAGAGAAGGCGTGATGACCCCGAGTCAGAGTCTCATCGACTTTCTTCTTCCGAATCAATTTTCTCTTAATTAAATTAAATTAAACTCAATTTAATTAATTTCTATTCTGCTTCCCTCGGTGCGTAATACTCGCTAACGACTTTTTTCTTCTCCTTAAATCGTCGATTTGTCTTTTTTAATCAAATCCCAAGACCCCGTTTCTAAACATGATTTCGCTCAGGCAGGAGAAAAACCTTCCAAAACTGTCATCTCACTGCCATTTTCAATTTTCTCTTTCTGGAACATGACCCAAAAAACAAACAGAAAGAAGATGAAGATGATAATTATTAATTTCGCCATCCACCAATCAAAGACCCATCAAAACCCCCAACCAGACATCGCCTTAACAAGTTTTAATGAATCTCGCGTTTTAATTACGTCTAAACGACCGGGTGTTGTTGGGTCTTCTGCCAAGCACACAAAGGCCTCGGAATTGACTATCCTGGGTCATATGAGTACTCCAAACCCGTACAGGATATGGCAAATGACGACGTGCTGGGAATATTGATTCGGGTTCTTTTCAAGAAAACAATTCCAACAAACAGCAAAAGATTTTTCTCTCCTGTTGGAAACACTTCGCTTAATTTCCGGAGGAGACCGACACTCAATTAATTTATTCAAAAAGCAGTTTTTGCTTTTTACCCGTCCACGACACTCGGGTTTATTATTATTACCCAACCCGCCGCCATTTTGCTCCCGCAGTGCATTAAACACAATTTATAATAATTCAATGGCTTCCATGAAATCATGCAACAGCCTCCGTTTTCTTTTTTATTTCTGGAGTGAACACGTGGGCTTTCAAAACGAGACAAAAAACAGAAATGTTCCTTCGACTAATACGGTATTACATGGAGACAGATTGACTGAAACAACCATAAGTGGGGGTCTGCAGTCATCCAAACAACGTGTACAAAAACCAAAACGAAATGGATTTAGAGTGGATCACAGTTGCCTGGCTACCTGATTTCATTTGGTTCGATAGGTTCTCGACCACCGAATCAACATTTTCTCCTTCCTCCGACTTAGGTTTCGGGATTTTATTACGTCACGAAACGTTAAAGGCCATTTGTAACCAGCGACGGAGGACCAAGTTAAAAGTATAATTTCGATTCCCGACTATTACGGATAAGGAGGAAATTAGCCGAAATTGACACTGACATCGTTTTCGTTAGGACCCATTTGAATCCATCGCTGACTCTAGATTTAGGTGGATGTGTGTGTGTCTTTACGTCTGCATTCACCTTCTACCTCAGGAAAGGTGTCTCTTCCGAGGAAAGGAGGTTGACGTGTCGCCTTCAACGAACCCACCGATGCATATCCATCTTTTTTCGTTCCAACACAAATCAATGACTCCATCCGTCTGGTCATTGTCGAACACGTTACGGTACTTTCCTTCGGTCGTGGAACCCATTGTCCCTATTCATTCGATCAGAACCAGGAGTCGACACTCTTTCCATTGTGTATGTGTGCGAGAGTGCGATTTGTCGAAGACGAGAGAAAATTTCTAATTCGAAAGGGCCCCTCTCGCCCTACCACCACCACCGCCACGTCGGGAATTAAAGCCCGCCGTTCTCTTTCCCTTGTAAGACAAATCCGCGACCGAAATACTCGCCCTAGTTCGACGAGAACTTGATAATGTACGCAAATTTAACAAACGAACCGTGTCATTCCGCTGAGTTGTACAGTACAGATAAATAACCTTAAGGGACTGCGAAGGGAAGAGTTAAAGGGAGGAGGAGGAGAGAAGAGAAACAAAATCAGTTCGGAGAAATCACGAAAGTACAAGGACACTGGAAAATTGCAAACCGAATCTGGAAAATTAAAAATAAAAAACAAAAATCACGAAATTCCCAACTTCAAAAAAGATTCCAACCAAGATAATCTAAATTGCAGGTCCGAAACCACCGCCTTGTTGAAAATTCAACGAAAACAAAAACAAAAACAATCCAAATCATCACAAAAACTCTAAGCGAACGCAAAATCAAAATGAGAATCTCCAAAAACAGAAGAAAACTGTGACAGTGAGCAGTCAAGCCGACAACCGAAACCCATTCAATTCGCAAAATCGAGGAAAAGCTTTTGAAAACAGTATTCCACCAAACTTCCGTTTCCGCTTTTGCCCTCCCACTATTTCAAACTTTCCCACCTGTTTTTGGGGTTTTCTAGTTTCTATAATGAGCAGGTAACAAACCTCTCGTCAAAACCCAACCTTTTCATACCATTTCCAAGACCTTGAGGGAGTGTGTCATTGTAGTGCGGTGAAGAGGATTTGGTTCATTGTTCCGCGATCTACCTGAGCTCTCTTAAATAAAAATGGAGGGAAACCTTAAAAAAAAATTCAAACTAATTTGACAATTCAAAATAAAAAACGAAAATTTAAATTGTGAATCTCTTTTAAGGTTTCCTTTTTTTGTCAGGTTCAGGTTGTGGTTTCTCCAAAACAAAAAATTATGATTTCAAGGATTTCCGTTTTTTGTTTTTGGTGATTTCCTCTCTTCGTAGTCTCGATTAGGTTCCTGCCCAAACCTGAGTGTCTACCCATGCCTTCTTATGTGTCATACGAAATAACTGCACAGTTTCACAATAGAGTCATTCCAAAATTAATGCACAATCTCAAATAATTCATTTTTTACTTAAAACGACATTTTGGGAGCTGTTTTTCAAAAGTAATGCACACCACCCATCTAAAAATATTTTTCTATTCAGTTAACCTCTTCCTTTGTCCTACTAGGAAATCACCCCAAAAGTAATGCATATTGATGCGAAGACTCCGTTTCATAATTAATGCACACTTTGGCCCGTAGGTTATTTCATAAATAATGCACAGATTCATAACAGAACTCATAAGTAATCTATGTTTATATGAAGGATTCATTCCAAAATTGATGCACAACTCAAACAGTTCATTTCTTCAAACTAATACGAAATTTTATGGGTCGTTCGTTTCAAAAGTAATGCACAATGATGTGAAGACTCCGTTTCATAAATAATGCACGGGTTCACAAGAGAGATTCATAAATAATTCAACTCTATATAGAAGGATTCATTCCAAAATTATTGCACAATTTAAACGAATCATTGAGACTAATACGACACTTTATGAGTCTTTCGTTTCAAAAGTAATGCACACACTATGTTCTACTAGGACAATCTATTGCCATGACATCGAAACAATATTTCTTCTTAAAATTAACGATCATTTCGTGTGCATTATTTATGAAACAGACCCTAACTTCGACTCAGGGGGAACATGAAAACGCAAAAAAAGTTGGCAGGGTGATATTGCCGAGGTCTCGTTGTTATATTACAACAACACAACAGCCATCACTGATTGTATTGGTCATCCTAAGACTTCACATTTTCTTATATGAAAGCTCCTGAACCTGACACCAACTCAACAACCTATTCCTAAATCTTCTCTCTACCCTAAAATGAACCTATTTTCAAAACGGAACCCACAAACTTTTTGGCAACCGGAAATGGCATTACAACGAAGTTTTGGCTCATCCCATTCCCAACCACCACACTCTCTAACCAGTCAAGCACACATTTCGAAGCCCGATAAGTCACGACTTTCCGCGGTGTTAATTTCATGTTCATCATCCTCCTAATTTGGACAGTGTGAAAATTTCCCTGATAGAAAGCCACTTTTCAGGTACGAACCAATTTCATTTTTTGTTCTCTCCTTAATATTTATTTCACGCTCGAAAACCAAATTAAACTTGTTTATAGTTCATCCAGGCTTTTCAAAAGGTACCAATTTTCAATGGACATAAACAAACTTCCAAAATGGCGGCGAGCACTACAACCCGCGGCCAAAAACCACTAAACGGAACGCGTCCACCAAACAAACAACACAAACAAGGTTCTTAAACCTATTTTACTAGTCGGAGAGTGTACGCCACAACACATACACACTCGCACAGAGAATAAGAGGGATGGAAGGGTATAATTTTACCGCGTAAACCAGCTACACCTGGCAGGTATAAACAGGTATTGAAAAGAAGAAAGAATAAAAAAGAAGAAGAAGGAAAAAAAGAGATACAAGGGCCTTGGTAGAGTTGCCAGAGGGCAATGGACCCAGATTTTTCGAGTCACAGTCCATCGAATACACGTCCCATCTCTCCGTCTTTCTCTTTCTCTCCACTCGGCAACCACTCTCTCTCTCTCTCTGGAGTTTGTATCTCCTGACTGGACTCATCGACTTTAATTTACTTTTTTCTAATGATAAAAACAAAACCAAAAATTATCCTCCCAGTTTTTCTCATTTTTCTTTGTTCTTACCTTGTAATGAGTAGGCGAGGAACACGAAAACCAAGTAGAATTCCATTTTTCTTCTTCTTTCTTTCTTTTTGGCTGGCTAGCTGGCTGACCGGTGTGAAACCGAATGTGTTGGTCTTGAGGTAAACGAACCACTACACTAAACACTATTTATCTTATTTCGACTAACTTCTCCCCAAATTTTTATTATTTCTCTCTCGATATTTATCACTAACAATAACATCGATGTTAAAAATCCAAAATTCCTCTCGATGATATCCGTCCTCATACACACGCATTCCTGTAACAACAAAACATCAATTAATCAACATAATCAATCACCAACAAACCTAATCGAATCGTTTTTATTGTTTATACCCTCAGATTTTAGACCCATAACCCCCAAAACCAGAAAACCTTACACCGAATGATACCTTCTGGTTTCTACCTCCCAAATATCGATTTGAAATGGATGAATAATTTCCCTTAATGACCAAAACCGTGCACGAAGTTTTACAAAAGCAATAAAATATGATCAAAATTTATCGAACTCTCTCTCCGGCTCAACCTGGTTTGAAATATTAGTCGCCATTTTGTTTACAGCTCGATTTTAAATAAACGTTATGTAACAACAAACTCGCATATCTCGCAAGATTTATTAATTTATCTACTAAAGCTATTCTTGCAAGAGGTTGTAGGGCTAAAATAAAGCGAGAGGGGGTTGAAATCCAAAAAACAAAGATCAAAGACATACAAGACAAAGAAGACGATCAAAGATCAACAAACAAACGGATTCCCCTCAAAAAGAAGATACAACTCCCAAAACAAACCACAATCAAGACTTTTCATAGTTTTCACGCGCCATTTTGGTTTCTGACTCAAAAACGCCTAACTTGTGGATGGATTTAACCGCTTCAATTTCTTCGTCGCGAACTTCGACCCCCGATGGTCCCTCTCACTAATTCTTCGGTCTTCAAGGGCAATCAAAACCGAGAACAAAAAAAAACGTTCAAAAGTAGGTAAAGCACCCATCGAGATAAACACAAAGCAAAAACGATCTTCGTTTATCTCCTCGAATCGACACAATTTTCCGCTCTTTTAAGTGGTGGACATGGTTGAAATCGTTACTTTCTTCGGCTAACCACTTGACTACAAAAAAAGAAGAAGACGAGGCTGTGGGGAAGGGAGGGGGCGGGTAATCGCAAGAAATTGAAAGTTGTCGTTAAGTGGAAGCGATTTCTAATGCAAACAACAATCGCGCCCCATGCTAATGGACTGGAAATCCCAAATTTACGAATCCCGTTCGCGAACGGCTATTCAAAACGTCATCCACACACCAAACTAATGTGTGAAAACCTTTTATCAAAACTCCACGATCAGAATCCTCATACCAACATTACTCCTCTCCTCTGTTATACACTTTCAAAAACTCACGCTCTTGTCGGTGCCACGTTCTAGTTTGCTTTCGGAAAAACTTCGAAAAGATAAACATTTGATTAGCAGATAGTTAAATAAATCTACAGCCTTCGATTCGAAACTGTATCTCGATTTTCACTTAACCACATCGGATTGTCTTATCGGATAGCCTCAACACCCAATTCCCAAACCGATTTATCACGCCCGACTACAAATTCGCTAAAACAACTATCTACACAAACAGAAATAACACGATACAATCTCCACAAGAAAACTTCAGCACCATAACCAAACCAACAGCAGACAAACAACACAAAAGCGACATCAAAAGAGGACAAAATCTTCTGTCACACAATAAAAACCAAAAAAAAGGAAAAATTCAATCTTCCAAACAAAAGAGGACAAAAGAATCCGTCCCAAAAATTTCTCCAAATTTAAATTTCTTTGAAAAGAAAGAAAAATTTTTATTTCAACCCCCCAACCTTTACAAACCTTAAAAATTTGTCTGATCAAAAAGAAAAAAAAATTCCAATAAAAAGCAAAAGAAAGGAAGTGAAATCTTTAAATTTCAAAAAAAGGGTAATGAATTACCTGAATTGGTAACCTTTCAGGTCTGCCAATATTATAGAAATATAAAGAAATTAAATACATCTGGCCCCGTTATCTTTCACCCGTTTTTGGGTGAAAATAAAAATTCGGAAACAATTAAAAAATCATTTTTTCTACCAAATTTCTTTTCTTTCCCTCCAAAAATAACGGTAACTACTTTTTCATACCTGATTCTAAAGAATTTTATTCTCTCTCCTCTCTTCTGCTTCAATATAATTCTCCTTCATCATTCGCCACTACCTCATTGTTTCCTAGTAACAAAAGTGCTACAAAAACCTCCAAGACGAAACCAACTTTTTGAAGAATTTTAACCCAACCACCCCCAAAAAACTCGAAGAGGGATGTTTGCTGATACATCACCCCCAATTACTGAGATAAGATATCAGACAGCAATGTCTTTGAAAAATTTCTATCACCTACATTTCCAACCCTCACCTAATACCAAACCTGAAATTTTTATTCGTAGTGGTTGTAGTTATGTATTTCCGTTATAATAAATATACACCCTACAATTGTTTCTCATCCTCGTGGGTTACACTATTGGCCTATATACTCATTATTCCAACAACAACAGCAAAATATTGTGTCTATTGGAAAGGGATATCGTATATATGGCACGGTAAAAGTGATAAATCGGCCAAATAAATCCCTGCAATTATTCGTAATCACCAATTAACCTTAGTTAACGTGACAAAACACTCAATATTTATCAAATTTACCGGATAGTTTATGAAATACCCAGCTGTTCATTTCAGGAAACTTTTATAAAATTAAATATTACAGTTGGAGACTCTATAAACTATTGTGATAAATATATCTCACGGTAAAGATGATAAATTACCCAAGTCTTCATCTGAGTAACCCATTAAACTCTCCATAATGAGTTGTAAATTTTATACTAGCCAGTAAAAGTGATAAATTTGGCTAAAATATATGTAATTCCTGGTGATTATTAAAAATCACCATCAGCTTGTTAGTGTGACAAATTATTGAATATTAATCACATTTACCGGCTAGTTTATTAAATCTTCAACTCGTAATCTGAGTAAACTTATTCAATTAACCCATTTATCTAAGGATTTTATTGCTTGCCGGTAATGTGACTAATATTCACTAATTTGTCACACTAACCAAGCTAAATTGATGATTTTAATAATCACAGAGAATACTCGCGAAATTAATCACTTTTACCTTAACATATATTTATCACAATCATTGGTTAGTTTATAACAAAGGTACAGTTTCCAATTGTAATATTTAATTTAATAAAAGTTTGCTGTGATTAGGAGTTGAATATTTCATAAATTATCCGGTAAATGTGATTAATATTGAATAATTTGTCACATTAACCAAGCTGAATTGGTGATTTTTAATATCACATATATATTAGCCAAATTTATCACTTTTACTGGCTAGTTTAGAAAATGTACAACTCATTTTGGAGAGTTTAATGGGTTGCTCAGAATAAGACTTGGATATTTTATCACTTTTACCGTAAGATATATTTATCACAGCCGTTTATAGAATCAGTTTGTAGCGTCTCTAACTTGTAATATTTAATTTTATAAATGTTTTCTGAGATGAAGATTTGGATATTTCATAAACTACCCGGTAAATGTGATAAATATTGAGTAATTTGTCACAATTGACTAAGGTTAAGAGGTAATTTTTAATAATCACTGGGAGTATTATATACATATATCTCTGATTTATCACTTTTAAAGAAACATATTTATTACATTTACTGACTGGTTTATAAAATTTCCAATTTGTGATGTCGAATTTAATAAAATTTTGCTCAAATTAAGAGTTCGACAGTTTGTAAACTAGCCGGTATAAGTGAAAACTATTCAGTAATTTGTTACATCAACCAAACAAATTGGTGATTATGAATAAGTAAGTGTAAACAAATTTATGTTACGGTAAAAGTGATAAATTTGACGAATATATTCAAAATTTGTAGCAATTATTCATAATCCCAACTAAGCCTGGTAAATGTTGCATTATTGCATATTTATCACTTCTACCGGCTAGTATTACAAAATATTTACCTCATAACGTGTCTCAGAACACGATGAGAAAGTTTTTTAAACTAAACGGTAAATGTGATAAATATCAATAACCTGGACGGAGGCCTGTGGCGTAATCGTTAGGTGTCAGTTGTAGTCATGAGTTCAAATCCTCCTCCCGTATCCTGTTGTCCCAAAAAGGGTGAAAAACGGGATTAAAAATCGGGATACCCAATCACCTGTCACATTTTACCCAGGTTATTTGGTGAGTATGAATAATCACCGAACATTTACCGGCTATTTTATAAAATATCCCACTCGTAATGTAACCAAAATTTTATTCAACTCCCCACGACTTGGTGATTTTCATAAACCAGCCGGTAAATGTGATAAATATTCAGTAAGGAGACAAGCTTAGTTGGTGATATGAATAATCGTCGGGATTTTAGATGTAGATTTGGGAGATTTATCACATTTACCGTTACATAAACATGAAGTTACACTCCGGTCGACATAATGTACTGTATATCTGTCATTCAAATAGGTCATTGGGTATACCAATATATCAATCTACCATAATATATACGATATTACTATCCGGTCCACATAATACTAACAAACTAAAGAATAGAGACGGATACTAACGAAACAATTAAAAGAAGTCGTGTACCAAAAACAATCCTGAGAGTCTAAAAATCATTTTCCCAATCAAACCCAAAAGCTTCTCTAATCAGAGAGTGTCAACAGAACCGCCTTCTCCCATATCCGGTTAACATTTACCGGAAATGAGTTCGGGAAAAAAAGCAAACAAAACTCATTTTGAGGAACATCAAATCCGGAACTTCCAACAGAAAAATTTTTATCTCTCCTATCTTTTGAAAGTAGACAACAACATCTACGTCTCTTTCCATCTTTTCAATTTACTCTCATTTTATCTCTCCGGTTTTTAATTTCGCTGATAATTTTAATCATCAAGCAAACTATCACACTAAAAATATTTACAACCATTTCAGAGTATTCGAGCTTTCCTAATAATATAAAAATTGAAGAGTGTCAAAGCTCATCACCGAAATTTCCCACCCAAATTGATATGCTCTTCCTGTCCCTTTGAAAAACCGCCATTTTCCCGTCTTAATTGAATTTCCTTCCACGAAATACATTTTTCGTCTCGTTAGAAGACACTTTTAACCAGCCGTCCTTCGAAATTATCAATCGAAAGCCCCCTTCTCCGTCTCGAAAGGCTATCAAACCCAGCCATTAACATAGAACAAGAGCCCAAGACCAGTTCTCTCAGCCGGCTATTAGCACTAACGAAGCAAAGAAGTATCAAGGAGGACGACTATAATTCCTTTTTCTCTGACTTAGAAAAACCCTTAGAAAAAAAAAATCACACGGGAGTTAAAAATGGCGAGGATAACGAATTCAAAACACGTGGGAGAAAATGGCAAACGCAGCCTCGGGGTTTTCAAAAATTTCAGAAGGAAGGTAGTTAATAAAACGCTTCATAATTACCGACTCTCCGATTTCTATATTATTAATTCAAAAACATCCAAACTGCCTAGAATAACACTAGCGAACAAAAAAAAATTATTCTCAAGAACGAGAAGGCGGTGGAATAATAATAAACCTACCAACTACAAAACCGGCTATCCCACCAAATCAAAAATTGAGGAACAAAAAAGCTCAAAAGATTATTAAAACAAAAATTTTGGTTAAGCCGAGCTTAACTACCAACAGAAACGGTTAGAAAAACCAAAATGGCGGTTTTTTTGTTTCGTTGTTTGCTGACCCTGATTTCTACTCGTCTTTTCCTTTTACTTTTGATTTCACTTATCATCTTACCTTCCGGCCCGCCCCCGCCTCTGCCTTTTCTTCTCATTAACCTAAGTACTTTTAGCTCTTAGCCAAACAATCCCTACATTTCGAAAACCCTTCGAAAACCTTCAACGGTTTCCGAAAACAATACAAAAAACCGGTAAAAAGGTTTCGGTTAGGTTTTTCTAACATCAGCATTTCGAAAAGAAAAATTTTACAAACAGACACCAGTACCTATGAGAGTATAAAAAATAAAACAGCAAAACGACCAACCTGTCATCAAATTTCTATTTCGAAGTGGAGGGACGCAACCTTTCTAAAAAATTCTATTTCTAATCCAGCACACGTTTTTCATAACTGAAACACGTCACCACAAAATATAAATAAAAAAAAAGAAAAACTGTTCACGAAAAATCAAACATCAAAATCAAACTCCAAAAAAACACTTTTTCCGGCAGGTCGAACAAATCCAGGTACAGAAAAACAAAATCACTCGGACGCGGACTTGGAAATCAAATCAACGAACCTTACAAACTCCTATTAAAAAAAGAACTAACCAGAAAGAAATTTTTTTTCAGGTACTCGAATGTTGTGGAAGAATGCTATTAACAAAAAAACCAACCGCAACGCCTAAAACCAATAATTACCTTATGTGATAAACCGTTTTCTTATGATAAACGATCAGGTACGATCACAAAAAAAAATCGACTCGGCTAGCTTCGGCTTTCTCCGTCAACTAAAACCGTCAACGACGATCCTAACTCGCTCCACGCCAAACGACGACTGAAATAAATCGTTCGAGACTCGAATTCATCGAGTCGTTTCCCTTTCCCGCCTAAAATAAATTTCCGTAGTGTTATTAGACATGCTTGCCGTCCGTTTGCCGCCTTTTTCAAAATCGATTTATGTCGTTTTTAATTTTTCGTTCTTATTTTTAAAACTAACAAAAAAAGTCTTAAATGGTGTCATTCTCGCAAAAACAATTTCGAATTGTTTACTTTTATTGTTTAAACAAAGATATTGAACATCGTCACCGATTATAAATTAAATAAATAAAGTGAAAATGGATTTTCAGTTGATTACAATCGATCTGATTACAATCGATATGAGTAACACTGTGTGGGTAGAGGTACGTGATTAATGTGAACGAATATTGTGTATACAGGCAAATTTTGTAACACTCATGAAATATATCATAATATTATTATTAATATCAGTCTAAAGAACCTACAAAAATACTGTGGTAGGAGAAACTTAACTACATCACTTTGCTTGACGCAGGCGTACCAACACTTAAAAATCTGTATTCGAATGTTTCACGACTACCCTTAACACTATATACACTACGATACGTATTTACTGTCTATGGTTGGCATCGCCACACATATACCAAAGATAACTGACGAGAGGAATCGCCTTTTACGTACACCTGGTAGGAATAAACTCAGGGAGACTGATCAAAGAGGCCTTCACACACTACTACAACAGAAAAACAAAGGCGGCATGGTTGATGGAAACTGAGACAAACCTAAAAGGAGCAGGGGGCACACAACAGGACAAACAAAAACAAAACACCCTCAAGAAGAAAGTAGAAAGTACGAGTTTCTAGGAGAAACCAAAGTTAAGAAGAGGAACGAATCAAACAGAAGACAGAACATAGTCAGAAAATGAGGGAATATACGCACAAATGAAGACAAAAGATGGCAGATGGATCGACACGGCTAGGCTATGGGTGCCCTTAAAAACCAAAAGGAAAGTAAGACAAAGACTTGAGATGGACAGATGTTTTAGTAAAGCGAGACTAAAGTGGCAGGAGAAAGGCAGGAGATTATCAAATTGGATACTAAAGTACTTCCTGAACAAGAAACCTCATAAAAAATTGTTCTAGGAACACCTAAACGACCTGAAAGGATTGGAAACCATGTACCAAACCTTGTTTCATAAATACTGCACACCTTCATAATTACTACCCTCTTTTAATAATTTCTCTGTTCATATTATAAATATTGCACACTTTAAACAAAATCTCATTTTATTTCATAATTACTGCACACTATAAGTGTAATTTCATTTCATAAGCACTGCACACGTTAAATAACATCCATTTCATAAATATTGCACACTAACTAAAATCTCATTTCATAAATATTATGCACTAAGTAAAATTTCATTTCATAAATACTGCACACTAGATAAAATTCCATTTCAAAAGTATTGCACACTTTGAATAACATCTTATTTCATAAATATTGCACACTTAGACAAAATTCCATTTCATAAATATTGCACAATTTAAGTAAATTTCATTTCATAAATACTGCACACTTTAAGTAAAATTTCATTTCATAAGCACTGCACACGTTAAATAACACTCCATTTCATAAATAGTGCACACTAGATAAAATTCCATTTCAAAAGTATTGCACACCTTAGACAAAATTTCATTTCATAAATACTGCACACTTTAAACAAAATTTTTCATTTCAAAAATATTGCACACTTTAGGTAACTTCTCATTCCATAAATATTGCACACTTTACATGAATAATTTAGTCTAAGTCCATCAATCAGACATACACAGTGTCGAACCAGATACCCAAAGTCTTCCTGTATAGGCTCCACAACCAGCCTAATTTGTAGTGTCAAAGCTGCGATTTGTAAATTAATATGTCGTATCGGAAATCGAACGATACATCTAATAACAATAGTTTAATTCCCGACACAACGAAATTTGATTTTAAACAAAACAATAAAACAAAAATCCCACGTTGCCAATTCGAACTGACCCAAACTCAAATATTTAATTTCCAAAACCACAATTCTCAACAAAATTTTCATTTTTTTTTAATTATTTACATCATTTGGGCACATTCATTACCAATTTCGGCACTTCCTGATATTTATTAACAATAACGACTCTTCGGAGATGGTTATTAAGGAAAAGGAATTTGCCCAAACCAAAAGAACCGTCACTGAGAAAGAGAAAACAAATCGACAGTAAAGAAAAAAATCTCAGATTACTCAGCTATAAAATTCAAACAAGCGTGAAAGTGTAATGTCAACCTCCAACTTTCTCTTTTCCCCTGCCCCCCCCAACCTCCCAGACTCTCTCTTCCTCATCTCAGCAGGATAAGACGAACGAAAATAAACTCGGGTTTTGAATAAACCCGGGGATTTTTCAGTCGACAGGACACGTTTTCAGATTAGCGAATTCTATAAATACAAAAGGAAAAGCCGAAGAAGAAAATGTGGGAGGAGGAGGAGGGTAAAGGAAAAACGGGAAGAAAGGTAGAGGTCCGTAAATTAAAAGGAAGGAAAGATGGCCGAACGGAAAATTTTCGCCATTTTCTACGCCTTGTTGCCCACAGGCCAACTCCATCAAGGTCAATGAGGGAATCGATTATTCAAATTTTTTCTAATCTCCCCGGGTTTTTGACTTTGTGTGTGTAGTTGCTTTGGGAATTTGTGTACTGTAACCTCACTACAACATCTTCATTATTTAATAAACTCTGCAGACTAACACATCAAACCACATCAGACTCCCACGGCGAAGAATTTTGCGCTCAAGAAGAGAGATCTTACGGGAAAGTTAGAAACTGAGGGAACGAAAAATCATCAACAGCGACTGCTGACAGGGAGCAGCTACAAGACATATACCCGAAATAACCGAAGAATCAACTTTTTCAGCCACCCGACCTGAACAAGCTCAGATGGAGTGCTCAATCGGATATTGAAATTCTTGCTGAACAAGACAGTTAGAACATACAACTTCAGGGTCGTCGAAAAGACGTGAAAGGATAGGAAATCACACATCAAAATTCTGTTTCATAAATACTGCACACTTTCACAGAGGATTCTTTACATAATTACTATACACTTTAAAAGAATATTTCATTTCATATTTATTGCACACTTTAAATAAAATTTCATTTCATAAATATTGCACACTTTGAATACCATTTCATTTCACAAATACTCCACACTTTAGGTAACATTTCATTCATAAATATTGCACACTTTAAATAAAATTTCAATTCAAAAATATTGCACAGTCTAAGTAACATTTCATTTCACAAATACTGCACACTTGGAATGAAATCACATTCCAAAAAGTCTGCACACTTTAAATAATATTTCATTTCCTAAATACTGCACACTTTTAGGTTAAATTTCAATTCATAAATATTGCACAATTTAAATAAAATTTCATTTCATAAATATTATTTCATAGACTCCCTTCAAAAGTATTGCACACTATTATGTCATCAGCCAGACTGAGTGTAGAAGCTGATTCTCAAGGTTTTCTAAAGGAGGTAGACACAAAGGGATCGAAAATGCGCGAGAATCTAACAAAAAACTCAGAACCCAAAACCATTCAAGACAAAAAACTAGAAACCTGATGAAAGACCAACAGGAGAGATGGATAGCCAACAGAACGACCCCAATAAAGCGATACCAAACCAGAAGAAAAGACAAAAGAACAAAAAACATACCAGAACGTAGTACTAAGGTGACTCAAAAGGAGAAACAAAACAAAACAAACCTACAGAGCGAAGTATAGTTCTCCGCCTTATCTTCATGCTCGACTCACCCACGGTTAACGATGCAAAAATCAGCGATTTGATAACCCAACAGGAAACGGAAACTTTTTTTAACTACAATCCTATCCCACAAAACGTTTAAAGTGTTTGAAAAGAACACCAACGGATCTAACCAAGGAGGAATTGACTACAATTCAGGTTGTGAGATGATGGAACGAATCTTCACCAGAGCTTTCGAAACTTTATCACAGGTCGAAATGGAGGATTTACTGTCTAACGTCCACCATCTTCGAAAATCCCACAAAACTTCTTACGAGCATCTCGACTCCTTTGAGAATCCGGCCCAAATTAGTTTTTCTCATTTGTCTTCAAGTTTTTTCTTTACAAACTTTTAATGACCAAGTCAGCACGGAACAAAGGAAACATTAAACTACAACTCTTACAGTGCTATTACAACTAAAAAGCTCCGAGAGAGAGAGGTAACGATCTCCATAAAGACAGTACCGAAACCCGACCCTCCACGACAGTAAATCAAAACCCTACAGTCCCCATTTAAAGTCAGAACAATTCTTAGGATATACAGGACTACTATACAAGAACAAGACCTACAGACAACCAAAAAAACCTTTCAGAGCTTTCACAAAGTAGATAATTTATATAAATAACAACAGAAAAATTTTTGGAATTTGAGAAAAATTTAATTTTTCCGGATACAACAGGACTGACATACAACCTCCCTCTCACTGTGGGGCTTTGGATTCCTGACAAAGTCTATAAAAACCCTCAAAATATTTGTTCCTGTAACAACTGATATTCCCTTTTCGATAAACAAGACAGAACACGTATCATATTGTCTCAACTCGAATGACGTATTAGAAACGTCATTTCAAGCTTAAGACATCCGTGACATTTTCTGTATCAGCGGGTTAACAAGAGTTCAATTAAAACAAACAAAAAAACTTCAATTACAGACAAAGAAAATTAACTCCCACCCAATGACCTATTTGAATGACAGATATACAGTACATTATGTCGACCGGAGTGTAACTTCATTTTTCGTAACGGTAAAAGTGATAAATCTCCCAAATCTACATCTAAAACCCCGACGATTATTCATATCACCAACTAAGCTTGTCTGATACGACAAATTAATGAATATTTATCACATTCACCGGCTGGTTTATTAAATCGTAAACTCATATGCGGGACTGTAATGAAGTTTTGCTTAGAATACAAATTGTATATTTTATACACTAGCCAGGAAAATATGAAAAATACTCAATAATTTATCACATTTACCAAATTTAGTTGATGATTATGAATAATCGTCCGGTATTTTATATTTATAATTATTAATTTTTATAATTATATATACAATCATTATATATTATATTTATATATAACATGTATAAATAATTATAAAAATTTTAATGATTATAAATATTTGTCGGAAATTATTTACACTCATTTGATCTATCACTTTCAGTATAACACATTTATCACATTCACCGGCTGGTTTATTAAATCTCAAACTCATATTTTAGACTTTACATACACACATATATATAGAGCTAGTTTTTAAAATATCCAGCTTCTAATTTGAGCAAAATTTTATTAAAGTCCAAAATACGAGTTTGAGATTTAATAAACCAGCCGGTGAATGTGATAAATGTGTTGTGCTGAAAGTGATAGATCAAATGAGTATATATAATTCCCGACTAATATTAATAATACACAATTAAGCTTTATAATGTAACTAATTACTGAATATTTATCACATTTTCCGGCTGATTTATTAAATCTCAAATTCATATTTTGGACTGTAATAAAATTATACTCAGAATACAAGCTAGATATTTAAAAACTTGCCGGTAAATGTGATAAATATTCAGTAATTTGTTATTTATACCGAGCTTGGTTGGTGATTATGAATAATCGCCGGGAATCATATATACAACATATTTGACAATTTTATCACTTTCACCGCAACATATATTTATTATAACGCATAGAACCGATATTATTTACCGGTCCAAATATATAAATATATATTTGTATATACGTCCATCATTTTGAAGTTATATCAGTGTCTCATTTAAAAAACGGGTCATATCCAGCTCAATAAAAATACTCACACGACTCCGTATGTTTTAATATTCAGCGAAGACTCAATTAGTATAAATATCTTTGTAGATACATTTATAAAGATGATGGGGTTAATGATCATGCGTCTAAATTATAGGTCAAATAATTAAAAATTCATCTGAGAAGTAAGCAAAGAAAGAAGGAAAAGAGAGACAGAGAGAGAGAGACACAAACAAAACTTGTAAGAACCCGTATTACACATAAGAACCAAGAATAAACCGTCTCACCCCCACCCCCAGCCCTTCCCGTAAAATTAAATTTCACATCAAAATAAAATTTGATTCATTCAAAACCCTTTCCCCGGAAAATCCACAACCCCATTCAAAACTGAAACATCACACACCGCACAACTTCGAAAATCCACCAAAAACCTCCCCCGAGACCCAAAAACCTCCTCATCCATCCAGCAGAGAAAACAATTCCCAACTTTCAAACCATATTATCGACTCCCTTTGTTTCACATCTCGCTGACGAAGACAAAAATTCAAACCACCCCCAACCCCCGAAAAACCCACGACAGCAAAAAATCTCATTAAAGCTAAGTCATGAACCTTTCAAAAATTCTTTATTCAACCTTCGATAACTAATCCACCATACAAGAGTTCCTTAACCCCTTCTCACCCTCTCCAACCCTAACACACACACACACAAGGTTTTCAGTTCAGAATCGATTTTTCGCGAAAAAGCTCCCACACGAAAAATCCAAACAAATCGACCCATTTTTGAGTTCATTTTCAAGACAAAAATCAAAGAAAACAAAAATCCGGGGGTGGGTTGTGACGGGGTGAAAGGGGATGAAGACACACATGGCGGAATGGAATAAGGAAAACGTTTAAAAATAAGGTCAGGACCGGGGTGAGGTTCACTTAACCCCAAAATGCATTTTCACAAAAACAAAATCACTCAGAATTTTTGGTTTTTAAATTAGTCTTCCTACCTAAAATCTTGCACGTAGTTTCCACGTGTGAAACACTTTCTTTTGGTTATAAACAAACACGCCAACATTCACCCAAAACGACCGTTAATACTGATTGTTTATAAAAATTTTTACTTTTTTTTGTTTTTCTTTTGTTGTTAATAAATTCGTCCGAGCCTTACGACTCCCGTTTCAAACTCCGTGATTCCAACTGATGCACGGGTGGGTCTCAGCTGTGGACCCAACGCGCAGGCTTCCCATCATCTCCTTACTACAGAATGTTCGCCTGCAGACGGACTTCATTTTCCCAAACGCTTTTCTTTCCCTTTTGATTTGGGAGAAGAAAGGATTCGTGATGGGAGCACGTCTTAAAAGGATTTTGATTTTTGCATCCCACCCGCCTGTCTTCAAGTTTGTACTGTAGTTTCCCAGTGAGTCAACCAGTGCTTATTGTTAGGATGAGAGTTTCAAGTGGCGAAGGTAGCTTTTCAATTATTTAAGTCAAATTGACAAGCACTGTCATCTCTAACTGTTGTTTAGTTATAGTTATACAGTACTATAGATGTAGATACTGTAGGTATAGAGTACACCATGGCTTTTTGTTATTTTTTATTAGCCTGTAAGCGGTACATCAAATAAACTCAAATTGAGGGCAAATACAAATCTGTACTGACAGCAGCAAGACAATAGAGACCAAGAGAACATTATACCCTTTATACTCATATTCCCAATATACCGTCCTATAAGAACCCAATACCTAACCCAACTGTCTGTGCTATAAAAACAGAATGGGAACTAGACAGTGACAAAAATTCTCCAACACCAGTGCTGTTTCTATTAATAAATAAAATAAAGCCAACAAAACCTATAAAACTGAGACACAACTACCTAAACACTTCCGGTGTATACATAACCTCAACTAACACATCACATAAGGCTGTGCTGTATATACTAAACATAAAACTATTTCCCACAAATTCCAGATGGCGTACATCCGACTAATCCTTACAAAGAACAAAATTCTCCCGCGCTTCCATCCAAGAATAAGAGGATAAAACGATTTCAAGAGAAGAACAGACTCACCCACCTCCCCCTTCTCCTCGCCCACACTCATCCAAAACTTTCGGATTCGACAAGATCACGTTAAAGAAGATTAACTGCGAAGATTTTAAAATAAAATAAGCCAAAAATGGAATTCCAAGTGAAAAGAACACTTGGTTCAGTGAGCTTTAAAACGAATCCAAGGTCATTCACGTGAAATTCGTTAGAAAAGAAAAGCCGCCATCTTGGAAATTATTTCTCTCTCTCTCGGTCTTTATTACAAGAGAAATTCATTTTTATTTTTCGATAATGACGAAATTCACACATAGATATGATGCATAAAAAAAATCAAAAACATAATGATGAACAATTCAGACGGTGTGGAAAGAAAGTTGGAAATTTCCGGAATGACGAATAAAAGTTACAAACTCTCAAAACCGCGGTTTTACCAATATGGCGACCGGCATTTGATGAATTTTTTTTTTAAAGTTAGAAAAACATTATCAATGCAAGGGTTATAAAATAATTAATACAAGAACTTACCCTTTAACTTGAATAAGCGAGACTTGTGATTTAATGAAGAGCTACAACCGTGACAGCTCTGCATTTTCTAGATAAAACGGAAAAGCTGTGGGCTATGAGAGAGTCGACATTTAATGAATATGGAAATGCACCGCTTTGTTTGATACGATAAAGGAACGAGACGAGAGGGGGACGCCGCTTGAGAAAGAGCGCCAATTTACAAGGGGACGAAACTTAAATTTCTGGCCTTTTGTAATTGACAACTCAATTCACAGAACAAATATAATTAATTACACCAAATGAGGGAAGTTTTTTATGAAATGCAAATTTGAAATCCGTTACTCCCTACAACGGGAAAAAGGGAAAGATGGCTGACACTTTCTTTTCCTTCCCTTAAAACCGAAATGATTTTTAATTGCATTCCAAACGAAAACTGAGGATTTCTCTACTCCCAAAGTTTTGCTTCTGTAAAATCTCAGGAATATTTCACATAAAAAGTATCAAAACAGTAAACACAATAAAACTGACCTGATAATTAGATCTCCTTGCTCAAACCAAAATCCAAAAAACAAACTTTGCACTCAAACACATTAAACCTAGCCATTTTATTAAAATATTTCTTAAAATGATGGGTATTTAAAACCAGGTGCCAGACAAATATTTCTTCTATTCACAAAACCACACACAATTAAAAAAAGCCCGCGAGCGTAAATTTAACAAAACAATATCGACCGCTTCCGAGACAAAACTAACAAATAATCCCTCGATATCAACTCAGGAAATGGTATCTTTGAAAACATAAAACTTACTATAGAACCATACTTATCTTACGTAATATTCAGTTTTCTTAGGATTTTTTTGTTATTTAAAAAAAATCGAGCGAGTGAACAGGTTACACTTCCGGTGTGTTCGTAAAGTCAACAATCAACAGGACTGTGGCAAAAAATCACTGTTCGAAAATTGCAAAAAAATTTTTTTATCGCATTCTCAGAATTGACGTAACGGTTTCTACAAGTCAAGATTTCGTCGTCGTGTTCGTGATTTGTTTGCTTTTGTGACGAATTTAGTATTTATAAAATCAGATCGTTTATTTCGGAAATGGTATAAGTCCAAAATAGGATATCCTATAATCGATTTAATACAAACTTTTATTTATAATCATTTAATTCTTGAAATTTTAAATGCTGAAAATATGCCAGCCAAAATGGCGGACAATTTTTCTGAGAGCAGTGTGAATTCAATTCCCATCCCAAAAATCATATAAAAAATAATTTCTACCTCACACCATACGCTTATTATATTTTATAATATATTTTAAAAGAAAGAATATTATTATTAATATTTTTTTTCATGAATCCAGCCATTTCACATCAATACACAAGGCAGTTCAAAAATGCTTAACAGAAAATAGTCACAGGGAGAAGGTGAAGTAGTAATTTCAACTACAAATAGTGAAATAGTCCATCAAACATATTGTTTAGCTTTTTGGAATTCCTCATTAGTCGCTTTATGAACCCAACGTTAGTACAAACAATAAACAATTAAACTGTACATTTTGAAAGTGATTTAAGTCTATTTTTAAAATACTGAGACAACTACTTACACTTGAAGATAAACTAAAACAGTTGTGAATACAAAAAAGTATTAAATAAATGATAAAATGGGTAAAAATAAATTGAAGGGAGTTTTGCAAAAGGTGACATAAACTATTTTGTGTAAAACAATGATGGAGACAAAGAACTAAGACAAATTATACAAATATCTTCTAAATTTGAGAGAAACTTTCTTGACCCCTTGTATAAGTATTCTAGAACATTACAACCACAGGTACATTAGATTTTGTAGTTATACATCATGAACACTTCAAAACACTGCCATATGGAGAGCATAACATCTACTACCCAAATTCTTAGAGGTGAAACATTAGTCTGTTCCCAAGATGTTCTACTTACTATTTACTAGTATAAACAAAATTATATCAAAACATTTTGATGGTTCATTCATTGTGTTAGACTTAAAAACAAAAATTTGCAGGTGGTTTAGGTCATTTTTCAATCTTAGGTGAAAGACACTTTGATTAGACACAAGTTAAACTAATTGTTACCACTATTACTGAAAAGTTACTAAAGAACAAGCAAAACAAATATGGCAGTTGTGATGAAATCCATAAGACCAGCTAGTAACTGTCAAGTTTTGATTTTACAAAGTCATCCTTCGGTTCATTTGGACCTGTAGGATCCAATTTTGGAGGTCCTCTACCAACTCCTGAGATATCCTTGAACGTTTGCAAACCAGAACTTTTTACAATTTAGTACTGAATAGGTAGACTGGAAAATAATTTGGTTCTGTGTGTTAGAATTAATGTATGTTACGGTAAAAGTGATAAATCAGGCGAATATACTTGTAATTTCCTGTGATTATTAACAATCACCAGTTAAGCTTGGTAAATGTGACGATTACCAAATATTTATCACATTTACCGGCTAGTTTATAAAATATTCCCCTCGTAATGGGGAGATTAATAAAAGTTTTCTAAAATTAACAGTCGGATATTTTATAAACTAGCTGGAAAATGTGATAAATATTCATTAACTTATCATTTTTACCAGGTTTTGCTTGGTGATTATGAATAATCGCCTGGAATTATATATATTTGCTCGATTTCTCGCTTTTACCACAAACATATTTATCACATTTATCATATTTACCGGATAGTTTAAAAAATATCAAACTTAGTTTAACCAAAGTTTTCATAAATTCATCATTATGAGTTGGAGATTTTATAAACCAGTCGGTAAATGTGATGAATATAAGTTACGAGAAAAGTGATAAATTTGGGAAACATATATTTAATTACCGGCGATCATTTATATTCATAAATTAAGCTAGGTAAATGTGATGAATTATTGAATATTTATCATATTTACCGGTTAGTTTATATAATATAGTATCCAACTTGGTTAATACATTATTACTGAATATTTATCACATTAACTGGCTAGTTTGTAAAATGTCCGACGCATTATGGAGAGTTGAATAAAAATTTTCTGAAATAACGGGCTGGAAATTTTATAAACTACTCAGTAAATGTGATAAATATTGAGTAATGCGAAATATTAACCGAGTTTAATTGGTGATTATGAATAATCGCCAGAAATTACATTATATTTTCGCATCAAATTTATCACTTTTGCTGCTCAGGTAATGTGAAAAGTACTAAATATTTATTACATTTACTGGCTGGTTTCTAAAATGTTCAAACTCATTAATTATAGCCCAGTAAATTCACATATAATTCAGTAACTTTCCACATTAACCAAACTTGGTTGGTGATTATGAATAACCGCCACGAATTATAAATATATTAATATTTGCATTATACATCACTGCTACCGGTACTAAACCGGTACTATCACCGGCTACTGATCGCTGGTAATTAAATATATGTTTCCCAAATTCATCACTTTTCCCTTACCCTATATTCATCACATTTACCGACTGGTTGGATAAAGTCTCCAATTCAAAATGGCGAAATTAATAGAACTGGTTAAATTAAGATTTTTAGAAACTAGATTAAGAAATTAAGATTGATATTTTATAAACTGGCCGGTAAATATAAAACGTGTCATTCCCGGCGATTATTCATAATCACCAAGTAAAACCTGGTAAAAATGATAAATTAATGTATATTTATCACATTTTCCAGCTATTTCATAGAATATGCGACTGTTGATTTAAGGAAACTTTTATTAATTTCCCCATTACGAGGGGAATATTTCATAAACTAGCCGGTGAATGTGATAAATATTCAGTAATTTATCACTTTTACCAGGTTTTTCTTGGTGAATATGAATAATCACCGGTAATTATATATATATAAGACACGATTTATCGTTCTTATCGTAATATATATACGATATTACTTTCCGGTCCACATAATATCTCCTAGTTTGATTTTGGGGCTGTGTTTTCGTAAAGCTGGATCTGAGAGCTACTTGTTGCCTTGTCTTGCACTTGGAGACAGATGACAGTTATGTGAGAGATAAGGAAATTTGTTTTCCATTTTCTTTTATATTCATGACATATTGTTTTCAATAAAACAGTAAAGCAATTAATTGCGGGATTTCTTAATTGCAAAATAAAATTCGGCCTTGGGAGGGAAATTAGTTTACGATTTTCCTGATGGAAGTATATATAAAGGAGTTGCAGGGGACTCTTTGTTCAAAAGTAGTGTGACATAGGTCGTAGTCATGAAAAGTTCAACAGCAATTGTTAGTTTGTTATGTGTCTGTGTTTTCCACAGCTCTGTAGCTACACCGACTCTCGGTCTAGCCGCCGGTGGAGCATTACTTGGAGGACATTTGCTTAAAAATGCACTCAGTCAGTCGTCTTCGTCCTCCGGATCTGAATCAGGCTCACAGGGTGGCTATGATGGTTCTCAAGGTTCAGATGGTGGCTCTGGTGGTAGCTCAGGAAGCGGATTGTTGAACGGTGCCTCAAGCTTGTTAGGTGGTGGTTCAAGCGGCGGCTCAGGAGGTGGATTGGGTGGTGGTTTAGGTGGAGGTTCAAGCGGCGGATCAGGTGGTGGATTGGGTGGTGGTTTAGGTGGAAGCTCTGGTGGAGGCCTCGATGGTCTTGGTTCTCTTGCAGGAAGTGCCAGTAGTTCGTTTGCAAGCTCTGCTAGCCAGGCGTTCTCTTCAGGAGGCTCCGGAGGCTCGGGAGGACTCGGAGGTCTAGGAGGAATTGGAGGACTAGGAGGTCAAGGAAGCCAAGGAGGCCAGGGAGGTCAGGGCAGCCAAGGATCGTCTTCTGGAGACTCTAACGGCCAGGGAGGACAGGGAGGATTTGGAGGCCAAGGAAGTCAAGGAGGACAAGGTGGATTCGGAGGTCAGGAGGATTTGGTGACAAGGATACAAGAAATCCAAGAAGTCAAAAGGAAGCCAAAAGCAAAGCCAAAACCAAAAGTCAAGAAGGACAAGGAAAATTTGAAGGAAAAGGAGGAGGAAGAGATTTGAAGAGACAAGAAGTCTAGGTGACAGGAGGATTCAGAGAACAAAAGAAGTCTAGGAGACAGGAAGATTCAGAGAACAAGGAAGTCTAAGTGAGACAGGAGAGATTAGAAGAGACAAAAGTCTAGAAGGACAGGAGAATTAGGACAAGGAAGTCTAGAGTGACAGGAAGATTAGAGGACAGAAGTCTAGGAAGAGACAGGAGGATTCAGAGGAACAAAAGCCTAGGTGACAGGAGGATTCAGAAGACAAAAAGCCAAGTGACAGGAAGATTCGGAAGACAAAAAGAAGGAAGACAGGAGATTCGGAACAAGGAAGCCAAGAAGGTCAAGGTGATTCAAAAGGAGAGGATTTGGAGGACAGGAAGTCTAGGATTCGGAGGACAGGGAAGTATGGATTCGGAGGACAAGGAAGCCAAGGAGGACAGGGTGGATTCGGAGGTCAAGGAAGTCAGGGAGGACAAGGAGGACAGGGATCATCTTCAGGAGGGTTTGGAGGTCTGGGCTCTCTTTTGGGATCCTTGGGCCATGGATCAGGCGAAGGCTCCGGTGGTGGTAGCATCATAAGTAATCTGTTGGGCGGTTCTGGTAGTTCTGAAAGTGGACACGAAATTATAAAAACCATGATCGGTGGCCTTGGTAAGGACTATTCAGTTAATTTTAGAACAGCCTAACGAGTAACAACTTAGGTTCTAAAAGACTTCTCTCTTGTATCTTCTTTCATTTCAGAGGATCTACTGGCCAAATCTATTCAGGCTAAAGCATCGTTAGGAAGCTCTTCCATATCCGGCGGATCCTCTTTGGGCTCTGTGATTCCATCCTTCACTCACAGCGTCGGATATCCGTCATCACACTCTTCCCACAGCTACGGAATCCCATCTTTCTCACACTCCTCCCACGGCTACGGATACCCTCACAGCCTAGGACACAGTAGCCATAGCCTCATGGGCGGCCTTTCTTCTTTGGGACATGGTTACCATTCCGGCGGACATGGAAGACATCATTTCTATGGATAAACTCACAAATATAATTTCAATCTGTGAGAATAGATAATAATAATCTAACAATATCTGCTGTTAGACTCTTTCTGGTAAACCGGTAACTTCCAAATTTGTTTTTCCTCAAGTTAATAAATAGTTACATAAATAAAAATTTGTTTTTATTTTGTTATTTATTTAAAATCTCAACTTTTCTCAAAATTAGTATAACTCCTGTGACGAACACCAGAGTCAGACGATGTTAAGACAGACCGACTTCTTGACTTATCTGTTAGATAATTTTGAACTCATCACCCAACACTGCATAAATATGGTCCAGTGTCTTGGAGGACTCAATCTGTAAATTCCGTACACTTTCTCGGAAGATTCATTTCATAAATATTGCACACTTTCTTAAAGAATTCATACTGCACAGATTCTTAGAGAGTTCGTTTCAAAAATACTGCACACCGTCTTAGAGGAATAATGTCAAAAGTTAAGAACACTTTCTGAGAGGATAGATTTCATAAATACTGCACACTTTTCCTGAGATTTCATTGTAAAAATACTACACGCTATCTCAGAGGGTTTGTTTCATAAATACTGCACACTCTTTTGGAGGATTGATGTCAAAAATTATGCACAAGAGACATCCGGTAGAGACATTTCTTAAATATTGCACACTGCCTCGAAAAATATCTTTCACAAATAGTGAACACTCTTTTGGTGGATTTTTTTTCCATAAATATTGCACACTGTCTTTCAGGACTAATATCAATGATCAAGTACACTTTCTCGGAAAATTCTTTCATTAATTCTGCACAATTTTTCGGAGGATTCACTTTAAAAACTAATTTTAAATTTATTCCATAAGTATTGCACACATCTCGGACGTTTCATTTTATAAATGTTGCACACTGTCTTTGACGATTCATTTCAAAAGTATTGCACACTTTCTTGGAGAATTCTTTCATAAATTCTGCACACTTCTTCGGAAGATTCATTTTAAAAAACTGCACGCTATCTCTGTAGGTTCTTTTCACAAATACTGAACATTGTCTTGGAGGATTTTTCATAAATATTGCACACGTATTTTGAGAATTCATTCTTAAAATACTTCGCGCTCTCTAAGGGCTCTTTTCATAAATACTGCACACTTCTTGGACATTTCATTTCATAAATATTGCACACTTCCTAAGAGGTTCCATTTCATAAATCTTGCACACTACTTTGGCGGATTATTTCATAAATATTGCACATTGTCTCTGAGGATTCATTTTTAAAACACTACTCGTTATGTCTGAGTTCATTTCATAAATACTGCACACTTCCTTAGTGGATTCATTTTATAAATGTTGCACTAACGGAAAATCATTCAAAAGTATTGCACATTCTCGGACGTTTCATTTCATAAATGTTGCACTTTCTTCGAGATTCATTTCAAAAGTGCTGTTTATTTCATAAATTCTGCACACTGTCTTTAAGTATTTATTTAAAAATACAGCACGCTCTCTATGGGTTTGTTTCATAAATACTGCACACTGTTTTTTAGGACTAATATCAATGATCAAGCACACTTTCTCGGAGAATTCTTTCATAAATTCTGCACACTTCTTAGGAGGATTCATTTAAAAAAACTGCAAGCTATCTCTGTAGGTTCATTTCATAAATATTGCACACCGTCTTGGAGGATTATTGTCAATAGTTAAGCACACTTTTGAGAGGATAGATTTCATAAATACTGCACGCTTTTCCAGAGGTTTCATTCTAAAAATACTGCAGCACACTTCCTTAGTGGATTCATTTCATAAATGTTGCACACTAACTGGAAAAATTCATTCCAAAAGTATTGCACACATTCTCGGACGTTTCATTCCATAAATGTTGCGCACTTTCTTCGAGGATTCATTTCAAAAGTATTGCACATTTTTGGAGAATTCTTTCATAAATTCTGCACAATTCTCCGAAAGATTAATTTCTTAAATACTGTACGCTGTCTTTGACGATTTATTTCAAAAGTATTGCACACTTTTTGCCGCTCTTAGGAAAAGGTAAACAGGGTTCTTCTTGATGTAAACGAAAAGGTACCAGCAAAAGGTATTTCCATGCCCTCGAGGATTGGTTTTAATCTTACAAACTTTATCTCTCGTTTATAAAAGACTTTGAAATGACTTTCGACGCCATCTTGGTTTTTCTCGATCAAATTCATTCAGCTTTAAAATTACAAATCGGGCACGTTTGTGATGATTTAGCTTTCGGTCAGACAGATCCTTGTGTACAGTTGTGTGGGAGGTAGATAGGGCCTGTTAGCAATTTATTTCGAAAGGGGTTGTTTCCACCCTTTGAAACTACAAATCGATTTCAAACACACCCCAGCAATCTTATAAAAAATGGTGGAAGGAGGAATCAAATTCATTTTTAATCGGATCTGAGCTATTGAAATGTAAATTATGGATCATCCTTCGGTGTGCACTTGTTGACTGCGTTCTTATCAAGAGGGAGGAGAGGACCTTGGTTCGAACATTTTGCTGGAGATCCGCAGGGACACATGTGCGTGCGTCTTCCGCAGCTGATGCACTTGTTTAATCAGCTTAGACGTGGGGAGAAGACCAGATGTCTCTCTGCGTGGTAGTGTTCCATCGCAAATGACCCTCAGGGGGTGTTCTTATCCCTTTCCTCGTAAAAAGCACTCATAAATGTTTAATTTGATTGCTTGCTGTTGGCTTTCGGTTTCTTTTTTTAATGCTCACCGTATCCGGTTTATGGTTGTCTTCGTTTGGTTGAAAAACTTACCAGCAGAAAGAAATCGAAAAACGTTACGAGATTATAAATCAGGAGTCAGATGATAGGTCAAAGATGACCGGAAACCGATTGAAACCATTCTGGAAGCTGGGGGCAGGAAGTCGTGCTGAGACGTGAAAGGGGAAGGAAGCCGTTTTAGTACAAATCCAATTTTGAAAGGACAAACTCCGAGATGTTAAAAACATGTCAAATTGACTTTTCCAGCTTCCTCCTCCCCGCAGCCTCCCGCCAAAAACCGTTTTTACTTCCTTACGTTATCTCTAAATAATAAATGAAAAAAAAAGTCCAGAAAAACTCACCGCCATCACAATTCAAAATCCAAAACCTAAAAAGATCCATTAATCACGTATCAACAAAACACCTTCGATAATCTTCTTATAATCCCATCCATTTCGGCAACAAAACATTTTCGCATTCTAAGAAAATCGCACATGTTATGAATAATACTTCGCACGGGAGGTTTTCCTACATTTTCGCATCCCACGCATTTGAAAATTCGTTTCACTGCAGAAGTTCGTGGTGAAGGAATTTTTGGCGGTTTTTTGGGAGGCTGGAGGAAGGGGGAGGTACTCCTCTGACATTTGTTAGATTGATCGCTTTCCAAGCGGAAGTTTTTTATTAATCAGACCTATCTACTCCTATCTTTTTCAATCTTTCTTCCTACTCGAAGATCTTGTAAGGTGATCTCGGTCCGGAAGAAGCTGAACCGTAATCATCGACGACGCTGATATTCGCTGACTGTGTTAGTGCTGTTAAACTCTTGGCTATTATGCCCTTTAAGTCAAATTTTTAGTTGCATAAAAGAAATTTCTCTCCCTGCTCAGACGTATCACTTTCATTTCAAAAATACTGCACACTTTCTACGAGTATTCATTTCATAAATACTGCACACTTTTCACCACGAAATCATTTCATGAACAGTTCACGGTTAGCAAGGATTTGTTTCATAAATATACCAAATGTCAGCAAGCACTTATTTCATAAATATTGCACAGTGTCCCAGAAAATCCATTTCATAAATTTTGCACACTACGAGGACTATTCGTTTTATAAGCAAAATTTTTATTCGTCAGTCGTTTCACGAAAGTTTTAAGTTTCAGTCGAGTCCGAAATTTCTTCTTCTGGGAATGCCTATGGCAAAAGTGAGTGTGCAATATTTATGGAATGACTATGGGAGGAAAGGTTCAATATTCGTCAAATAGGTCCTTAGCAATATTTTGGAAATAAATCTTCCACGAAAGTGTGCAGTATTTATGAACCAAGAACCTGGAGAAAGTTTGTGGTATTCAAGGAATGAACACTTTCATACAGTTTACAATACTTTTGAAATGAATCCTTCACTAGTGTGTGCAATATTTATGAAACGAATTTCTCATAGAAGTGAGTAATACTTTTGTAATTAATCCTCCACGAGATTGTGCAGTATTTATGAAAAAAAGGGTTTCAAGAAAGTTTGTAGTATTTAAGAAATGAACACTCTCACACATGTGTAATATTTATGAAAGAATGTTCAAGCCAGTGTGCAATACTTTTGAAATAAATCATTTGCAAGAATGTGCAATATTTATGAAGTGTAATTCTTCATCAAAGTGTGCAGTACTTTTGAAATTAATCCTCCACGAGACTGTGCAGTATTTATGAAACGAATGCTTCGAGAAAGCACTGCACACTTTTTGGGGGTATTCATGAAATGAATATATTGAAATGAATACCCCCAAAAAGTGTGCAATATTTATGAAGGAATCTTCAACGGATTGTGCAATACTTTTGGGAAAAAAATTATTCACAAGAGTATGCATTATTTATGAAATGAATTATTCATCAAAGTGTGCAGTACTTTTGAACTTAATCCTCCAAGAGAGTGTTCAGTATTTGTGAAACGAACCCTTGGATTTAGGGTGCGGTATTTTTACAATGCATCCTCTGGAAAAGTGTGCAGTATTTATGAAATGAACCCACAGAGAGCGTGAAGTATCTTTAAAATGAATTCTCAAAAACCGTGTGCAATATTTATGAACGAATCTTCCAAGAGAACGTGCAGTATTTATGAAACGAATACATCGAGAAAGTCTGTAGTATTTACGAAATGATTCACAAGTATGCAATATTTATGAAGGAATTTTTCAAAGAATTGTACAAATAATTCTGAGAACAATATTGAAGAGTTATGCAATATTTTGAAACGAAATGAATTCTTCATCAAAGTGTGCATAAGTATGAAACAATTTCGAAATTAATGAAGAGGAGTGTGCATTATTTATGAATATCAATTCAGTGTGCAATACTTTTGAAACGAATCGTTGATTCGATAGAATCATTTTAACAAATCAAGAGTATGCGATAAGTATGAAACAATCTTCAACGGATTATGCAATACTTTGAAGGAAAAAAATCCTTCACAAGAGTGTGCATTATTTATGAAATAAATTCTTCATAAAAGCGTGCAATACTTATGAAACGAACCATTCGTAAGAGTTTGGAACGAATACTCCCCAAAAGTCTGCAATATCTTATGGAAGAGTCTTCAACGGATCGTGCAATACTTTTGAAGATCAAAAATCCTTCGAAAGAGTGTGCATTATTTATGAAATGAATATTATCAAACAGTGTGCAGTATTCACGAAGGAGCTTACAATACTTTTGAAACGAATCGTTCCCAATAACGTGGAGTATTCACGAATAAATATTCCCAAAACAGTAAGCAAACATGAAACAAATTTTCAACTCAATGTGCAATATTTATGAAACGACTCCTACTCCACACCGAATCTCCATCCACTAGAATCTGCCAAGAAAAGAAACCCAAACATGGCGGCAATCCAACAGAAAGTTTAACTAACATCACTAACACCAAAGACCTGCATTCAACATGATACTACCAAGACTTCAAACTTTGGATAAAAGCAAAACCACCCCACACAAAGACATGAGGGCCTATTCCATAGGCGCGTTACATAATCAACCCACCCACCTACCCCCAACAACCCCCAAAGAAATAACAAAAACAAAAATGCCTCAGTTACGTGTGCAAATTAAAAAAAGGTTTTTGTTTAATAATATTTTTTACAATTAATATCTCTCTCAATCAAATTCACATATTTATAGATATATATATTAATAACATACTAAATATTAATCGTATAAATAAATAAATTAATTAATTAATAAAATTTAATTTAAAAAGTTTTTCATCCTTTTATCTGTTTCCCTTTTTTAATTTTTTCATTTTCATTTACTTTCAAATCAACAATGATTATACTTATACTGTATATCATTTTTGTATATAACTTTCTTCTTAATTACAAATTAAATACATAAAAATACAAAATAGTACAGTATCGATCATGACCGTCCGTTAAATCATGTGTGAAAAATTTTTAAACCAAACAGAAGAAACAAAAAAAACAAAAACAAAAAACAAAACAAGCCCCGTGACTAGATAAATTAACTGCTGCAGAAAACCAAAACTAGATAATATTATATAAAAACAAAAAAATTGATGACTTCCGATTGTGATTTGAAGTATAAAATTCCAAGATGGAAGGATAGTCGTCAGAAGACAGTTAGAAGGTTAGTCTGGTGTTATAGAGTGGTTCCATCAACCCAACTCACCCTCGTAGGGTAAGCGGGGGGGTTTTGACACACAGGTGGGATTGTTATTAAGATCTTCATTAGGTTTACATTTAGAGTGTTTAGTCCCTGAATAAGAAAACATGGAGGGGGTGTAGAAAGCTACACCCGTATAACATGAATCAGAGTGTGACACAAGCAGATAATTGACAAGCACCCGCATAAAAAAAAGGCTGAGCCACCGCTGATCAGAACCAGAAGATTCTTCTTCAGAGTGAACGTATCCTAACACGAAGGGGATGAAAAGTCTGGTTTGAACAAAAAACAACAAAAAGATTTGGAACGTATGAAGAGGGATGAAGGGAGGTAACTGGCACCACACATTCGAGTGTTTTCTGACCTGTTTAAATTTGAATGGGTCACGTGACCTGTTCAGCACTTCCACGGAGAAGTCATTCGTTTCGGGTTGGAACTACTTTGATTGCCCCGTTAACCTTAAAGCAACTGTCAAGCCATTCCTCCAGCCCATCTCTCTTCCCTGTTAGTTCATAAAGCCACCTAAAATGACGTGGCATTAGACTTTCTTACTCTAAAAAAAAAATTTGTTTTGGACAAAACAGTCAAAACAGATAAGGGGAGGTGTGACTGGAACCAGGTATTCGAGTGTTTTCCGATTCGTTTCAATATGAATGGGTCACGTGGCTCCTAAAAAGCCACTTCCAGGAAGAAACAATCGACCTTCAGCTTTGTGAACTACTTTCGTTATCTTGTTAAAGCTTTAACAACTGCCAAACCGTTTCTCCACCCAATTACAAAAAACGACGTGGCAGAAGACTTTCTAAAATTTAAAAAACCTGCTTCGAACAAAACAGCCAAGAGCGCACACAAACCAAGAACAACAGAGGAACGAGATATGAGTGAAGGTAATTTGAATTCACCTCCCCGCAAAAATTGTTCAGCGATTCAAATTTGAATGGGTCACGTGACCTAAAACACGTTCAGGTCGTGAATTAATTTGGTCATCTCGTTAACACTAAAACAACTGTCCAATCTATCCTCTACCTATCTCTCCTCCCTCTTCCTTCATTATACTAATCAAAACGACGTGGCAGAAGAATATCTATATCAGAAAACAAATCTGCCTAGAACAAAATAAGATAAAACTGAAGACAGAGGAATGAGTGGAGATAATAAGAATCCAAATCCCCCTCAGTCAAAATTCAAATTTGAATGGGTCACGTGACCCAAAGTCCTACAAAAACCAAACCCAGGGAGAAGTCAATTCGTCAACCCTTTAAACACTGTCAAACCCAATCCTTCACTTCCCCTTCGTCCGTTCATCCTGTTTAAACAAAAAGACGTGGCAGAAGGCTTTCTTAACTTTACAAACTTTCTTTGAACTAAAGAAGAACAACTGAACAAGACATATAATTTTTCAATTTTTGAATAGGTCACGTGGCCTACAATCTCTATAACCCTCATCCATCCCTCTTCCTTCGTTACTCTACACAAAACGACGTGGCAGAAGACTTTCCAAATTCAAAAAATAAACAAACAAACAAACAAAAAAAGTAAAACAAAAAACGTATACTAACAAACGTTTACTTCTTATCAATCTATTTCCTTCAAAATTTTAGATGTTACACAATTCAAAAAATTCTTTAATCAATCAATCAATCAATCATTAATTAATAAATCGATAACCCCCACCGTCAGCGGTAGTCTAATTTATCAAATAAGACAAACAACTCATTTCAAGTCGCGAAAAAAAAATGATCAATAAGAACGTACAAAGTCACATTTCATTAAATGTTAAGTCGCGGAAAGCATCTATAAGGCGAGATTTTTAGTTTAAAAATTCTCCCCCACCCCACCCCGGACAACCCACAAAATCCAACGTCCTTCAAATAAATCCCCGGCATCATTTAAGAGCGTCGTCGACACTCCCAATCATACAATACCAATCACTCGGGTAACTTCGGCTAATCTCAGAGACCTAATCAAATCGCCCACATCCCAACCCCCCTCCCTCTTCTTCCCTCTCCTCCAGACCCGTTCCTAGGCTTTTGAGGGCCCTTGAAGCAGGTCAGAGTGGAGAGGAAAAGTGAATCCTGTGGACCTCAGACGAGGGATTTAGTACTCCCCGTCACTGTTTCGTCTGCCACCACAGCAAATTGTATTTCTCAAATACATGGGCCATACAATAAGTTGTCAGTCACCTAAAAAAAAATAAGGCCCCTAGGGGCCCTAGGCGATCACCTCGTTTCCTTATGCCTAGGAACGGCTCCATCTCCTCCTCCTCCTCAGCCAAACCACTCTCCTCATCTCGAACACGAAACAAACAAAACTCAAAACAATTTCTCCATCCACCAAACAATAATATAAATAAATAATCATAAACATTTATAAATAAATACATAAATAAATAATTTCGGGGGATGATTCTAAAAAATCATTTCCTCAAACAAACCAACAAAAATTTCATCCAAATTCCCATGTCTGCCTTCCTCCTCTCCTCCTCCTCCTCCCACCATACTTAAGTACTCATCGGGGAACAAACAAAAACAAAAAATAAAATAAAATAAATAAGACAACAGATTTATGTTAATAAATCGACAGAAAGAAATAAAATTAAAAAGACAAAAAAAAGAAAAGAAGGCAGGAGCTCAATATCTTATATATATATATAGTGTGTATATGTATATATATGTATATAAATTAATAAATTTTTATGTTATTTTCAAATCATTATAAAAACTTAAAAAGAAAAATAAATAATAATAAATAACAATAAGGATAATAATAATAATAATCATAACAATAACTCTTCTTTTTTATCCGGGACACAAAATAATAATAATAATAATAATAAAATAAAATAAATAAGTTCGAAAATAATCTGACCAAAGGGGTGTGTAACATAAATAATTTAATGACATTTACGTGTTGACTAGAGATGCGAAGTTTGTGTTGCCAGTTCGTAGAAGAGGACGTAGGCTTCGCCGGATACGACGCTTCTGCTGGACAGGCTTGAAACCCTGGAAAATGACACCGGAAACTTTGGTTAATAATCTGGAGTAGAGTACAAGACCCAGGAGTCAAATAAATTATTTATAATAATTTTTATATAAATATAATCGACTTTTTGTCAATTTGATCGTAAACATTCAACGACAACCTATCACAGGGGTGTCAAACTCAAAAACCTAACATGGACCACTATTGTAACTCCAGGTGGGAGTTGTAGTCCAATGTTCCTAAAAACAAATATTTTTGTTGTGAATAGTATATTTTTTATAAACCTATATAAAGTAAATTTATGGTTTAAATCAGGGCTGTCCAACTGGCGGCCCGCCAAATTTTTTTTTTTATGCCCCGCGAGTACATTTTACTGTGAATAAATTTATGTTAGCAAATTATTATTATTATTAAAATTATTTTACAACTACGGCCATGTTCTCAATTATATACTTAGAATATTTTAAAGCAGTGGTCCCCAAAATGGTCTATATCGACCCCCAGGGGTCTATGACAACCTGCAAGGGGTCTACGTCAGAGAAAAATAATTTTAGGGGTCCACGATAGTGGATCTCAACATATACTGATAGCACCTATTTACCTACATTATACTATCTTATAATATGAAGACATATACATTATATAAAAGTACCTACGACCCAAAAATTTACTTCACTACAGTAAGAAATTTACAAAAATCTGTATGTAGGGGGTCTACTCGAAACCTAACAGCATGGCAAGGGGCCCACGACACAAAACCACCGATCCCCGAACTGTTTGGTGAAAAAAAATATGGCCCGCGGACCATGATAAGTTGGACAGCGCTTGTATAAGTGAGCCGTATAATTTATAAATAAAGTATATAACAATTTTATAATCTGGTATCGGCTAAAAGATAGGAAACAGAAGACAAAATGAAAAGGAAGTAAGGAGGGGAAATGGGTCACAAAACAACAGACCCAAAACAAACCAAGCAGGAAATAGCCAAAGGGTAGAGAGAGGAGAACTATATGAAAGAGAAGAAAAGTAGAAAAATTTCGGAAATAACAAGAAACAAAAGGTGTAAAACTGATAAACAACAAGAGAAGATGGAAGAGAAATGGAAAGAGTAGTCAGCAATGGAAGAAGAAAAATGTAAATGTACAAAAGGAATGGAAACAGAACGATGTAAAAGTAGAGAAGGCAAAACAAAACCAAAAATTGAAAAGAATGAGAAAAGGTGCACAGAGATAGATGTAAAAAGGAAGAAGAAGACAGCGACAGACCAAACCAAGAAAAGAGAAAAACGACCAATGAAGCAAAGGAAGACAAGATCCAGCAGAACGAAAAGGAAGGAAACAAGATGGACCAGAATAGAACCCCAATGGAGTGCAGCAAGTATACAGACCGATACCAGCAAGGTATCAGGTACCAACCTGGAATCATTATACTCGTGCCAGTTTCCCGTGTACGGATGTTTACAGTAAGCCGTGTAATGACCGCCATAAGCCGTTCCCGAGTGATTGCTAATGGCATACAGATTGTAAGTGCATCCTTGACCTTTGTTGGCGGCATACGGACTCAGGTCCAAGCCCGTCAGTGGAAAGTCAACCGTGATGGACAGCTTTCCGCGATACCTTTCTGTTGGCGAAAACCTTTTAAGATCTGTACGGTTAAAATTAAGGAAAGACACAACCCTTAGTCGAACACACCCTCCACCAGTCACAACCTTTCTTGTAAAAGGATACGTAAAACTAAAATTTTAGGAAACTTCTGTATAGAAAAGCTCTTAGTGCACTTTCTCCTGGTTTCGCATTTCGAACATGTTGGTTTTTCCTCCCCGTCGAGAACTTCTTCTTTGGTGAACGCATCCAGACAAGATGCTAGTCTTGGTTGTCCCGTCCGACTCGGTACAGGCAAGGACAGGTCCCAGAAAGGATCGAAAGTGACCGAACAGTGACCGCAAACCGTGCACTGAAGCGTAGACTTTAACTGTCCGACGAATATGTCGACGACTTTCGAATCATCCATCCTTAGGTATCGTTTCCAGGCTTCTGTCGCTTTTTGATTGTCACTGTAACAACAACAAAAACCATCCAAACTCTTTCATCCACCTCACCACACCACTCCTCCACCAAATAATGGAACCGGAAACTAATATCATATATATGTTACAGTAAAACTGACAAATTCATTACCAATTAGTCCAATAAATACGACAGTCGTGAATATTTATCACATTTACCGGTTATTTTGTAAAATATCCAACTCTTAAACTAAGCCAACTTTTATTAACTTACACATTATGAGTTAGGCATTTAATAGACTAGCCAGTAAACCCGGTAAATGTGATAAATATGATACGGTAAAAGTGATAAATTTGGCGAACATAACATAATTCCCGGAGATTATTCATATTCACCAATTCAGCTTGGTCAATATGACAAATCATTGAATCTAATCATCACATTGACTGATTAGTTTATAAACTTATCGAACCCATAATGACGAATTTAATAAAAGCTGACTCAGATTAAAGTCGGATATTTTATAAACTAGCCGGTAAATGTGATAAATGTGGAAAATATTTGTTATATTAAAGAGATGCGTCACGCGAATCTAAATAATTCCGGGTGATTATACATAATCACCAATTAAGCCCGGTAAATGTGAAAAATTAATGAATATTTATCACGTTTACCGGCTAGTTTATATAATATCCAAGTCGTTGTGTGTTTGGATATTTTAAAAACAAGCTAGTAAATTATAAATTAGTCTAATATATACAATTTCCAGCGATTAGTCCAATCACTTACTAAGCTTCGTAAATATGAGAAATTGCTGAGTATTTATCACATTTACCGGCTAGTTTATACAATCAACAATTCTATGGAATTTAATATAAGTTTGTTTGGATTACGAGTTGGAGTTTTTAAAAGACCAGCCGGTAAATGTGATAAATATTCATGGCTTTGTCGCATTTACCGGGTTTAATTGGTGATTATGAATAATCTCCAGAAACTATACGTGTATATTTCCCCTGATTTATTACTTTTACATAAATTCATCACATCTACTGCCTAGTTTACGAAACATGAACTCTACCTCAGTAGACTTTGATCAAATTCGACGTTACATATTCAATATTTTATAAAATAGCCGGTAAATGTAATAAATACTCCAAGATTTATCACATTTACCAGTCTTAGTTCGTGAATTAACCATAATCACCGGAAACTACATACATTAGTCTGATTTATCACTTTTACCATAGCATATACAATAGATGTAACACACAGAACCGAAATTATTTTCCGGGGCCAGTTAATATACACAAAACACCGACCTCAATGAGTCGTCTATATCAGTTAGAATTTGCTGAGGTTTGACGGTCACCCTGTTCACGTCCTCGTGGAGCCCTTCCAGAAGGTATCGCAAAAATTCTTGAGCATCCTGCTGAGCATATCCCATAAATCTTGGAGCAAATTTTTGGATTTGAGATTTGAAGTTGGTCGTGTTTATTATTCTATCTTCGGTGTTTGGTGCCCAGAGTTCTTGAATAACGTTTGAAAACGCTGGAAAGGAAATAGCGACCAATTTAGTACACAATCCAAATTCTCACCGTCTAATACCACGTCGAGTAGTATTTGCTCACCTTTGATTAAGGAACCTTTCATAGCCGATATCGTGAAATTGATATCCGATAGATAATCTTCGTTAAGTAGATACTCGAGTAAAGGCTTCGTGTTGCTCAAGCACTGGAGAACCGAATTCATGAAACACTGAGAACACAAACGAGGACAAAGAATAAGACAAACAACCAGGATTCTAGTTACACGACTCAATTTGAATCCCCGCCTTTTTATAACACGGGGAAGGTACTCACGGTGTTGCCTATATTTTTCAGTCCATTTAAGCCTCCTTTTTCGCCGCCGGAGCTCCGACTTCGTCCCAGACTTGACCTAGGGGAAGAACTTTGCAAATTCGAACTCTCCTGGAATCAAACAAAACTTTTGTTTCCCTTCGTCACACAAACCATAATCTCAACCAATAAATCTAGCCTTCGTCTAGAAACCCATTCCCGTTTCCGGTTCCCAAACCACCGACTCCGCCCGTCGCCAAACCCCCTCGGTATCGCGGTACGTCACGTCTACTGCCACGGAGTCACACGGGCGTGGGGAGACACATCGCGTGTTCCGAGCATATATGTCCCTCGCGCTTTTCGATTTTCTCCGGAGACGAACCTCCGTCACGAAGGAGAGGGAAATTTTCCGACAGGATAACTCAACTCCGCTGCGGACATACTGTACCTCTTTGTAAAACGATCCGCATTGGCACCCTGTAAATTCTTTGACACTCTCGTGTTAAATTGTTAATTTTTCAGAGCAATCAAAGCGTTGCGAGAGAGGAAAAATGAAAAGAAGAGGTTGTTCCCACAGGTGGAACGGAAGTGTCAAAGACTCTTCTACAATCTACGAAACCTAACTGAGGAGTGACTCACCCGACAAAACCCTTGAAACTCATTTCGTCATTATGTACATAAGTCTGGAGATAAGAATACGAAAGACGAGAGTAAGAAAGTCGACAAAGGAGATAAGGATGAGGACGTCTCTGCAAAGCAATTTGTTAGCTGCAGAGCCAGACAACAGCAAAAAGCCAATTAATAAAAAAAAATTGTCAATCGAACACGTGGCCACATACAAACACACGTGTATTAATAACACAATTGAGAGCAGGTGCAAAATGGGTGGAAAATCCCCGGGGGAAAGTCTAAACCGATCAAACCGCCCATCGAGGGACTCTATCCAACTACTAACCACCCCGCCAAAACAACTTTCATATACCTTGGTGAGAGCTTTGTACCCAGTTTTCCCGCCGTTCAAAGACCCAGACTTGGAGGAAACGACCGACGGAATGGATTTCCAATGACCGGTTCTACCACTTCCCCTCGACGTGAACGGTGCCAACGTTCCGATAACAAAAGACGTCAGAGTGGCCAACGTGACCAGGACCCAAGCCAACTGTATCGTCCATGTGAAAATGTAACCGGGTAAATTTCCGAATCCGTTCGAGTCCCGTTCGCCGCCGCCGCCGTCCGAGTCCCAATAACGGTTTCCGAGGAGTGATAAAACGACGTCCATTTTTCTTTCACCGGGGGGAAGGGGCGGAATTTATTTTAATTTTCGTTTTCTCGATTCTTCCCCCTGGGGCGACGCTACTACTACCCCCTCAACCAAAATCAATGACAAAATCGAGTGCCCGCCCGGATCGTCAAAATAAATCCTCGCACTGAACATTTTTTTTTATTGTATTTGGCAGCCTTCTTTTCATTTATAGACTTGGCCGAGTTTTAAGCTGTGACCGCGTCACAGGGTGTGACGTCATTAATTCTTTTTCCACCGACACCCGAGACCGCTGTCATTAAAAACATAAATCTGCCGATTGGATTATTGGTGGCGCTTTCATTCAACAATCCCCCAACCGAACGCTTTTCACGAAATCCCAAATTCTACCCCCGGCCCACCCAGTCACCCACCCGCACACACACGATTCTAACAAGCCTGGCGTTTAAACGTAGCTGAGCTAAGCCAAGACCTTAACGCTAGTCTTTCTCTAACAACTTCCTGTCACCATTACATACATATATATAACGAAATTCATGCTTCGACAGGTTTTTGGTTTTCTTCAAATTCAGCACTTTGTGAGGGACCCCCCGTAGAATCAGTTCCTCAACTGAAAGAACAGGAAAAATGGCGCTAAAGATCAAACAAACGTGTTTGGTGCCCGCAAGAGTGGATTATCGTGCACACGTCTGTTTTTTAAAAATCCAAAATGGTGAACGGAAGTGAAAGCTCAACCAATTCAATTTTCTAGACAGAAGTGTTGTTCCCTTAGAACCCACCGAACTGTATTTACAAGAGAATAAAGACAGACTTTGAAGATCAGTGCTCGAATGAAGACGTGTGAAAGAGAACCAAAAACCTTAAAAGAACAGGTCGGACCTACTTCACAAACCGGAACTCAAGACTCCACTCAGCTTTAAAAGCTTGTTTCCGGTTCCTTTAACACTCCAGAAGTAGGTTCGAACCTGTTTGATCATATTCGACAAAACGACAATTAAGAAAAAACCAAAAACTTACCAATCTCTCGTTGTAGGTATGAGCGTTCGTGTTCTGACTTGTGCTTGCCTGTCCGAAAGTTCGGCTGCTCACATCAGCAGACAAGTCGTGCTTATCCCACATGGGCATCTCTTTAACCACGCTCGCAACCTCTTTGTCCTCTTTCTTAACCGATTTCACGTCTTTGGCGACTTCTTCCATCAGCAACTTTTTGTTCATCTCTCTCTCTCTCACGTTTTGCGTTTCTTTTTCATCTTTCGGACTAGAGTTTCCCTTCGCTCTTAATCCGGGACTGAGCTCTTTCTTCTGAGCCACCGGACTCGTTTCCGCCGCCTCTTTCACTGCTTGAGATTTCCCCGACGTTTCTTTCGCCGGAGAGCTTCTCAACACCTTCTCGCTCGTCGGTTTCGCCTTCTGAACCGGTTTGCTGCTGCTTCCCTCGACCTTCTTCTCCTTGATCCGATCCTTGCTTTCTTGTTCTTTTATCTTTCTCGCTTCGTTTTCGAACGGATTTGATGTGATCGTGTCGAGCCTCGTCAATTCGATCACCTTCGTCTGGTTCTCAAAATCCTTCGACTTTGTTTCGGGACTTCGTCTCAATCGTGATAGAGAACTAAGGACCTCGCTATCCTCGTCCGGCTGCTTCGAGAGAGTTTGCTCGATCTTCGTCACCAATTTCTCTCCCTTGAGTTTGGGCTGGATCTTCAAATCGCTTCTGCTGTCTAGTCCCAACTTGGATGTGATGCTGGCGTTTCTCGCTTCCCGTTTCAATTCTATGATGTTCGACACCGATCCCTCGTCCGACTTTCTCTCGATCGTGCTCGTATCGGAATCCACCGCCGGTATGGCCGGCAGTTTCATCAAACTCGAAAAATTTCCCTCCTTTTTCTCCGGAGACGAACCGCTAGCGCTTTTTTTCAAATCCGGCGAACTTTTCTTTTTCAAGCTACTTACTTCCGTTTGGGACTCGGAGGATTTTCTTAAAACCGAATTGCTATTACTATTTTTAACGGTGCTGGGAATGGGTTTTAAAACCGTTCTTCGAAGGGTCTGCGGGGAAGAAAAACAGTTGTTAGTGTCCGGATTGTGTGACCCCTCGCCCGTTTCCGCGTCCTCCTCCTCTTCACCCTGTTCGTCGACTAACTTTTTGGTTTTTGTGCTCCGATCTAAATACTGTACCTGACCGAAATTATGTACACCTAATATGACCCCGTTGCTGAGGGCCGAGGCCTTGGAGTTGTCCTGACTAGACTTATGCGTGTTCTCGTGACCCCCCTTCAACGCGTTCGAATCGTTTTTGTCAAATTTTTTACGGATTTCCTCGAACGTCAGCGTTTTCTCCTCCGCCTCCATGTTTTCCAAAACGATCGAATTATCCGAGCTTTCCTCGCTGTTTTCCCTACACCCTAACTTCGACTGCGTTCTGTTGTCTACCTTACGAAATAATTCGCTATCGAAAATGGACCTCGACATGTTCTCCCCGTAGCTAGCTGACAATTTTTTATCCCATACCTCAGACGTTTTACGAATATCTATGGGCGAAGACGATCCCCGATGGCACTTGACGAGATTTTACGTTCTAGACTTCGTATCGGGCTCAATCCGCCCCCGTCAACGTTTTCCGATTTCGTCAGGCTGTCCTTTCTCTGAAGCCTCGAGCTCAATCCTGTTTTGGGCGGTTTCGACGACGTGCTGCTACTCAACCTCGACTCCAGAGTCGAGCTCCCGCACAGCTTTCGATTTAACGGATACTTCGAATCCAGGTTGGACGTGTTTAGAAACCTGTTTGGCATGCTGTCGGTCCGACTACTCTTATACGCGTCCGACTTCAATCTGAACTTCTCGAGCGTTGCCGCCACATCGTTGTCCGTTTTACTCGACCGTCTGTAGCTGGACAAATTGTCGGTCGTTTCCGATCGCTCCTTACTCGTTATCCTACTGGTCGCGTCGTGAAGCTCGGTTATCCTGGAGGAGTAAGACGTAGGCACTGAAGCGCTTGATCTGAAAATTCGAAAACGTTTCCGTCAGATCCCTTTCCACTCTTCTCGAGCCGACGATGAATCAGAACCATCTTCATCGAGCTCGACCATAAAACAAAACTTTTCCCTTCGTAACCAACACCTTCAACCAGATTCTAGTTCGAGCTGGTGAAGGACTCGCCAATACAATTCCTCTTGACCGTTTCTATTTAAACAACTTAAATGTCTCGACAAGAAACCCCGATTTTTAAAAGGAAAATGACTCATAACACAGATTCAGTGCCGTAACTTTCGACAGAACCACTCCCTGGAAACGAGCCAACCGAAAAATTATTTCGAAAAGAAAATCACAGATCTGAGAGAAATTAATGACAAAACGCTAACGAGGTTAGTCGCCTTTCGACTGATCTCTTCTTCCGGGTCCACGAAACTGGACTGGAATGTACGAGAGAGAAACCGATCAACACGTCGACAAAACATCGTCTGCACCACATTTCACACCCTCTAACTACCACGATGATCGAATGTGATGAATAACACATGCCGCGCACTGCTTTGGAATCAACATTTCTTGTCTTCCGACAACCTTACCCCTCCTCCCACCCCAATCCCTTCACTCCGCTGTATAATAAAATCTTACAAACAAACAAAAATCGATTCTAAACGACATGGCGACCAATCGAAAGTAAGGGATCCAAACAATAAAGCCAACAGACTATGTCGTCACACCGATCCTTCGGAAACCATCTTAAGAAAGCCCTGATGGAAAGAAGAAGAAAAGGAAATCTCGAAAGCTCAGGGAAAACAGTTCCAAAAGCTCCAAACAACGAGTCAAATTAATTAAAAGATGGGTTCGATCTGAAAGTGGCCCCTCTCCGACAGCAGAAAACAAAAATTTCTTTCCAACATCTCAAGTGGTTTTGAATGCCTCTCATCCACTTGACTTCCCCAATAAAACCAAATCGACCAGACAACAGCAAGCGTTAGGTGGGCTGACTGGCGGAAAAATCAGACGAAATTACACATCCGAGTCTGACAGCGCGCGCCTAATATTTCGCCGTCTAAAAATAAATCCCCGTGAGAAATATTTGACTTTGGGGGCCTAATGACTGGTCTATAAATATTTAGATGACTGACCCCAAGTGAAAGAATCTAACAAGAGACAGAGAGAGAGAGAGGAGTAAAAAAAAAGTTCTTCAGAATCTATGACGTCACAACCTAACAACCCCATCCAAAACCCGATGGCATAAAGGACATGACCACCACACCAAACATCATGACAAACTCATTAAACCCAATCAAGGTGACAGAGAGAGGAAAAAGCTTCAGATCAGCAGTAACAGCAAACAAAAATCCGAAGGAATGTAAACAGAAAACTGAGTGTTCAATCGAAAAATTTTCTTTTTCTATTAATGTCTGAAGCCATGGGGACTTTAATTAACTTTCGAGCTTTTCAAACTTTCTACCGAGCTAAAGCTTTTCACGTTTCCCGACACATTTTCTTTTACTTGATTTTTTACTTCTCTACCTCCCTAACCACCACCATCCATCCATCCCATCTATCCCTCTCCACCTCTCTCTCTCCTGCTCTCAGCCCCGATTTTATTTGTCACGAAGCCAGTCCCCGACGCCTTCCACAAATTCCTTCTCGAACATCACAGCGTAGAAAGGCTTTGGCTTGCATTTTCATGTCAAATCATTCGCGTCTTTGATTCAGTAACAATTCTTTTTTGGCCGCGTCATCGACTCTTTCGATAGCTTTCGCTAAATTGTTTTTTGTTTTTATAACAATCGTGACGACTCTCTCTCTCTCTGTCGGTTTTATTTTGATCCCTGTTGCGTCATAAAGGATACAAAAGAAGGAAGGCTCTCAATGATGACGTCACGAATGGAAATCGACTAAAAATAACATGTCACCCCAAACTCCACTTTTGGGAGATGAAAGACTTTCACAAAGACACCCACAACACACGAAAAAAGCTCCTCAAGACAATACTACACAAAGCACGACAGGATTTGAAAGAATCGATAATTCTCAAGTTTACGAACAAAGACTTGGAAAAGAATCAGAAACCTTTGTCGAAGAAAGGAGCTTTCGATTGCTGAAACCCCCTTCCCAAAAGCTCAAAATCTTTCTCGGTCATGTATACGATAAACTTTTGCCTATTTTACCTGATTGGGGTCGTGTATCTCGATCGGTACTCCGTCTGAACATTTCTCGAAGCGGACGTGTACGAGTTCGTAGTCGAACTATAGTACGATCGCTCCTGACTTCCGCTCGTTCGATATGTGGAAGTGTTCGAGGTGGTGGAGTACCGACGCGTTGGACTTGGTACTGGAATCTTGGTTGCACCGTTGTAATTCGATGGAGACCATAAAGTTGCCACTGCTCCGCTACCGGAATAAGACATTCTGAGTTACGGTACCTGGAAACAGACACAAAACCGTCATCAGACACTTACGATACAGAACCACATCCAAAATTAAATTTATGACTGGACCTTTCAGTGAACTTTCAGACTTTTTTGTTCTCTTCTAAACTCATTCTCTCTGCCAAAAAAATTTAATCCCAGGTTGTAAAACACAAAAACCCAACAACTATCAACATGAATCCGACATTTTTCCGGGAAATTTATGGCCGGAGATCCGACCCAACTCACAAACTTGACTGCTTTCCAGTATACAATTCCTTCATCGAAACTGGATTTACTAATCGATAACACAAAACGCCGTCATCATCATCATCATTATTATTATTTTAAAATGCCCCCGATTTAAATTTAAATTGAATGAATTAATATATTAACCATGAAACATCTAATTAACAATTCTCAACCTTGAAACTGGAAAAATTTAAATTAAATTTTAATTAATCAAATCGGCATTCCTAGTCCGGGGAGGAGAAGGGAAAGGACATAACCATACCTCCTCCTTCGTTTGACCTCTTTTTCGACAACTCTCTCACTTTTCCCTGTCTAGTCCTTTTGCCATAATTTTTGGCGGGTTTCTCTCCTCCCAACCCATCGAACTTAGGCCTAACAATTGGACTTTGGAATATCGAAATAACCGATACCACAGACGAGTCACGTTGTTAGAATGACAACTTGAGTAGGTGATGGACGACTAGTAAACAGGTACCAACCTCCTCGAATGACCTATTAGTGAACGTGTCAAAGTCTAAATGACGCATCAAAAGCTTTATCATTCCCGACCGATCACGTGACCGTCGACTCTACAAGCGATTCCGGTTGGTTTTGAGTTATCAACAACACACCAGAACCAAACCTTCAACAACGGCTTTTTGATACTTTGGGGATGTGATGACAAAAACCACCCCTCTCACAACCCCTTCTTCTCCTATCCGTCCCATCGTCCTTGAAATATCATTAAAACGCGACTGGGGTCTTGTTACCAACGATCTAACACCTTTTTACAGCAGAAAACCGATCCTCCCCGTCAAAAATGGAAGCGAAGACTCAAAAGAAAAGAAAGTTGCAGTAACATTTGAAAAAAAAGTAAGAAAAGAAAGGAAAACGCATAAATATTAATTAAAGCGAGATGCCAAGAACGACTTCATTACATTTGGGATGAGATGAGGAGGAAGGTGGAGGGACCAGGGAGAAGAAGATGTTGAGAGTTGCGTCTATCTTTCCCAAATCGTCTGCCAAAAACTAAAAAAATTTATTTATTTCCCCGAGACTCTACATCCACGAACTCAACGATTTTCCTCTTAAACTCAACACTGATACCCAGAGGACCGATTCCGAGTCCAAATAAATCACGTTTAAGGGTCCGAAAATCGACCCGAACGCTGTTCGACTTGGTCAGGTGATTCTGCAAAACGAAACGAAGAAGTTTTATGCTTCTGATCAAGGACACCAGGCCAAGAAACAATCTTAAACGATCCTGCGATAAAATAAAAACGAGAAAAATTTTTCTGTCACGTGCTTGACGTGATTTCAGTCCGTCACCGAGGAAGCTTAATTAGAGAGAATCTCTCAGCTAGAAGAGAGAAAAATGAAAAAATCACGTTTTCACTGTCGCCAAATTTCAGGGAAACAAAGTGCAAAGTCTGCGTTTCATTCTCATGGACCGTGAGCAAATTAAATTCAGGTCAACTCAAAGACCTTGAGACATTATGTAACGAGAACAATCAAAATAATTACTCACAATCAATTACCACCAAAAAAAAATTTTTTTTTCCCTATCATTCAAACCTTAAAACAGAAAATTCACCAACAAGGGAGTGGAACACACATACCAGCTATGATGACACTAACCATGTGAGAGACTAACTTCATTATTTATGTACCACATTAAGACTTGTTTGAAAAATTCATATTCATGCCATATTCGCTTCTTGAAAACTGAAAAAAATGGTTTTCCCCACTCGATCAAAGCTAACTCAAAACTCTTTCTTATTTTCTCACCTCTAACACACTGTTCAGGTCATTTATGACTTCATACACATCAACTTGCAAGTCATCTAAGTTCAAAATCAACCAGTAAACCTTTCAAGCCTTTAAAATAAATTGATCGGTTAGAAGTTCTAAAACATATCAGAATCAAATTGTTTGTAACTTAACCCTCCACTCACTATCGAATATGTTTAATATGACATCGAAGAATGTTTTATAAATTTGAGCACCTAATCAGGACATAGTATCCTATCACAGAAATTATATCTTTATAAGTTTGAAATTGTTTTTGTTTTGAATATATCACCACAATTTCTGTGTTCTTATCACAAAATTTGTTCAAGTCACACATGGAGGCTTTTAATTTTTGTAAATTCATGTGATTCTGTGTTCTTATCACTGTTGAAATCCCTTTTTATATTTTTTTAATCAGTGATTTGTTTTGTTTTAACTGGGTCTTTACTCTCACACTGTTTGGATACTTTGTTCGTTTCATTATTACCTGAAAATTTGTTTTTATTTCAACACACATCCAACCCAACCACCTTTTTTTATCAAACTTATTTCAATAAACACTCCTCAAAAGATACTTTTGATTTAAATTTATTCAAACACTTATTATAAATTGAAACCTTTAATTTTAAAACTCCAACACCCACAAGGTCGGTGATAAATTAAAGCTCAATGAAGCGAAAAAGGTGTCACAATCACACTATCATACTCCACCATTTCTTATTAATTCCAAATACAAACTATCAAATACTTTATCATCAAATTCCTTTCCAGTTAGCTGACTTAATCAAACTAAACAATAATTTATTTATCTATTTCCGATGAATAAATTTATTAATAAATTAAACTTGTGTGATCATATTTCACACATCCTTGATTTTGTGACCTCATTGTAAATCAAAAGGTTTTTTCTCCTGGCAAATTTATCCTATCAACACCTCTTATCATTTTACACTTAAACAAATAACAGAAACAATTTTAACATACATAGTTTTGTAGTAAATGTTTTTATAGTAATTTTGTAGTAAAAAGCTAAAAAAGGGAGTGGTGTTGCATACCAATCAATACCTAAATAAGATGCATCACGTGAAAATAAAGAAGCTGTTTCGTTTCGACAAATGAATAGAAAAAAAAAATTTGTACAACACCCACAACAAACTGAAAAGCCAAGGCCTTACTACGTACTAAATTGATAATTTTCATTTATTTACAGCCTTGTGCCAGAAAAATTTTTCTCTCTTTTAAACATTTAATTTTTCCCGACAACCATTTTAAGAAAATCCACTAAGAAAATAATAACCACGTCACCTTCTAGTTAAAGCGTGAAAATTTCGAATCACATAACTTAAATCGAGACTTAAATAAAAATAATTTTCTAAATTTATCATCATTTTCTAAAATACGGTCCGCCATCTTTTATAACGACCTTGGGCGAATTTTGAAAAGTTTCGCTCGGAATTTATTTTAAAACGACAAACACCGACTTAACGACAACACTAGGAGGACTCGTGAAATTTTATCACGATTCATTCACGCTGGCTGTTAGTAATAAAAAGAAAAAGGGAAAACAATTAAAAAGAAACTTACAACTGGAATTGATATCCAATATACCCGCAAAGATGACCCACAATACAACATTTGTTCTCCAAATAATTAAATTTTCTCTATAAAATCAATCAATACACAATTAACATCACAGAAGGGAGTGTACACTTTTTAAGAAAAATATAAATTTCTATTATTGCAGTTTAATAAACCTAAATAAATAGAAGTAAAAAGCACTATTTTGTGAAAAAATGGCCGGTAACCTTTACCCGATTTCCATTTAGTTGTATGACGTCATTTTGTAAAAAATTTCACTGATGCCACCTTTAAAAGTGAGCGCACAAAGCCTGGTGTATGAGTCAGTGTTTGTTTACTCTATGGTCCATTAGAACGGCCCCGAAAGTTTGAGAGAATATTTTTGATTTTCTTAATTTAAAAGTTTTGAAAAACAGTTTTTAAAAATGTAATTAGCCACCAATTTAAACTATATCTAGAAAAATTAAAAAAGCATTTCCATCCCATACATATTCGAATTAGTTTATTTTATAATACATCCACAAAAACACTTCCTAGTTTTTGAAGATTTGAATTTGGAGGGAAAATTTCATTATGGTTTCATTTAAAACTTTGAATTTCTTGTGAATTATTTTTTGGATTTAAATAATATAGATCATCGATCTTGAAACTGGATGGTCCTATTTTTGTTGTTTTAGATTTAGGTATAAGTCAATAATTTTTGGCTTGTACTCCTCGTCGACATTTTCGAAAAATAAGGGACTTTTCTCTTACCCTTACCAAACGTTTCGCCTTTTTAGAAGCTAAAGACATTCTCAGTGGCTGACTTGTTTGTTTCAAAAATTTCGACGCGGCGTAAAAGCCAATAATTACTTTTAAAAAATCTGTATGACTGCTGTCAAGGCGCCCGACTTTTCTACACATCTATCAATGATTGATTTTATAATTGTTTTAACCGAATTTACCGGAAATAAAATATATTTTGAAGGCTCAAATGAACCTACACCACATTGTCAACCATAAAATCTCTTCAATGTGTTCGTAAATTCATCAAAACTCATGCAACACCACTTTGCGTTGATTTTTCGAATGTGACATTTATTTAAGAAAAGAAAAACTAAAGTCATGGATGAATTTTGCCAATGTTGTCAAATTCAATAATTTAAAAATAAAAGTGTTTTGATTATCCCTCTCTCCTGTTTTTTACAATTAATTAATTATGTCAAAGTACCCGTCAAGGGTAGCTTCTCCGAGGAGGAGTCAGGCGGGACTCCCGACAAACGATTATGAAGAATTTGCAAGTCTTCAACTGGACAGACCCGGCGAGGGAGAGTTAAAATCAGCCGAAGAAATGAAGAGACATTTATTTGATGATCATTTCGAAGGGAGGCCGATTGAAAGAGCCATGCACATATTAGCGTATGTTACCGAGTGTTCTAAATTTTTAATTTAAAATTCTGGTTTAGATGACTGACAAATGGTAAAATCCAAAAGTTTGTTTCTTTTTAGGTTTTGACGTTATCGATTTATAATTATAGGACTGACAAACAGACAAATTAACAATGACGAAAGTCAAATTCGTGGTTTTTAATTTAAAAAAAAAAAAAAAGCAAATTTTACGATAATTTCAAACAATGAAATAAGCTCGAGGATTTTTTTTTTAAGATTTAGGGCCCCGAAAAAGTGTTTTCATTAAATGCGTTGACGCATGGTTTTCTGTGAGTGTATGAGCTAATGAGCGAAAAACACAAGTAGGAAAGGCTAAATTTCATTTTATTATTTTCTGATCAGTAAAATGTTGATATGCAATGGATTTTGCATTAAGAAGTCCCGAAATAAATCCATTTTTAGCTTCTTTATCTTCCATTAACGAAATTGAAAGAGATAAGTGAGTAATTCATTTTATAATATTTGATTTGACAAGTAAAAACATAATAACTTAATTATTTAGAGAATCATCGGATAAAATATGAATTTTTTTTACTAAACATGATTCGTCCGTTTTAACAAATCGATTTTTTTGCCCTTTTCAAAGCTCTTGAAGGTGTTATAACAAAAAATCAAGGACTTTATCGTTTGTTAAAGTTAAATTTACGTGGGCTTGTTGATGTGGTCGCTATATTTGCATTTTAATATTGGTTCATTGATTTGAATGGAAATGAAGGTGAAGAGTGTTATTGGTTTGACTTATTGATAATTAAGAGGAGGATTTTTAATTTTTTGTTTTAGTTCGGGTGAGGAAGTGCAGAGGTTGAGCGTTATAAGAGATCTACTGCATTTAATTCACTCCGATGAGCAGGGATGTTTGCAAAGGGTCATTCAGAAAATCCAACAAGTTTTGAATAATGCAAGTACAGAATTTCATATCGAAACAGCAAGAGCATTTGGGGTTGTACTACAGAAGAAGGCTGTGTCTTACACAACCTTTGCGAATAGTTTCCTCCCTTCTGTTACATATCACTTAGACAACAGAGATACTGGTATGATGATTTTAATTTTTATCAGATTAAACCATAATGGTTGTGATAATGTTTTAAAAAAAATTTTTTTTTATAGTTGTGTCAAGTGCTTGGCTAGAAACACTATTGATTGCAACTGAAGTACTTCCTGTGGAAATAGTTAAAAATAATATTGTTACTGTTGCGATCAATAAAGGACAGATCTCTCAAAATGTGTGGCAGAGAGTCGCATCATGTAAACTTTTAGGGAAATTATCTTTGAGGCTTGATGCTCAAAGGTAAGGATTGTCACAAGAAATTTTTCTTTCTTTCATGAATGTGCCTGAATTTGTGTAACATTTAAAAACCAATTTCTTTCATTTCGTTAGTGTCAAAAAGGACATTCTTCCAGTTGTTCTTTCATTGTGCCAAGATGTAAACGAAGCAGTAAGAGCATGCATATGTGGACAGTTGTATTTTGTTGCAAAAGGTAGTAAGTTTAAAATGAAATTGTTTTATGCCTCTTTCAAGGTTTATAAATATGAATGAATGGATTGAACATTTTTAAAAATTTTTCAGGTATTCCTTCAGATACGGTGAAGACCTCATTGATTCCAATCCTGGTTGAGCTTGGAAGAGATGAAACAGTTCAGGTTCGAGTTGAAGCAACTGAAGCAATAGTTAGCATAACTCCATTATTAGGTCATGATGTTCTAAAATCAACAATAATTCCACTTATAAAAAAGATATGTGAGCAAGCTGTTGTAGCAGTGGATGATACTTTGGTAATGGTTGCCAAGCAATTTGGCGGCCTCTGCTTAGGTTTGGAGGGTTCGTACCTCCTCATTACATTATTTTGATAAAATGTGTTGTGTTTATCGAGAGTATTAACAAGACTAAATCTATTCTGGCATTTTGCAGGTGTTTTAACACCAACAGAAAAGATCTGGTTGGTCACCTACTACCATAATTTGAGTCACTTGGGTATATCAACGTACGGTCCTAAGAGAGATGTTTTTTTTAACGTTAACGGAGCTGATCGTGTAAATGCCAGGTTAGCTACAAGGTGTATGCAAGTATTACAATGAGTGTGATTAATTTAAACAGACATGCAATTCAAATCATAACTCGATTGAATTTTAATTTTTTTCAGGTATATAGAATGCAGGCATTTTTGTGCTTATAATTTCCCCGCCATGGCCAAGTTTTGTTCTTCTAGTCCTGAATTGTTAGAAAAAGTCTATCCATCATTTTTTGATTTCACAGCCGATCCTTATTACCTGGTTAGAAAAACAGTCGGAGCTGGTCTACATGAGGTATCTTCTCTTTTCCCATCTTTATTTTTCCTTCCTGAATTTTATTTTGATCTGCTGATATAAATTCCTGTTGTACAGGTCGCTAGAATATTGGGCTCAAATAACAGAGTTGTCAAAAATCAAGTATTGACACTACTCGTGGATAATATGGAAGAAGTTTTAATGGGAGTCGTACCTCATTTAAGTAGGACCATTGATCACTTGGTATCGAGCGGCGTTTTAGGCCGCGAGCAGGTTGGTGTTTATTTGGAAGACGTGGGACGGTCAGGTTTTGTCGTAGTCGATTGATGTCATGTCTATTATTCAAAGCAAGTTATAATTAAAAATTTGGCTTTTCTCATTTTTAAGGATGGCGTGTCTTTCGAGCTTGGCAGGGGACTTCTTCAGTGTGATAAAACAATCAGGGATAAAACGCATAATTGGAGGTTATATACAGATTTCATTACTCAGTTAGAATCAATCGTTAAATGTTTACCTAGTGATTATATTTATTCACATTTTGTTTCTCTTATGTTTGAAAAAATGCATCGAGCGGTAAGTGGTGATGTCGATTGATTGATTGACTGATTTAACCGGAGGTGGTTGTTTGAATTGTTTTTGGTTTCCAGCGCCCTTTGCCGTGTCGACTTGCTGCAGCTAGAACGTTACTTATTTTTTTACGTTATAATTTAAAACCTCATCAAAGGCAGGAGATTAGATCTCGTTTACAAGCCGAATTTTGTTTATCATCTTCTTGTTATAAGAGAATGCTGTACCTGAGACTCTGCAATACCGCCCGGGGAAGTGTTTTCCAGGGCTTATTTTAAGGAACATTTTTTTTACCCTTTGCTGAGTAGATCAGGTGATTATCGTTAATTTCTTTTGTCTGATCCTCCCCCCTTTGGAAGTCACTAAATTTCCTGTATGTTCTGTTACAGAGGATAAAGTTGCCAACAATCGTCTGATTTTAATCCGACAGTTTCCTTCCTTAAAAGCAATGATCGTGATGCCCGGGGAAAAGAGAAACATCTTCAGACTTTAGAAACGTGCATACGAAGCATGGCGGTCGCGGAAAAAGACAGAGACGTGGCCGCTGAGTTGAGGGTCCTGATGCATAAATTTGATAAAACGGAAACACTTGTAGATCCCGTGAGTCTGAAAGCGAGTCGAACTTATTGGTCTGTTTGAGAGAGTGAGCTTGTGGTAAATGATAATGTTTGAATTTTTAGCCGACTGTACAAACATCGGAAGACGTGGAGGATCGTAGGAAATTTGAGGAAGAGGTAAGAGTCGCGAATACAGTAGCTCGACCCGGGGCTGTGATACAAATTGGACCTTTAGACAATCGACGTAATAAAGAAGTGAGGCCGCAACCACCGAGGACGAACGGAGCGAGGATAAATACGGTGGCGACAGTCGTGCCTTCAACGAATATTGTTCCAAGTACCAGTCCAAGAGCATATCCGGCTCCTTCCAGTCATTCGGTCGCCTCATCATACGCTCCACTACAGAATAGAGATACATATTCGACGCAAAGCTTTCAAGGGTATGTAGCTATACAAATGTTGTCTGTTTGGGGTGCATGTTGAGAGTTTGATCTTGTTGGAAGGGTTCTATAAATCATCCTAAAAGCTTTCGTGAATCTCTCGCAAGCTTAACTGATTGGTTGTGGGAGGGTGAGGCTGTTCCTAGCTGAAAGATTGGGAACTTTCAAGCTGATTTCATTTAATGTTCTTGCTATCAGTTCTCCCGAAGCTTTGTTGCTGACCGAAACAATTTCTTTTAACTGTGCATGAGTCATGGGAACCGTTATGGTTATGTTTATAGCTTCACTAACACGACTAACAACATGCCCGTAATCAGGAGCACGGTGGCGATTACTCACAAATCTAACATGGACGAAAGCTGTTCGTGTCTTTCGACGACACCACCAACGACTAACTTCCGGTCGGAATATCTTCGGAACTTGAATCTCCTCGCACTGATCGACACGAACTTAGTTAATTCGAAACAAAAATTGTCGGAAAGTCTCAGACAGAAACTGCACGAAGATCCTCGTTTTAAAATGGCGAAATCCTCGAAGCATAACATGGAGATCTCTTGGTTGAATTTGGAAACGGATCTGAAAAACGAGTTGCTGTCGCTTATGAGAAGTCGACAGATACGAGGGGATCGAAATTTCAAAGAGAAAAGCAAATTCCTGACGGATTTCCGAAATTACAACGAATCCAATTTGAGCAAGTTCATAAACGAGGAAAGGGAGTATAAGGAGACTATATACAACGTGACGGGTGTGGGTATGCCCTCGTATTACGAGAGAGCGAATTCGAATTTGTTCGAGGCGAGGCTTAACTTCTTCGAGAGGAAGATCAAGTCCGAAGATCCGAAGTATAACAGTTTTGGGTTTGGCGATCGATCGTGTTTCGAGGTAGGCGTGAACCGGATGAAAGCCTTCGAAACAGATGAAAGTAAAAAATTTTCTTATTTCAGTAAAAATTTCGAAGAGGATTTTTACCGGGATGCAGGAGTCAAGGCGAACGAAATCATCGGTCGAAAGCTGTCGGGGATTCCCGTCTACGATAAGCCTGCTTCGACAGTCGTGCCGCCAAAAATGTCGACGTCGTTCGCGAACAAACGTAGGACTTGGTTCGGAAATGAAACCACGAATCAGGGAACCGTCAAGTTGGAGTCTATAACCGGAGTCAGGAGCAAAAGCTTCGAAAGGAAGAAGTCGGAAACGCTTCCGGCGAAGGAAAGCGTGAGCTTGGAGAAACTGGGCATCGGACCCCGCAGTAAAAGTTTCGTCCTACCCAGCACTCTCATATACTCGGATAAACAAGTTTCTACCTGTCAAAGTACAAAGTTGATATTGAATAAGGAGAACAAACCGTTGAAGTTGGATAATAATTCCGGAAACGGATTGAATCCGCCGAATTCGCAACCGGATACGGATGGGAATAAATTCGGGTTTCGGAGAAAATCTCGGGAGGTGAGTCAGAAAGTCGAGGGAAAGGTGGAGAAATCTTTTCTCAAAACGAAAATCCCGGTCGGTCGAGTCGGAAACGGATCTAGTCCCGTGGGAAGTCGATCTTCGAGTCCGAATCTGGTGAAAGAGAAAACGGACACGGGGCTCAAATCTCAAGTGAACGGAACTAAGAAGATCCCGGTAGTCGTTTCTAGAAAGAGTATGCTCATCCAGTCGAATTCGATAAAAAAGCGAAGTGAAGAATAATCGGAGAAGTTTAGACTCGTCGAAGATCAGTTTAGCCAATCTGGACAAGCCGCAAGTTTTGAGGAGGAGGTTGGATAAGGTGGCGACCTCGGGGAAGGGAAAAAGCGGAGAAACGACAGCATTGACCAACGGCTCGGAAATAGGCAGCGAGGAGAGAGGAGATGGAGATGCAGGTTCCAGTGTCAATTCGAGTAAACTTCCGATTAGGTGAGTGGAAGAAAGAAACGTTGAAGTAGTCAGTCTCCGAATCCTCTCCTGAACTCCTCGACGATCTGGTCATACAACCTGCCAAACCTTTCTTCCCATCTCCATTCTTCAGTTATCTCCTTCAAAACAGAAACTGTCCTGACGTAACTTCAACACTACTCATAGAATTAATTTAGGTTTATATGCAAATATACAGTTGGGTTTCGTTTTACGCGAAACACTAGAACCGACAGAAAGTAATAATCGCGTTAGATTGAATGAATTTGGTGAAGAGGGTATACGCTCCTGTTCTCCTAGGGGTACGTGTAAAACGAGATCTGACTGTAATCGAATCAACAAAGTACAAGAGGACACATTTTTAGTTGAAAACAACATAGGGTACATTCGTTACAAGATTAGGTTCTCATTTGGTGTGCATTACTTTTGAAATGACTCGTTGGTAGATGTGGTCCATCACCTCTGAAAACGAGTACTTGTCAGTAGGATGAATTCTTTGTTAAATTAGGTCATAACAAGTGTGCAGTACTTTTGAGATGGGTTACTGACCGAAGTGTGCATTATTTAAGAAATTAGATCCTCATGAAAGTGTGCAATACTTTTGAAACGAGTTATTAAAATCAGTATATGTCACATTCGGTATGTATTCATCATAAGCGTGTACTATTGAAATGAGTCGTTGATAGTGGTGCATCACTTATGAAACGAGCATCTATACGGACGTGTGCATTATTTATGATATTTGATCCTCCCGAAATTGTGCAATACTTTTGAAATGAGTTCTTTAAATAAGTTTGCGTCACTATTAGCCTGAATTCATTACAAGAGTGTGCATTATTTTTGAAATGAGTCGGTGGTAGAATCACTTATGAAAGAGTACTTGCCAGTAGGGTCCTGATAAGTGTGCATTACTTTTGAGACGAGTATGTTTACGGAAATGTGCATTATTTTCGACTGTATGATAAGTGTGCACTACTTTTGAAATGAGTTATTGGTAGAAGTGATGCATCACTTATGAAGAAGAGTACTTGCCGATGGTTGACATTATCCAAATGAGATCTTGACAAGTGTGCATTACTTTTGAAAGGAGCATGTTTACGGACATGTGCATTATTTATGTAATATGGTCAATATGACAATGTGCAATACTTTTGGAATGAGTTTTTAAATTAACACTATGACGTCCTGAGGTCTGATGTAAATTTTATCGTGTCGGTACTGGTGGAACTTACTCTCATGCTGCCTGAGCACCAACATTTTAAATTCACAACATGTGAACTTTAGTGGTAATCGTCCACATGTGTATATAAGTATAAGATCGCCAGCGGCGCATGCGCAGTAATTTCCGAATGTGTCGTCACCGGCACTCAGGCAGTAGTGTTTGTTAAATATTGCATGGCACCACCGTGGGGTCGCCGGTTGTCAACGGATGACGCTTTTATGACCCCACAGTGGGGCCAGCAGACGTCATAGTGTTAAATTGACTTTACTTTTGGTTTGGATTCATCCTGAAAGTGTGCATTATTTTTGAAACGAGCTGTATAGCTTATGTAGTATAAGAGAATGAGAGGTTGAGATTTATAAATTTGAACCACACCTCCCCCGTTAATGTGCACATTGCCTAGGTAAAGTTCCGCCAAACTCCTGATTTCGTACTTTAACGGAGCCAATGAGTTAATCTATAGATTATCTAAGATTAGAATTATCTATAAGGCAGGATCATCTAGAGGGGATCAGGATTATCTAAACAATGTTCACATTAACGGCTTTCGGGCTTTAGCCGTAAGCTATCAATCATAAAACCAGTCCAACTCAACACACCCGACTGTCAGACAGTCACCTCTGATACCCGTTTCCGGTTTTTCACTTTTCAGGAGACCAAAAACGGACAAATAAGGAGCCAAACACCAAACCAACGAGAATAGAAAAAGTCTGTCTCATCCCAAGGTACAAAAAAAAGTTATCATAATCAACCTACAAAGAAGAAGAAGAAGAAGGAAAAGAAGAAACCGGAAACGGAAATGAAAAAAAATGTTTAATTAGCAATGAATTAGCTTTAAAAGACAAAATGGCGACGGATGGAATCGTACTCAGTTATTAAATCGCATCGAATAGATTTTATTAATTAATTTTTTTTTGTTTGTTATTGTTGTTGTTCTTTCATTTTACCTCCAGTTTATGTTTTATGTATACGATTTATGTATGTACAGTTGCGAAAGGAACCGGAAACGGAAATCAGTGTTAGTTGTAGATGTGGAATTGGAAGATGCTTGGAATTAATTTTTCCGTAGCGGCTCTGAATTATTTTTTTATTTTGTTGGTTGAGCAATCGATAGAAGTGTGCATCAGTTTTGAAATAGGCTTGTCGTTATGCAGAGTGTGCATTATTTTTGAAATGAATTCTTTTTTTTCTTTAAATTAGTTTTGGGATTGATTCTCTTTGAAAGTTGTAACTTATTGTTTGTTCAATTAATTAGTTTGTCAGAGTGTGCATTATTTTTGGAAGGAATCCGTGAGAGAGTTTAGAGAGAGAGAGATTTATACTTTGTTATGTGTGAAAGGAAATTTTCTTGAGGGTGTGCATTTCTTTTGAAATGAATCATAGAAAGAAGCGTGTGTTATGTTTGGAAGAAGATTCTCTTGAAAGTGTGCATTAGTTTTGAAGAAAAAAAATTGTACAAGAATCTTGCATTATTTATGAAAGAATATCTTTAGAAAAGTGTGCATTACTTTTGAAAGAAGCTATTGTAAGAAATGTGCACTCTTAATGAATGATTCTCGTGAAAGTGTGCAATATTTTTGGAAAAACCATTGAAAGAAGTGTACACTCTTGATGAATGATTCTCTAAATTTGCATTACTTTTGAAAAATCATTGAGAGGAGTGTTCATTATTTATGAATAATCTTCTTGAAACGTGCATTACATTTTGAAAGAAACATTGAAGACAATGTACATTTAAACAATGGTCTTCTTGAAAGTGTGCATTACTTTTGAAATAAACCGTTGAAAAAGTTCTCTTGATAGATAGAAAAGAACCACTCAGAAAAAGTGTGCATCACTTTTGAAGAGACGTGTACCATTTACTTAAAATAAAATATTAAAAAGTGCACTACTTTGAAAACATAATTGAGTAATACAACTATCTTTGAAAGTGTACATTACTTTGAAGAAGTGTACACTATTAATGAATGATTCTTCCTGAACTTGCATTACTGGAAAAATGTGAAAGGAGTGTGTGCATTACTTTTGAAAGAAAGCGCACTCTCAACAACGATCTTGAAATCGTGCATTACTTTTGAAATAAACCCTTGAAAAACTTCGGCGTATTCTTAGATTTAAATCTTAATTACAAAAAGTGTGCATTACTTTTGAAAGAGATCATTCACACGCGTACTATTTAACAGAATAAAATTTAAATAAGTGTGCATTACTTTTGGAATAAATCGTTGGAAAAATTTTTCATGTCAATCTTTAAAATCATCACTTTTAAAATTTTATTTAACAAATAAAAAAAATCCTAAAAAGTGTGCATTACTTTTGAAAGAAAGCGTACACTCAACAACCATCTTGAAATCGTGCACTACTTTTGGTATAAACCCTTAAAATTCTCACAACAAAATCTTCACGTACAAAAAAAAATGTGCATTACTTTTGAAATCTATTCACAAACGTGTACTCTTGCGAGAATTTATTTTCTAATTAGTGTGCATTATTTATGAAAGAATTTATTTTTAGAAATGTCCTTCACCGGAGAAAGTACTTCTAGAATCTTCGACCTCCTTCCTCCACACTCTTGTAGAGGAGGATGGAACGGGGGTTGAAGGGGTTGGTTTAGTCACTCAATTCTATACTTCCGATTCTTTTATTATTAATAAATAAATAAATAAATAGATAAATAAATAACTCTCATTAGGCGAATTCTAATAAACATTCTCATCTATTAATAAAAATGATTTTAATTGATTTAATAGGAAACCCGGAGTATTTTAATTAATATAAAAATATATTATATATTATAAATAACATATTCATTCAGGCTATTTATTTTTTAATAATTTAATTAATTGATTAATTGAAACATGATTTTATTAAATAATATTTTTGATATTTGATAATTTTAATTAATGTTGATGTGTATTCATTGTGAATTTTTGTATGTTTTGGGCCGTTTTGGTTGTTTTTTCCTTTTTTTTGTTTGTTTGTTTGTTTGTCTTGTCGAAACCAAAGATTGGATCCTGAGGAATGTTGTTTCTTGTGTTCCAGGGAAGGCGGAGAATTTTTTTTTTTGTCTTATTTATTGATTTTTGTTTTTGGATTGATTGATTGATTGATTAGTTTTTCTTCCGGTAATAAACGAAACATATTAATAATTGAAAACTTATTAATGTCCCTTCTGGATTTCTATTGATTGGTAGATGATTAATGTAATTAATTGATTAATAAATAAATAAAGATGTTGTAATAATATTGTTTTCAAATAAAATTGTATTTTATGAATTCACTTATTTATTTGTTTATTTATTTTTTTGGGGGTTAATAAATTTGGGAGTAAGTTTCATTTTGGTGAGAGTTAGTTGTCTTGTACCTGAAGAAAGGAGAATGAGGACGTCGGGATTTTTGGGAAACGAATCACGTGACCGGTTTATTAATAAATAAATTGGTTCTTAAGGTTTATGGGTCGGATGTGTTTAGAGCCAAGCGAGATCTGCGGCGGAGAAACCTTTGCTGGCGGATGAGGAACCGGAACTAGAGCCGGATGAAGAAGCAGAACTAGAACCGGAACCAGAGCCGAACGAGGAACCGGATGAAGAACCAGAGCTAGAGCCGAATGAAGAACCGGAACCAGAGCCGGATGAGCCTGACAAGCTAGGAGAGGAACTTGAAGAAGCGGGGAGGGTGTATACACTGGAGCTAGAGGGAGAACCTGAGGTAGAGGCGGCGGAAGAGGATGGGGGTACGACTCCACGAAGGGTGATGGTTTGGGTGCGGATGATTTTAGTGACGGAAGCGGTGGGTGCGTCTGAGCTGACGGGAAGCATGGCTTGAGGGATAAGTGAGGCTAGTTGGCTGATATCGGGTGAGGAAATCAATGGAGATAGACTTGATTGGGAGACGGAGCTGTCGCTGGATCCAGATGAGCCGCTTCCTGAGCTACTGCTGCTGGAGCTTGAGTCTTCTTCTTCGAAACTGTCGGAACTTCCTCCTTGACCGCCGTTTCCTTCGAAGGATATTTCGAGGTTAGCTCCTTGTCCACTGCTTCCTTCATCGGATCCTTGGCTACTGCCGTCTTGTTCACTGGATTCTTGGTCACCACTTCCTTGTCCTCCAAAACCTTGGGAACTAAATCCTTGGCTACCAAATCCTTGTCCTCCAAAACCTTGAGAACCAAATCCTTGACCACCAAATCTTTGTCCTCCGAATCCTTGGGAGCTAAATCCTTGACCACCAAACCCTTGTCCTCCGAATCCTTGGGAGCTAAGTCCTTGTCCTCCGAATCCTTGAGAGCTAAATCCTTGTCCTCCGAATCCTTGGGAGCTAATCCTTGACCACCAAACCCTTGTCCTCCGAATCCTTGGGAGCTAAGTCCTTGACCACCAAACCCTTGTCCTCCGAAACCTTGAGAACTAAATCCTTGACTGCCAAATCCTTGTCCTCCAAAACTTTGAGAGCTAATTCCTCTTCCACCAAATCCTTTTGTCCTCCAAAACCTTGGCCGTTCAATCCGAAAGCACCACCAGCAGCGAGCCCGGAGTTAAGAGCCAAACGTCTCGCCACAGCATTGCCTGCAAGACTTGAGAGGCCACCCAATGAGGGGAAAGCCAACAAAACTGTGGAAACTACTGGAATGGGTGTAATAACCGAAACGAGTCTTCCATATCCACCGAATCCGCCAAATCCACCAAATCTGCTGAATCTACTGGATTGCAATCTGCTTATTGGGTTCGTCCTGAATCCACTGGAAGCAGAGGGACCGTATCTACTGTAAACAGCGAGAGCGTTACTGCTGGGTCCACCGAAACCTGACCCGCCAAAGCTAGAGCCTGAAGATCCTGAACCAGATCCTCAAGAACCACTGAAACCTGAAGATCTTGGACCAAAGCTTGAAGAGCCACCGAAGCCTGAAGATCCTGAACCAAAGCTTGAAGAACCACCGAAACCTACCAGAGCCTGAAGAACCACTGAACCTGAAGATCCTGAACCAAAGCCCACCGAAACCTGAATTACCAGAGCCTGAAGAACCACTGAAGCCTGAAGATCCTGAACCAAAGCTTGAAGAACCACCGAAACCTGAATTACCAGAACCTGAAGATCCTGAACCAGAGCCTGAAGAACCACTGAAGCCTGAATATCCTAAACCAAAGCTTGAAGAACCACCGAAACCTGAATTACCAGAACCTGAAGATCCTGAACCAGAGCCCGAAGAACCACTGAAGCCTGAAGATCCTAATCCAAAGCTTGAAGAACCACTGACACCTGAACTGCCAGAACCTGAAGATCCTGAACCAAAGCTTGAAGAGCCACTAGAACCTGAACTGCCAGAACTGGATGAATCACTGGAACCTGAGCTTCCAGTGCTTCCAGAACTGTAACTGCTTAAGCCACTAGAGCCTGAGCTTCCAGAGCTACCGGAGCTGCCAGAGCTGCCACTTGAGCCACTGGAACCTGAGCTTCCAGATCCACCACTACTAAGGGTAAGCTGTACGTTGACAGGAGCACTGCTAGCGTTGCTATTGCTTCCGCTCTTACCACTGGGTCCAGATCTTCTTGGTCCAGAGCTGCCAGATCTGATAGGTCCAGCTGGTTTACCCGATGAACCTGATGAACCACTGCCAGAACCAGAACTTGATCCAGATGCAGATACTGGTACAACAGGAACTGCTGGTACTGCAGCAACAGATCCTGACGATCCAGCACCTGAACCAGAGCCTGAACCAAAGCTTGAGCCAGAGCTGGAGCTTGAGGTTGAGGTTGAGGTTGAGGTTGAGGTTGAGGTTGAGCCTGAGCTTGAGCTTGAGACGGAGGTTGAGCTAGCGCTGGCACTTGATGCTGATCCAGATTTAGCCAACCCAGAACCGATTCCTTCACTAGCCAAGAGGCTGGACGAACCTCCGGAGGAAAGTTGAGAATTGGCAGAAGCCAAAACCGCGACAACCAACAAAATAACCGACGTCCTCGAGAAATTCATTCTGCACCAGCTGTTGTACTTGTAAACCACAACAAACATGCAGTTAGTCTTGAAAGACTTTCCTTTTCCTTTATATAAGTTTTCAGAAGTGAGAGGCACGTTTTCGAGTCATCTCCTCGACGATAATGCGAGTGTGTACTATCTCCATCGAGCACTGTTTCACTCAAGATGAAATTAGCCGTGAAGTTCACATTTCCACTTGTTTACACTTCAGGAAGAGAAAAATTTTCTTAAAATGGATTTTTAACGAGCTCGTGATTTAGGCTTGCTGACAAAAATTACTTTTCGAACCCTAACATCGTGTACCTCTATCAGTTATCACATTTCCTTTATGGGAGGTGAAAAATTATTGTTTCGTTCATGATCCCTTGGTAACAGAAACTTCGAGAGAAACCGACGTCACACTCTTGGATGAGTGTGACGTACTAATGCGAAAAAGAAAGAAACTACGAAGCAGTGCTAGACAGAATAAGGAGCACAAAAGGATCAAAGATAGCTGATATAAATCCTTTAGCATTGTTAGTTAGTCTTAACTGTCAGCTATCAAACCACTTTGTCTTCTGCTGATGGCTGGTGGACTCTAAGACACTGACAGTACCATCAACTGGATCAAAAGCTTGAAAGGCATGAAAGTGAACAATTTGAACATATTAAATGCCAGAAAATAGTGCTACCAACATTAGAAGTATCAAAGTAATCAATTAGAATATTTCAAGTTTTAGAAAATCAGGACTGCCAATATTTTGGAGTGAATTTTAAGACTTCAAATTACTTCAAATCCCAAGCTATCAAATTGATTGGCCTCTTTCTCAACTCACTAAACAGAGATACTAACTGATCATCAGCAACTGCTTAAAGATAGTATTCTCTGAGGAATTTAAAATGCCAACAAAATGTGTAAGACATAAGAATGACCAAACTTTCAATTTCAAAGATTGTAAAATTAGGGCTACCAACATTCTAAAATTAATTTTTAATTTTTCCTTTTGTCTCTTCCTATTAAGCAAAGATACTAACTGAACATCAGCAACTAGATTAAGTGTCTCTAAGCCATGAGAGCAACCAATTCTAACACATCAAATGTTAGAGAAACGGGGCTGCCAACATTCTGAAGTAGATTTTGTATTAAAAAATTAAAACTGTCTCCCCATACTTCAACAACAAAGTAACTAAACCCTGAAAAGGCTACTAATTGCATTAATGATGGGTGTAATTAGTTTGAACATCTTAAAGGTTGTTAAAATAGGGCTACCAACATTCTAAAATTAATTTTTAACCTTTCCTTTTGCCTCCTCCTACTAAACAGAGGTACTAACTGAACATCAGCAATTAGGTTAAGTGTCTCTAAGCCATGAGAGCAACCAATTCTAACACATCAAAGGTTAGACAAACTGGACTGCCACCATTCTGAAGTAGATTTTGTAAATTAAAACTGTTTCACATACTTCATCAACACTGTAAACTTTGAGAGCTTGTATATATCCTACCAACATTCCAAAATAAATTTCAAATCATCCCCAGTTTCTAATACCCAAACTGCTCTGTCTTTCTTTGATAAAGACAGTACACTCTGAGGATGTCAAACTCCCAACAAAATATACAAAACATGGGAATGGCCAAGCTTACCATTTCAAAGATTAGGGCTACCAACATTTTGAAATTTAATTTTTAATCTTCCCTTTTGCCTTTAGTTCCTTCAACTTTCAAAAAGGGACAAAGCTTAACACTAGCTTAATTGTTTGATCAGAGTGGGATGAAGATCAATTTTGATTTTTGAGTTATAAAGTCTTGACAGAATCATCAACATCCTAAACTTTGTCTTTATCAAGTGAATCTTTGAAAACTGAGTAAATTCTGTTGCTTGAGGGCTTAATTTCTAAACCCTTTGTAGGAACAATTGTCTGTTGTAAAATGTTTCTTTAAAGGCTTCCCCCTTCATCATTGTTGAATGGTTTGATTTAATTAACAAAGTTTAAACTTGTTGAAAGATTTAAGCAGTCAATAAAGGGCACAATGGTTCTTCTTGCTTATACATTTCAAAAGTTTTAACTTGAAAATATGCTTACAGCCTTGGGGGATTCTTTAACAACAATTTGATCAAACATTTTTGCAGAAGTTTCATTTCCCTGGTTGATTTCATAACAACCTCAAAGGGAAAGGAAGGCAAAAACTTCAACAACAGCAGAAAGGTTTACAGAAAATAGATCAGAGCTTCTGATCAAGTCAACTGAAGGAAGATGAAAAAACTTGACAGGATTAGGTCATCAGGTTCCTGTCTTGAACTTATGTTGAAATTGGATTGAAGTTCTCTTTGAACGGGTTAAGAGATTGAAAATAATCTTAAAGAGAGAGGGAGATGTTCTTTCGGTTGCTAAGTGTGACTAAGAGGAATTGATTTTGGTTTGTTTTCATGAGTTGAGCTATCTTTGGCACAGCAACAGCAATATAGATAACAGGTATCTTAACGTTTAGCACGTATCAATAGAACTGAAACCAGTATAAAAAGCTCGAAAATCTCTTTGGAAATCATTCACTTCTGTGGTGTTTGAGTGAAACATTCATACAACATGAAATTCTTCAGATCTTGTGCTCTTGTGTTCGTTGTGGTAGCCGTCGCCGCTGCCAACCCTGCTTATTCAAGAAGAGGTCAATATCTCGGCTCTGAATTTGGAGGATCTGGTTCAGGATCAGGATCAGGATATGGAGTGAACTTTGGATCTGGTTCAGGCTCAGGCTCCGGCTCCGGCTCTGGCTATGGTTCAGGCTCTGGCTCTGGCTCTGGCTCTGGTGGACTTCTCTACGCTCCCGTCGGATTTGCTGGTTCAGGATCTGGTTCCTCTGGTTCCTCAGGCTCCTCAGGCTCTGGCTCTTCAGGCAGATCTAGTGGCCATTCCGGATCAAGCGGTAGCAGCGGAAGTGGTGAAGGCGAAGGCAGCGGTATCAACAGCTTGAAACTTAGCTTCTCTGGACTTGGTTCTGGAAGCTCAGGATCTAGCGGTTCTGGTAGCTCTGGCAGTTCCGGCAGCTCTGGCAACTCTGGTAGCTCTGGTAGCTCTGGCAGTTCCGGCAGCTCTGGCAACTCTGGCAGCTCTGGTAGCTTTGGCGGCTCTGGCGGTTACGGTGGATTTGGTAGCTCTGGAAGATCAGGTTTTGGCGGATACGGTTATGGACCATCTAGTTTCGGTGGATACGGTGCTGGCGCCTCAAGTGCATTGAGTCAACTCGAATCTAGTGGATTGTCTTCCAGCTTGTTGGCTTCTGGTGGACTCGGTGGATTGGGTTCCAGTGGACTCGGTGGATTGTCTTCCGCTTTGTTGGGTTCTAGTGGGATTGGGAGTTGGTGTCATCCCCTCCGTCTCAGTTGTCTCAACCATCCCCTTGGTGTCCTCCATCTTGTTGGCTTTCCCCTCTTTGGGCGGTCTCTCAGGTCTCTCAGGTCTCTCCGGTCTCTCTGGTCTCTCCGGTCTCTCCGGTCTTTCAGGTCTTTCTGGTTATGGTAGTGGTTTGACTGGCTCTAGCTTTGGAGGATTTGGACCAAGCGCTGGAGGATTTGGACCCAGTGCTGGTGGATTTGGATCAGGTTTTGGAGGATTCGGATCTAGCTTTGGAGGATATGGACCCAGCTTCCCTGGTGAATTCGCTTCTGGTTTCGGCGGACAAGGTTTCAGTGGTCAAGAATTCGGTGGTCAAGGATCTAGCGGTCAAGGATCTGGCAGTCAAGGATCTAGCGGTCAAGGATCTGGCAGTCAAGGATCTGGCAGTCAAGGATCCGGTGGCCAAGGATCTGGTCTTCAAGGATTCAACATTAACATTGGATTCTCTGAAGGTTCAGGATCAGGATCAGGATCAGGATTTGGTTCAGGATCAGGATTTGGTTCAGGATCAGGATCTGGTTCAGGATCAGGATCTGGCTCAGGATCAGGATCTGGCTCAGGCTCAGGCTCTGGCTCAGAAGGTTCCTCTGGTGGTTTGATTCTCGTACCCCAAATTGGAGGCGGTAGCAGTGGTTCTTCCGGCAGCGGTTCTTCTGGCAGCTCTGGAAGTTCTGGAAGCTCAGGAAGCAGTGGAAGTTCAGGAAGCTCTGGAAGTAGCGGAAGTTCTGGATCTGAAGAATTGGGAGGTGGAGCCGAAAGTGGAGCCACCACCGTCATTGAAGAAACCAGATTTATCCACCCTCAAACCATCATCCCAGGAGGTGCCTCCTCAGGCTCTTTCGGTAGTGCCGGAGGTTCTGGAGGTTCTTCAGGTGCTGGAGGCGCTGGAGGTTCCGGAGGTAGAGGTGGAAGATTCTACCCTAGAGCATCCTCAGGATCTTTCGGAGCCAGCAGCGGCAGCGGCAGCTCTGGTGCTCAAGCCGGTGCACAAGCTTTCTCTTCATCATCTAGCCACAGCAGTTCCTTCGTGGCCTAAACAATTTCAACACCACGACCATTGATCTTTAAATTGCTTAGCAAGCAAAAAAATAAAATTAAAAATGTGAAAAATAAATAAAAATAAATTTTAGACTTTTCTAAGCTTAATTCAAGTTTAATTCTTCAACCTTAACAAACCTCCTAACAATCATAAGTTTCTGTTCCTCATCTACCATTCAGAGAATTTGAAAAACAAATGTTTCAACAGCTCCATATAGAGAGAAAGAATTCACTTCCTGCAAAAGCTAAAAACTTTTCCAAGTTAAAGGGTAGCAGCAGTGAGAAACAAAAAGTTTTGACCAAAAGTATACAATTTGAATAGTTAGCTAGCCACCAACAAGTTACATTTGTAGATTTCTAAATTGAAACTGTTGTGAGAGTGACAGTAGATAATTTAAAAACCTTTCAATCCTTCCTCTATTATCCAATGACATAACTTCCTGTTTGAGTTGATCACTTTGATTCTTTAAAAACCCAACAAAGAGACTTCAACCAACAGAGAAGTTAATCATGAGTGTGATCAGTAACTCATAAAAGAAATGAACAGTTTGACTGTTTAGTAGCTAACATGAGTAATCCTACTGTTTATGTGTTGATGATCAAACAATATCAAGCCATCAGTGAACTCAGCTGAATTAGCTTTTATACAGTTTGACTGTCAAAGAAACTGATACAGGATATTGTGAGTAAAGAAAAATTCTGTCAAGAAAGTATTATATTCACTTCCTTGAGTATTTCTTTAGAATATCAATTTTGTAAGACTGTAGACTTTCTACTTTTGATAGCAAGCAACACAGACAGTAACAATTCTTGGTCACAGCATACAAAAATGATTTATTAGGTTGATGTTTGAATTTTCCAACATTTCAAGGAGACAAATAAAATTTGAAATGCTTAATGAAAATTTATCTTTATTATCAATATAGTTAATAACATGAATAAAAAGCTTAATAAGCATTAGCCACACAAGTTTTCATAGAAAACATAATTTTAAGACACTGATTTAACTCAATCTAATTGTTGTGGTGAATTTATCTTCGGCAGTGGCAGACACCAGCTTTGCAACGACCTCCTTTGTATCCTTTCCTCATGGCCAGGCAGTGAGCAGCACACGCTGCATGATTCAAAGAACCCCACATAGTGCTGACGCTAAGAAGATCACACGTGGCTCGTCGGAATCTGTCGCCCACTTCTCCTGCAAAATTTAAAAGTGAATTAGCTTAGAGTCAAAGGATGGAAGTGATGTCAAGGATGATGGTTGTGGATATATGATGATGATGACTGAAAGTTTTTTTGTCTTGTTCACAAAGGATTATTAATGATCTGATGGTTAAGTTGGTAGTTTAGACTTGGTACTTTTGGACTGACTGATGAGTTTGGTGTCTTTTGAATAGTTGTAGTACTGTATTAGTCTCTGAATGTTCTATTATAAACTAACTAAAAGTAAAACTGTAATCAAATTTATTTTATTCCTCTCATAGAAAAAGAAGGAAGGAGTCAAACACACTGATCCAACTTTGAGTTTGTATCTTGAAGAAGAAATGGATTCTTGGGTTTGTTTCTGATCTACCCCAGGTTATAACTCACTCCTGACAAGAAACTATAGAAGCAAACTCACTGACCCAATTCTGAGTTAAAATTTTAAGTAAGGAAGTAGATGCATCAGTCTTGTTTCTTACCCACCCTAATGTTTTACTATAACAACACTTTTGAAAGTCTCATGGGTAGAAGGTTATGCTGGGCTAAAAAAGACTAAAACCCCAGGGTAGGCTACTTCTGGTAGATTGGAGTAGTTTGGGAATGTCTGTTCCATACATCTGCTTACTGGTCTATGAGTGGCTCATCCTCTTACTGGTATTAGATCACTAAGACAACTGGCCCAAACCCCAACCTAAGCCAGTTTGTCTAGACTCTAGACCCATGTGTTTGTGGAGGGTTAGCTCTCTCTGTCTATTGACTTCACCCATCGAAGTTTGTCATACCAAACTCCATTCATCAGATGATGTTCAGTCAGTCATCCCTTTTGATCAAAATCACTTTAAAACAAAAATTCACTTACCAGATTCTTCTTCAAAAATCAAATCGTCCAAAGTTGACTCCGACCCCGAATCATCAACTTTCATAAGAAGCGTCTGACCTTGAACCTGAACAGGGCTCAGGGAAGGTAGAGCAGAAACCATTGCCAAAAAGGCTGCTACAATCAAAACAAAAACCGAAAACGAATTCATTTTTAAATATTCACTCACTAAACTTATTAACTTGTTTATGCAGTAATAAGCAAACTGACTATGATGACATTCCAAACACTGACTAACCTTTATATAGAAGGAACAACGGAAAAACGGGGATTTAGGGGAGTCCCTGATTCTCTGAGAAAAATCCTCAGCGATAAAAGTGTGAATCCCCGAGGGGAATCCCTGTTTTATCTCTTTCAAAGAAGAGAATCATGTTGATGGCGTCTTAGTCGCAAAGGTCGTTCAGGTTGCATTACAAAGATGAAATAAAAAAAAAATTCATACTCACTAAGCTGATTCTTGCCAGTTCTAGTAGAGATCTAGTATAGGTCAAAGACTAATGTCTGTCCCTATCTAAAAATTCTTTTCAGTTTCATTTTCTAAACTTTCCCAAGATGGGTAAGTAAACTGATTAAGTTTATTACTTCCTTCTCTTGAAATAGGATTTTGAAGCCAAACAACAAACAAAGAGGATTTGAACCAAAGCTTTGTAGAGCTTTCATTTAGTGTTTCTCAGAATTTGAGATATTTTGGTATAAGAAGATCACCTTTTTCATGGAATGCATCATGAGCAGAAAGACTAGTTTCCTGTTTAGTATGTTTAACCTTTCAAAATTTTTATTATACCTTTTGCAAAGAGAAATCAACTTGAAATTGTTTTGAGTGAAGCAGGTATGTACTGGTTTCACAGTAAATCACACTATAATGGAGAAATCAACCCAGTTGGTAATATATATATACATAAGTACCTCATTAACTGTTTATATCAGTGAAACTGAAACTGTTAAATATAAAAATGACCTAGTTTGGGTCAGACTGGTTTCAGTTTATGTTCCATCCTTCTTTAGTCATTGGTGTGGTTGATCATGAACTCAGTTATCTAATAGATGGGTCAAGAAGTACTGTAAGTGTCTGTCCTCAAATTTATTTTTATTTGTTTGGTGTTTGGGTACAGAATCTAAGCTGATTTCAGGGGAAGTAGGTTTTTGAAATAAAAATAAACAAAATCAATTAAATATTTATTGAGTTCAACAAAAATTTTGAAAATTTGTTCCCATGATTTTGAAGACACCATTTGTGTGAAATACTGAAAGTTAGATTTGTTGCTGTTGTTGTTCATTTCTGCAGTTTCAGTTTTGTTCTTGGTTTTGTTTGTTTGAGATGAGTAGAGTTTATTCGAGAAGATTCTGAGTGGTGATGAGAACATCTTCCAATGCGCTTTTACTCAATGTGTCCTGGATGATTCAGAAATCCAGAACTTACAATATGTTCCAACACCGGTTTCGCACGCATATTATTATCTCTGAAAGACAAACGTAAGTTATACAAGAATTAGAGTATAAGTGAGTATTTCATTAAGTTGTTAATCTTTCTCATCAATAATCAGATTGTTTTGAACTGAGTAAATTTGTCTTACCAAAGGGTTTCTTCCTAGCTAGTAGTGGTCCAGAATATCCACTGCCAGTTAAACTACTAGGAAAGTAGCTACCGGAGGGACGGCCGTCTAACCCTGAAGGTTGTTTGTCACCAAACATACCGCCATAGGCTCCCACATCACCATTCGGGTATTCAGGTTCTCCTTTATAAAATCCCTGGCTACCAGAGTTTCCAAACAAAGAAGTTGGTCGTCCTTTAGTTCCCCATGGCAATATCTGGCCAAACTCATTTACAAATTTGTTCATGCCTCCATTCTCTCCCAGAGGGAATGTAGGGTTTGTGAGCATAGAATCTAATTGTTCCTCTACCTGCTCAGTAGTGTTTCCATGCGTTGAGTCTAATCCATCTACTGCTGCCTCATCATTGTTGACAACGCTATTTAATTCTTTAATTGCATGTCCAAGTTTGGCTCCAAGTTTGGCCCCAATTTTGGCTCCTAGCCCAGAACCTAGTCCTCCAATTGGCTTCCCAGCAGTTTTTCCAAAAACCAAACCTACTCCTCCAAATTGTTTCCCAGAAGGATTTCCAAAGGCAGCACCTATTCCTCCAAATGTCTTCCCAGAAGGATTTCCTAAGGCAGCACCTATTCCTCCAAATGTCTTCCCAGCAGTATTTCCAAAGGCAGAATCAATTCCTTCAAATGATTTCCCAGAAGTGTTTTCAAGTTCAGAACTTTGGACTTCATTTGTTGTAATTTCATTATGATCTCCATCACCAGCTTTAGATTCGCTATCACCATGAAAACCAGGTCCTTTATTTTTAGAATGTAAAAACTCTGCCAGACCAAAAGCCGGAGTAGCTAAAGACCTGTGGAAAACACAGATACATAGCAAACCGATGACTGCTGCGTAATTCCTCATGACTTAGCTGTACTTGAAAACCTTAGAACATAAATTTTACAACATCCGTTCCATATATACCCCAATCAAAACTGTCGTAAATTCATTTTCCTCCCAAGGTTGAATTTTATTTTTGCAATTAAAAAATCGGGTCATTAAGTCTTTTACTGTTTTACTGAAAGCAATGTGTAATGAAAATAAAAGTCAGTGGGTCATGAAAGGGGTTGTGTCTAGAAAACAGACCAGTGTTTTAGCTGCAGGAGTGGATACAAAATGAATTGTGAAATCAATTGGTAAGAAAAAGATAAGAATGAGAGAGAGATGGAGAAAGACAGAGTGGAAAAAGTCAAAAGAGGTGAATGCTGTTGCAAAATACAGATTAATACAGTAACAAAGAAGAGTGGAAGGAACAGAAAGAAATATCAACAGACACAGATAAAATTAATTAGACTGTTAGCTGGGAACAATATTTGAATCTAACATTCTGTCATCATAACTCTGTACTGTATATAGGACATTTTTGGTGACATAACCCTGGTGCCTACATCCATAAACATTGAACTTCATTTAACAACCAATTGCCACGCCATTTTCGATTACTGACCAATTTTCAATTGGGCAGAACACTGACATTTTTAAACGTGTTGATTTTAACTAATTATGTGTTACAAAAACAGTTTACGCCAAATTAAACACAAATTGTGCGAATTCTCAGTTTTTTTAACTGTGATCTCACTCCCTTTTCAAAAAATACTATTTGACTAAAAAGGACAAAGGATTAAAGGACAAATGTTATTTATTTTGATAGTATTTAAATGAGTACATCAGTACATCATAGTGTGCATTACTTTTGAAAGAAACCCTTGAGAGATGTGTGCATTATTTTTGAAATGAAATCTACTTGAAGTTGTGCACCAATTTTGGTAGAAGCCTGAGAGATTTATACTTCATTATTTATGAAAGAAGATCCTCTTGAAGTTTGCTTCTTTGAAAGTTAAATAAATTAGTGTGCAATATTTTTGAAAGGGTAATCTTCTTGAAATCTTGTATCAATTTTGATAGAAATCCAAGGGAGATTTATACTTCATTATTTACAAGAATAAATTATCTTGAGACTGGGTATTCCTTTTGAAATGGATCCTTCATGAAAGTGTGGAAGAGATGAGCATCACCTTTAGAAAATGATAAAAGAGTGTGCATCATTTATGAAAGGACTCATCAATTAAAATGTGCATTACTTTTGGAAGGAACCCTTGAAAGGTTTGTTCATAATTTCCTTGAAATGGTGTATTACTTTTGACAGAATCCATGAGGGAGTTCATTATTTATAAAACCAAGTGTGTGCATTTTTTCAAATTCTTCACCAAAGTGTGCATTACTTTTGAAAAAGTGTGAAAGGAATGAGCAGTACTTTAAAAATTCTAAAAGCTCATTTTAGCATTATTTTTAAAAGAATATCTGTGTAAAAATGTGCTTTACTTATGAAAGAAAATCCTCTTGAGCTGTACCTCTTTGAAAGTTGCCTCATTACTTATTAAATAAATGAGTCTGTCAGTGTGCATAACTTTTGGAAGAAACCCTTGAGAGGTTTGTTCATAATTTGTGACAGGGAATCTTCTTGAAATGATGCATTACTTTTGACAGGGACTCCATTATCTACAAAACCAATTTTCTTGAGAGTGTGCATTTCTTTTGAAATGAAATCTTCACCAAAGTGTGCATTACTTTTGAAAAAGTATGGATGGGTGAGCATCACCTTTAAAAAATGCTAAAAGAATCTGCATAATAAATAAAGTGAGCACTATTTTTGGAGGAAATAATTGAAAGAAGGGTGTGCTCTTAAAGAATGACCTTATTGAAAGTGTGCAGTACTTTTGAAATAAGTGTCAAAGGAATGGGCACTATTTTAAAAATTGCTAAAAGAGTGTGCTTCATTTATGAAGGCATTACTTTGGAAGAAACTGTTAAAAGAAGTGTATTCTTCATGAATAATCTTGAAAGTGTGCGTTACTTTTGGAATAAGCCTTTGAAAGAATCTGGCTTAACATATGAAAGAAAATCTTCCTGAAAATGTTCATCACTTTTGGAAGAAACCACTTAAAGACGAGGCCATGATTCATGAAAAATATCCGTAAAAGTGTGCATTACTTTTGAAATTTATTCATTAAAGAATTTCTTTTTAAAGAACATGAAGAGAAGAGAAAAAGTTTCTCTCAAGTCGAACCACGCAAAAGGCCATTTAAAAACGAAATAATAATTGGAAAGGTCAAGAGTCAGGTTTTTATCAGGCTACGATTGACAATTATTTGAAGAAAAAGTTCTTGTTTCGTGTAACATAAAAAGAAGAACCGAATTTCTCCATCTGAATTTATATTCTAAAACTCCATTCCTTTCTAAAACGAAAATTAACTCTGAGTTCGTTGACGATTTCAACGAAAACAATATGGCGGCTCATGTTCTTCATATTTCAATATTTCACAAAGAACAAAAGCAAGAAATTTTTGAGGAGGACAATGATTGACAGAAAATTTTTCAGGTTTTGTGAGATTGTTACTATTTAATTGACAATGATACCAACATTAATTATTGCATTTATGGCTTGTGGGTTTAATTATTAAAATGAGACAAATACAACTTAGAAAATAAGTGAAAGTGATATAAAGGTTTATTTTAGACCAAACAGATACTAGATACTGTATGTTAGGAAACTGCTGAGAGTTAGTAATTAGGATTAACCTAAGAATTAAATTCAGTTGGTGTAGTGCTTTAAAAGTACTATGAAATGATTTGTAATTATAAGTTTATGTTTTGTTAGAGTAAATTAGATGGAACTATAGGTTACACAAATTATTTTTAACAACTGTACAAATTGTATTACAGCTTTTATTTATGTAATATACTGTATTTACAACTTGTATTTAAACTGCATTTACAAACTGTAAATTTAAATTTAAAACCAAATTTGCATAAATTAGAATAGACATCAACCTTAAATGATAAAAAGGGGGATGTTGAAGAGTTGGCAACAGTGTTGATTAATTATTGTACTGATTAATGAGTTTGTGCTTACGTATTAAAATTAAATAAATATGATTTATAATTACTTAATGTGAAACTCACAAATAAGCAGTCACCCCCACCACCCATGGGGTAAGAAGAAGAGGAAGAGTCAGGAACATAAGTTATCATGTCTACCAAGAGATTAGAATATTCATTAGGTGGATCATACATCACTGAAGATGTTGTTCAAAATTAACAAGAAACAAGAGAAAAATATTTAAAATAAAATAATAATAAAGGAAACAATGACGTAGTGTTGGCCAGAAATTAGCATGAAGGATCATTTCATAAGTAATGCACACTTTCATGAAGAACCCAAACAAAAATTTATTTGTGCACTCCTTTCAATAACTAATTTCATGAAGATTGACCACTTTTATCAAGGATTCATTTCATAAGTAATGCACACTCTTATCAGAGTTTCATTTCATAAATAATGCACAGTTTCATGAAACTTTGGTTTTATAATTTTGAACACTGATCATCCCATGACTGAGGGAGTGCTTTTATGAGTATTTCCTTTCATAAATAATGCACACTTTTGTCAGAGATTCATTTCATAAATAATGCACAATTTCATGAAAATTTGGTTTTATAATTATGAACACTCTTCATTCCATGAGTGTTTACATGAATATTTTCTTTCATAAATAATGCACACTTTTAACAATTATTCATTTCATAATCAGTGCACAAAGTTCATTTTGTAAGTAATGCAAAACCCTTAGGAGAATTCATTTCATAAATGATGGACTTTTACTGAAGAATTTCTCTCTAAACTAATGTCTACTGTAAGCAATAATTTATTTCATAAGTAATGCACACTGATAATGTGGATTCATTTCATAAATAGTGCAAACTCTTTGGAAGCCTGTGGAGTTAACCAAGCAAAAACTAATTCTTTAAGTAATGGAAAATTTCATTTCATAAATAATGCACAGGACTTGGTTTTAATGCTAATGACATTCCAAAGATGTGAAGGATTAGACAAGAAGGCAGTGGCTTTAGAAACCACATATATCCTTACAATTTTCAAAAATTGAACCTTAAAAAAGGACAGCACACCCAAAAATCATTGTAGTTGTTGTTGTTCACTGTAGTAGTTGGTTGATTGCAATGAGATAAGAACAAAAGAAGCAAAAAATGGCCGAACCTACAAACAAACAAAAGAGGAAATTCAAGATGGGAGAGAATAACAGAAGAAGAGTTCAACTAAAGTGTGCAAAAGTTAAAAACACCAATTTGGACATAATATTTTTCAGCAGTAAAACGGGTGGAAAGTGGTCAGGCCGAAATCAAGCTTCCACGATCAGTTGCTAGAATATAGTCTAAGTGTCGGTCGTCTTTTAGTTTTTCGTCAGGTTTTGTTCGAATTCGAAAAACGTTTCGATTTGTTTGTGACAGTTTGTGTGAGCCAGAAAAAATTTTTTTTGTTTCTTTTCAAACTTTTATTTCAACTATATTTTGTTCTTTTATTCTTTTGTTGACTGAAAATGATTTTCTTGCATCTCCTTGCTTGTATACAGTAGTTTTAGTTTGTTTATCAGCAGATCAAAGTTGAAAGTTTTTCTAAGAGATTTTGACAGCTGAACTTGGGGATTTTGATGGGTTGGATGACCTTCTTTCAGGGTGTCATTTGTGTTTAGGTTACTCTACCTCTGTTATTTCCATCCTCAACCAGTTTTGAGTTAAAGGTGGAAGTAAAAGGGTACTTCTGGTGCTCTTGAAAGTCTTTTAAAAGCTAAATTTGGGGGGTTTAGATGGGTTGAATGACCTTCATTCTGGGTGTCATTTGGGTTTAGGTTTTAATTTAAGGTTCCTTTGAGGTTGGTGCTTGTTCCTCTTTTTGTTTATGGGTTAGACTGTATACTTTTCTTGTTATTTTGTTACTCTGTTGAATACACCTCTCTCAACCAGTTTTGAGTGTTGTTTCTGATCTTTCCTTTCATTTGTTATATAGTTTCCAACTGACTTTAAAAATCTCAGTTTGGATTTGACTTTCTTGGAATTTATTTCCTCATCAATCCATCCACCTCGGGTTATGTTTTACCACCTCTTGTACCAATTAGAAAATTGTGTGTTCTCCAGTTAACCGTTACCTGTTGTAAGTAGCTAGTTGAACTACAAAATAATCTGTATAAGCTCTAAGAGGTGGCATAACCCAACCAACTTCTCCAACCATACACTCCATAAACTCCAGAAGAGTTTACAGACAAACAAATTAAATTTCACACTCCTCTTCCTGTTTATCTGTTACTCTATTAACTTCATCTCTTTTAAGTAGTTTTACAGTTTTCTGTCCTTCCTTATTGGTTTGTTTGAAACCAAAAATTAAAACCTAAACCCAAATGACACCCTAAATGAAGGTCACTCAACCCATCTGAACCCCCAAATTCAGCTTTTAAGAGACTTTCAAGAGCACCAGAAGTACCCTTTTACTTCCACCTTTAACTCAAGAGGAAGGTTAAAAGCTAAAAGACAAAACTATAAAAACTTCCAAATCCATCTCTCCTAGAGACAAAATTAGTTAACTAATCTCCAGCCCATGACTCTAGGACCTTGTTTCTTCTCTCAACACACCAAACAAAACAAGAACAAAAAAAAACGGTTCAACGTGACAAGCAGTGCGTTCCAAATACTGGAAATGACGCCAATTACTATCCAAATGACGTAGATGATATAAAAAAAATGTTGTTTACTTTTAAAATTCAACGGTGCATACCTGAAATTAGTCCCTGAAACGTTAAAAGAAGCAGGAAGATCGATTTCACGGTTGCGATACCCGCAGCAAACAAGTTTTGGTCATTTTTACTTAATTTTCATTCAGAAATAAACGTTGGATTGATTATGTTCAAGTCCAGTGCAGGTGTGGGAGGTATGGTGTTCTGATTGGAAGACACGACATCTTATTTTCAAATCGATCTACGCTAAAAACTTGTTTTGTGAGCGTCAGAAAGGAAATTTATTTCACTTTAAATAGAATACCTACAAAGACAGGTTCAGTCGAGCGAGTACGACACTAAGAAGTTGGGTCTCGGATTTGGAAGGAAGTAAATCGAATACTGTTCTGTTTTTTAGAGAAAACAATAAAAAATGAATAATTTATTGATATTTATTAGTTTAGTTACGTTGAATTATGTCGCGTTAAACTGTGACTCACGAATAATTAGTTCCATCGATAGTGAAACTGAGTGTTTTAGTCTTGGCAAAGTTTACCACGCGGAAAGTGACAAATGTTATAAACTGCTAACGAGAGGACCGTGTCAACCTGGTTACTGGTATGTTTTGGAAAAGCCGAGGAGACCCACAGAGCGTGGGTATTATCCTGAGTTTAAGATAACAGCTATCTGTGCTCGGGTAAGTGTTGCCAAAACAACCCCCCGTCGGGTTTAGTTAAAGATGACTGAATAAATCAAAGGCTGGTATTCTTAGGAAAAATGTCCCGAAGGTGGTTTGTACTGGGAAAGTCTCAACTCTTGCGTTACTGCCAAAGATAAAAATCGCCTTTGCGGAAACACATCAGACGAAGAACTGTTAAACAATGTCTTCGGAGAAGGAGAGTGCATGTGCGCGAGAGATCCAGTTAGAGCTCGACTGAATGGAGATGCGAGGAATAAGTGTTATCAGTTGTATACTCGAGGACCATGTCGTGCTGGAGAAGTTTTAGGTTTGATTTCTTAATTTTTTTATTTTGTTTCAAACTCCACGTTTCCCTCAATCTCACCAAATTCATTTTTTTCAAAGGATACGCCGAAGACGACACGGAGAAAGCTGTCTGCATCGAAGACAAATGCTACGAAGAAACCCTACGAAGACGGAAACAAGGAAAACTTTCCAGAGATGACGTCCTGGCTCCATGGCACAATGGAACTTGCTACGAATTAGGTACTCAAGGCCCGTGTCCTGAGACTTTAAAATTTAAGGTAAAAACCAAACATCTAACTTTATTCAGTTCACACACTCAAAATCGGTTTTCAAATAAAATCATAATCCTCAGGTTCTCAAAGTGAAACCAGATTGCGTCACTTTAACGACCGCTATATTCGATCTGGAAAAACCTCAGAAATGTTATCAGGACGAAAATGGAGATTGTCAGAAGAAGATAAACGCTAATAAATCTCAAAACGCGGAGAAATACAAAGAAGAACTTCTAAGTTCAATCATTGCAGCGAGAAAGCGAAGGCATATCCACTGAAGAGTTCGAGAATCGAGAAACCGGAAAAGGTTCGTGGCAGGAGAAGTCGACCATTTGCAACGGTTTTCTAGTCCGCGTCAGGAGGTGGAAAAAAAAACTTTCTGATGAAAGGGAAGCCAATAGATTAAAATTTATTTATTTGTTTTGATAATTAGGTTCCTAATATATTTTATTTAATGATAAGCGAGTGAAATTTTTGGAGCCAGAGGGAGTGACGTGATTGTATATAAATTATCAATTCGAAATTTTTAGATAGTTTGTCACCAAAAATTTCAAGATGGCCGCTTGGCAAAGTTTTGTAAAATTTTTTAAAAAAATTCTTTTAACGTTTTACTCATTTTTAAAAATTAATTAAGCAATAATTTGACAACTTAAACAATAAATACAAACTTTTAAGTGATTAGTGAGATATTTTGTGATCATAATTATGTTGAGTATTTGAATTACAGGTGAGTGCTCATGTTCTTTGACTTCATTTTAATATTAAAATTAAAAATAAAAGATTTGGAACTGTTAAATATCTAATGGGACTGTGTAATTAAAGAGTGAAAGAGTGTGAGTTCAAAATTTGAGACACTAGACAAACATTTTAAAAAATTGTGGCATCCTTTACATTGTTGACTGAGGTTAAGACATAACAGTTTATAAAGCATTCTTACTTACCTAAAGTTGGTTGATTACTTAAATTCAGCTGTCTAGTACCTGAAGTTACTCTTCAAATCAATGAATTCAAAAATAGATAAATAACCTGTTAAACAGAACAGTTAATGGATAACAGGTTGAGTGTATAGTTGACAGAAATTTGTTTTGGCTTACTACCATCTTAACATCCACTTAAGAGTCAAATATCCATATTCAGGTCTTATCTAGGTTCTAGATTGGGGGTATCACCCAAAATACAGTTCAGAAAACTCACATAATCATTAAGGTACGCTTTCAGCAAGGTTTTGTTAAAACCTGATAAGAGAATGTGACAGACAAAGTACGAGACAGGAACTCAACCTTGATAACTGCACCTATAACATTTCGGAAAATTCCGTTTCCGTTTGTTCAGACTAAGATCCTCCTCTTCAATAAATAAATGGTTTGTTGTTCTTGTCTCACGGTTCAAAGTTCGAGATACACTCCTACTCACAGCCGAGGAGGGAACAAAGTCCCTAACATCAAATACTGTACGAATTACTATACTAAGACAACGGGGTCGATTTGAAAATGGAAGGAAATTAATAACGGAAGATGAAAATTGTTGTAAATTGACAAGAGAATCGAAAAGTTACTCAAATTACGTCAAATTGACGCAAATAATATTTTCCAAACGCTTTCTTCTTGGGGGTCACCGGTAGGGGCGCTGGCGAAGTTATCGATTCCCTGTATATGATTAAGGGAGGTAAATTCGGATTATAAGATAACGGGTTTTCACAAATAGCTTTAATGGGTGTAAGTGGTCTTTTTGGAAATTTTTCGTTTTACTTTAAAAATTTTTTTATTTAAAGCCCGAAGCCGAAGTGGCTGTAAATTGGGTTTGATTTTGAAAATAGTTATTGCCTCTGGCGACCAGATAAAACACATATCGATTTGTACGAAATATGATGTCAGAAAATAAATATCAAACGGGGTGAAACATGTGTGTGGACTTATATGCGACATGCAGAGACATATGGGAGTGAAGAAACTGGAGTGTCAGAACGGATGATATAAACAGAGCACGAGACCGATTAAAATCAGTCAGTGCCGTATTGAATACTGAAGGGAAGGGATGGTAACACGCCAAGTGAATTGTCTTTATCTTTCTAACGTCGAAGAGTTTGACACCCCAGTGTTAAGGGAATCATATTCTCTCCCATCTCTCTCTCTCTGTGTGTGTATGTTTTTTTCTTTTCCCTTCTTTCATTCCCTTTTGTAATTTATTTTTGAAAAGGAAGGAAACCAGTCTGGGGTTGTTAAACAAACAGTTTTCTCTTTCAAACCGCAATGAATAATTTATCAAAAAGGGGAAAATGGTTACACAAAAGGTGTAAAATCCATCCCAGACCGACGTTCGTCTGTTTTTTGAGGTTTTCTAAACGGTTTCCTACAAATAGTTAAACTCATCTATGGCTACAAATTCACCCCCAAAAGTTAAGCTTTTCGTTTGGAGATAGTCGAGTGACAAAAGCTCCCAACTAAACTGACAGTTTGATCTCCATCCCACATCCTGTTATACCCAAGGATGAACAGGTAGATAGGCAGACAACCTAGTAACGCACACTTTCTAGAAGATCATTCATTGAGAGTGAACATTTCTTCCAGTGGTTTCTTTCAAAAGTAATGCACATATTAATTGATGGGTTCTTTCACAGATGATACCAATTTTTAGGTAATGCTCATTCCTTTCACACTTTTTCAAAAATAATGCACACTTTCAGTAGGGTCATTCTTTAAGAGTAATTTCAATTGTTTCCTCCAAAAGTAGTGCTCACTTTAATGAAGGTATTCTTTCATAAATTATGCACACTCCTCTAGCATTTTTTAAAGGTAATGCTAACCCCTTTCATACTTTTTCAAAAGTAATGCACACTTTGGTGAAGATTCCATTTCAAAAGAAATGCACACTCTCAAGAAAACTTGGTTTTATAAACAATGAAGTCCCTCATGGATTTCCGTCAAAAGTAATACATCATTTCAAGAAGATTCCCTGTCACAAATTATGAACAAACCTTTCAAAAGTTTCTTTCAAAGTTATGCACACTGACAGACTCATTTATTTACCTAGTAATGAGGCAGATTTCAATCAGGCACTTCTTTCAAAAATAATGCACACCCTTTTACCATTTTTGAAAGTAATGCTCATTCTTTTCACACTTTTTCAAAAGTATTGCACACTTTAAAATAAGCTTAGTCATCAAGGGTCTACAGTTACTTCAACGGTTTCTTCCAAAATAATGAATATTTTAATCGATGAGTTCTTTCATAAATGATGCACACTCTTTTATCATTTTCTAAAAGTGATGCTCATCTCTTCCACTCTTTCATGAAGGATCCATTTTAAAAATGCACAGTATAGAAAATTTATTTTTGTAAATAATGAAGTATAAATCTCCCTTGGATTACTATCAGAATTGATACAAGATTTCAAGAAGATTACCCTTTCAAAAATACTGCACACTAATTTATTTAACAAGTAATGATACTTTTAAAGAGGCAAACTTCAAGAGAATCTTCTTTCATACATAATAAAGTATAAAAAGATGAAGTATAAGGATGAGATTTGAAAATATCAACAGCGGATAGATGTGTTTTGAGTTTTTATAATTCAAACCGTTATGTGACCCCAAGAATTTTTTCCGATAATAATAATAATAATAAAATCGAACCAGTACGTTAAGTACTCAGGGTCGATCAGGTTATAAAAATAACAGTCAGGGTCGTCATCTGTAACTCAGTCAACTTTCCAAAACTTTTTGGACTGGTTATCAAAACAGAAGTTCTCATACAGTTGTATATATATTCTATCCTTACATATATTCGACTACATGAGAACTTCTTTTCAATATACAATATACACCCGATTTCAAAAAGTTCAGAAAAGTTGACTGAGTTATAGATGACGATCCAGAAGACAGTTATGTTTATAACCTACAGGTGCAGTCTCCTTAGCATAATTTATGACTCATGTTAGGGTTATGAGACACCTTAAAGTATATATTGTTCCGACCTGGACAGTTCCATTCCAAAAAGATCAAACGTGATGCAGGTCGAAGCGGGTACGCTGGGAATGATCGAAGCTACTGAAAATCATGAGAACTTTCTCCCATAATGAACTTATGGGAAAAGAAGGTATGAGAAGGTTCAAGTGGTTTATAGATACTTCAAGATCGTTATGTATATAGTCGTACCTTAAATAAATATAGTAATAAACTATACAGCGCCACGTATATAAAATAACAGGTTACTTTTCATGAAAAATAAATAAATAAATAAATAAATAAATAAATAAATAAATAAAAGTAAACAAAACTATTCATTAAAAACTTGCACATATACAGCATATGTTAGATTAATTTGTAAAGGAACTTAAAAATTTATTTATATTATATTTTAAGGCTATTAACCCATTAATTTAACATATACTGTACATAAATATGTGTTCGTAAATTTTTTAATAATTAGTTTTGATTAGTTTATTTATTTATACTTTATTTATATAATATTTATTTTTTTTAATTACTTTATTTTACACTACTCATGGTAACTAATTTTCTTTTTACGTAGGTGGTACAGTTTATTTATTAATTTACGTGTTTGAGGCTTTCTCTTAAGTAAACAGTTGTCTAACTGTATAATACAAACATTCTTTAATTTGCAAATTGTAGAAACTATATGACCCAGAATTTTCTTTGAGGCTTTAAACTATAAGGAGTAGACTTAATATATTATATATTTAATTTAATTTCAGTCTTAAGAGTTTGATATACAGTATCTAATTTTTATATACATTTATTTGACACACACATGAGATTCAAAAAAATTCCTTAGTGTATGACATACTATTTTTAAAAGTTCTCGACCCTGTTAACAATTTTAGAATTTATGACCTGGGACCTTCTACAGGGTAAGGCTTCCCTTTCTATTTGGTCTCCAAATGAGAAACATTCTTCCTCATCCAATTATGACTGGTCTTCAATAAAATTAACGTAAGCGAAAAATGCTATTTAGGAGTATGTCTGGTAAGCAAACGAAAATAAGAGTTTAAGCCGAATTTCGAGAGCTTTTGGGAGTTAGATACACAGAGCCTGTCTCTCAGCTTTTAGTGTACATGATTCGCCTTATTCAAATCGATTGGGTTCACATCAATACCAAGTAGCCATCATGTGACCATAATTTTGTTCTCTAAGAATTGTTATAAAAACAATCGCTAGCTCTGTGTGGCTCAAGCTGACAGAATCTATTAGAAAAGGCAGTGATACATAACTAGAGAAGACAATTACCCTGTTGGAGATACTTCACTTACAAGACAAAACGAGTTTGGACTTGTTTAGTCTTCTCACCTTCACCTACGACCTGTTGTCATTCTTTAAGAACTATTTAGTCGTATTGGTTTTGCCAAGGCACTTGTCCGTCATTACAGAAATAATCAGCAAATTCTTCTCGAACTACCTCAGCAGTGGATGTTGTTCTATTAGACACATTTGTCAAGTTTAGAAAAGAGGACGAATTTTCTGCATCGCAACGCCAGTTCCCGGGTATCACACCTCCATCAACTTCCGCATCTAAAGCATTCAGGGGCGTATAGACATTTCTAGAAGTTATGCTACGGCGGAGGAAATTGTGAAGGCAAATTACGGACATAACAATATTCTTCGCCTTTTCTGGCTCCAGCTGCATTGGTTTCCGTAAAACTCGAAACACACTACACATAACTCCGAACGCATTTTCTACAACCCGTCGCACTCTACCCAACCGGAAGTTAAAGACACCTTTTGATGATCCACGTGAGTGAACACCAGAAAATGGTTTCATAATGTTTTCTTCCAGAGGAAATGGCGTATCGCCTAGAAAGACGTAGGGTACTTTTTGACTCCTCCCCGGTAGTGCTGACTTTTCCGGAAGGTTTAACTGATTTTTTGATATATTTTTGTAAAGCTCACAATTTTCAATGACTATTCCGTCTGAGGTAGATTCTTGGCAATCAATATCAACGAGTGTAAAATTGTAGTCGGCGTCTGCTACAGCCATCAGAACGATGTTGTAAGGAAATTTGCTGGAAAATTGACTTCCGCTCGTTACTGAAGCTTGTAACATGATTAGTTTGCCATCTAGGGCACCAAGACATCTGGGAAAATTCCAAATTTCTTCGAATTTGTCAGCAATGGTTTGCCACTCAGCTGGTGTTGATGGCGTCTGAAATAAAAATTATTCAGAGGTTGAGTATACTAGCTTTCTATCAGAATTCAAATTGTGGTGACAATGAGGAATTATTATGTGGGAGGAAATTATCGTAGGTGCTTAAAGCCCAAAGTGCAAGTCCCTCACTCTATCAAAACATCTAAGAGTGGAAGAGACAACACCAAAACAGAAAAACTGTACTTGTTCGACATAGGGATGTTAAACTGTGAAGAAGAGTCCAACTGTTATAATCGAATAACTTCTTTGTTGGATTATTAACCTCAGCAATACCATCAAAACTCAATATGGTTACCCTTCAACTATACTATTCAACCCAAACCATCACAATCACATGAAATCCAGTAAACTGCATAGCTACACAATGTACTAGTCCATCTACTCTACAGCCTTCTCCACTCAACCCAATCGAGCATCCCCACAGAAGGAGATTATTTCTCGTTTTTCACATGAGTTATTGAAATTAGATACTTTTATAAATTATTTATTTATTTTACCTACCTTGACATTATTCTTTAACAGCTGAATTATTGCCTCACAGACCTCAGGTATTATTTTAGATATTGACTGCTTTGAAACTCCAAATGTATACTGTAAACTTGTAAACGAAACACCAGTTGCTAGGTATCTCAGGGTTATGGCTAATCTCAACTCCGGCGGACATGGTTTTCTACATCCGGTGTCTTTTTTACTTATCGTACTTCGAATCCCGTTTAAAATAAAATCAAAATCTTCCTTTGACATATTATAAAAGTTTTGAAATTTTTCACACTGCTCCTCAGCCAGTAGATCATTTAACAAAAACGTACCAATAACATCAGAAAGGTCTCTTCTTAAATATGTCTGCGGTATCAATTTATGTGTCTGCTTTTTACATTCCAATTTACGTTTCTTTTTATTTTTTATCAACTTAGAAATTAGTATGAAACTAGCACAAGCCACAACTAACCGTTGGTCTTCCGATGACATTTTCTTTAATATTATCTCAATGATCCGTACACTCAGAGAAATTCCGCGGCAATACGAGAAACGCCTAGTCCGTTCTCGTCTTTTTAACTCAAAAATCGTCTTAGAAAGTAAAAATTAACGACTTTTTTCTATGTTCCAAAATTGTATTCAGGAAACCATTTTTGAAACACCGTGACTCTAACGCGATCTCAGTCACAGCCCTCTCGATTAACTCCAATGTCTGAAAGCATTCAACGATATGGCGTCATTGGGTTTGATGTTTAAACTTTCGCTTTTATTTTTAATTTTAATCGATGACAGTAAGTATTAAACCAGATTATTATTGTCAAAACTTTTTATATAGATCAATAGGATTTTAATTATATTATAATTATATCGACTAGATTAAGGATATTTTAAAATGAGGATGAGTAATGAAGTGGGCGAGGCTCAATAGGCATGGCAACGGTCAAATCGAGTCTACTATGTCATGGGTTTGAGTGATGTTTTGAAAAAATTCGTTACCTACCCCTCTAGATTCTAGGTTGTATTTCAATTTCAACGTCACAACACTTGACGAAGTATATAAAGGAGAGAATTGAGGCATATTTTAGACGATATGTCAATATTGCTTGTAGCCAGTAGCTGAGTGTTTGTTTACACACAAAGTATTTACGTTTTGATTTCTTTAACCCAGGTTGGTGTCAGAGAACACCCACAATTTCATATATCTCACAAGAACAGATTAAAGATATTGGAGGAACTGTAGAATTACAATGTGCTGTACCATATGCAGAAGATTATCCAGTTTTATGGATGAGGATAAACAGAAATAGAAATAATGATCCACTTCCAATTTCGACTGGTAGTACTTTGATTATTAAAGACAATCGGTTTTCACTCAGACATGATGTGGCCAGCTCTACTTATACTCTACAGGTTAATAATAATATTTACAAACCATAAAAACAAAACAAAATTGATGTTATGGGAATATTAATTTTTAAAATTACTTTTTAGATCAAAGACATTCAAGAAACTGATGCAGGTTATTACCAGTGTCAGGTTATCATCGAGTTAAACAATAAAATATCTGCTGAAGTAGAATTACAGGTTCGAAGACCACCAATAATCTCTGACAATTCGACGAGAAGTTTGGTTGTATCAGAAGGGCAAAGTGTTCGATTGGAATGTTATGCTGGAGGTTTTCCACCTCCAAGGATATCATGGAGAAGAGAAAATAATGCTGTCTTGCTTACAGGAGGTTCAATTTACAGGTAAGTTGAAGTCTATTGATCCCCTTAAACAAATAATTGTGTAAGTGGACTAATGATAATCCAACATCACCTTGTTTTCAGAACCTTTCAAATTTGAACACCTTCCTGTGGAAATCCTTCCAAATCCTTCCATCTTTGGTAATAAAAGTTTGTTTAGTCTTCATGAGGTTTTGTTAGGTTTGATTGAATAAAACTAAAATTTTGTTTTAAAGAGGGAATGTTCTAAAAATCCCTTCTGTCAAGAAGGAGGATAGAGGAACATATTATTGTGTGGCTGAAAATGGTGTTGGAAAAGGAGCGAGAAGAAACATTGGTGTTGAAGTTGAATTTAAACCAGTCATAACAGTTCCAAGGCCGAGGTTGGGTCAAGCTCTGCAGTATGACATGGATCTTGAATGTCATGTCGAAGCTTATCCACCACCTGCAATTGTCTGGCTTAAAGATGGAGTACAACTTTCTAATAATCAACATTATGCGTAAGTAATTACAATTTTAATCAGTAACTGTGTCACAGCAGCCATTTTAACTGTACACAGACTAAACTTCTGGTAGGCAAACTACTGTACGATAAGAATACTCCTATTCAGGCTTCTAAATTTAATTTTAGGATTTCACACTTTGCTACTGCTGATGAGTACACCGACACTACTATCCGTGTGATCACAATTGAAAAGCGTCAGTATGGACGGTACACGTGTAAAGCTGCCAATAAATTAGGAACAGCAGAGGCTCAAGTAGAGCTGTTTGGTGAGTGGGAGATGGAATGTTGGTGTCTCGAGCTTTTAATTAATTGTTAATTACTACTTAGATACTGTGTTTAAGGGGAAGGGCGGGGGCGTTTTGGAAACATTCAAGTGTGCAATTTCTTTTTATTTTATTTCCTGCATGATATTTGAGGTGCGTTCTTGTGAAACTTAGATAAATTTGAACGTGTTTGAAAACACTTTCTTGTGTTCATGTTGAAAGTTGTTCGACTGATTCTAAAAAAGCTTCTCTCAGAGAAGTTTTGGGATTTTAGTGAGACTATCAAAATATTGATGGAATGCGATGTAATTAGTACAAGCCTCGAGGGCGAATCGGAATTCCTTTCCAACTTTCTTGTGTTTATTTCACAAACGCACCTCCTCTCTTTTGTGCTTTCATTAGAGACAGTAGTTAGAGTTGCGACGGTTAAAAGCTCTCTCTGCTACGGTCCGATCGAAGGATTTCGAATGTTTATTTTTTGCATGTTTTTTGACCCGCTAATCCTCCGTTTGTGTTCTTTTTTCAGAAACAATTATTCCAATATGTCCGCCGGCTTGCGGATATTCTCGCACGGGAGGCGTTTCAGCAGTTTCGTCGAGCATGGCCTTAGTTGTATTTGCATCTTTTTTAGTTTTATTGAAAAAGTTTGCCTAGGTTAGTTGGTTTTCGTTTTTATTTTATGGTTTCCGTTGTTTATGTCAAGAGGGTGAAGGGATGTTAGCTCTTGGAATTTGGTACGATGGTGGAAAACATTTCTTCTTTCATTTTGTTTAGTTTACTCCTTGAGCTTTTGCAATGCATGGATGTTTATCTTTTTCTTTTTGGTGTTCGGTGGTATTGATTGGTTTTGTTCAAAACAAATTTCAGGATTTTGAGTCTGGGATTCAACTCGGAGCTGAAATTTTTGATTATTTTGTTGTCCTTTAAATAGTTTTAACTGTTTCATAACACCGAGGTCATAATTGATTTTATCGTTTCCATCGTTTGAACTAATTTCTAACGTTCTGGGTGTGGTGTACTTTGAATTGGAACCTCGCATTATGGGCAAAATTGGTTCCGGAGTCTTACTCTTAATGCGAAACACTTTTTAAGTGAAACAATTTTTACGCTGTATATGTATAAGTTGGAAAGTCCTTCTAAACCATATTTTCAATCTCTGTATAGACACTACATCTTCGCTAAACACTTCCGATGAATTCCCACCTCTTTACCATGTTATCAGATGTCACACGAACACTATTACATCACACCGATTTATATTAATACTTATACTTAAGATTAACAACATTTGAAACTAATACTGAAAAGTTATTGTATTCATTTTAACTTTTCAGGGGCGGATTGTTAAAAAAACTTTCATCCATTTTGTATCTCTCCTAACAGAAAGGGTATAATGTATGGTATAGGGTTTGAACGCTTTTCCACATCCTGTTGTACTCAAAAGTTAACAGCACAACAGAACCACCCGGTTGAGCTATCATTCAACAAGTCAGATACTGAAATACATTTTCATTTAAATTTTCAGAAATTCCGATTCCAAACATCAACTATCCAGGACTGATATGGGAGTTAAGAAGTTCCAAATCGAAGACAGAAGTGAATCGAGGATTTCTCGTATTACCACTCCTAATGGGATTCGCACGTTTCTTTTAGACGAGGAGATTTTCGCCTCCCCCCGGAAAGCTCAAAAGCTCAAATCATTCCCCCTGGGTAGCAGCTCAAGACAAGAAGAAGATGAAAAATTATTTTTTGAATCATTTACAAATTTTTTTCGGAGTTTTGCTAGTTAGTATAAGTAAACATATCGATTTATTTATTTTTATTTTTGGGGGTTTTAGTAGGTGGGGGGGTTAGTAAGCACTAGGTGGCAATACCAAAGGACGGTCAATTTGGGGAAAGGTTGTGTCTTCAGTTTGGTGAAGACAGCTTGTGAGTATTTTCTTTTATTTCTTTTTTTGTAAATTTATATCGGTAGCATACTCTCTTTTCACACGTAGTATATATTATATATTTTTAATTAATTAATTAATTAATAAACACGATCTGTATTTGTTCTACAAGTCGGATATTGTGGACTGTGTCACTTGATACTTACGACTTTCAAGAGATTCTTATTTGCTTTATTGATTAGGTCTTTTGAAATGATATTATTATGATATTCACGCAAAAATGGTCTTTTTATAGCTTTCTGACTCGATTTATACTTATTGAATTGTTTGTGAACTTTATTTTTAAAGATTTGGGTTTGTATACTGTGATTCTTAACCAGGTAGTGTTGCTGTTGTTGACTCTTAACTGGGTGTTGGAAGTGGGTGAGATTGATGCAACACGAATCCCGAACGAATAAGATATAGTATATGTTGAGGTGATAAATATTTTTTTAAGTATATATTTGTATATTGACATGCCTCCTTAGGCTAATCACAAATAACATTCTCAGTTCTATATATCTAATACTATCACTAAACCTAGTCTTAATACTATACTAACAAAACCTGCATTTATATATTATATATTGTAGACATTCATTTTAGTTTTTATTTCTTTTAGGAAGCGTGCCAATTTAGCCAGTTCTTCCTGGCTTCTATAGTATAAGTGCTGCCAGTTAGGTTCTTCCATGCCCTTCTAGAGCCCGACAGTCAGTTATTCAATGTTGCACGCTCCATATCCCTCCACACAGCAGACATTCTCTTTCTCCCGGCTGTCATTTTCCAGATGTATGATAAATATTTATAATAATATACCCATAGAACAGAGCGCGATTGATCTGTTATACTTTTGAGCTGTTAGCCGAGTGTTCTGTCGGAAACAAGTCGAAACGTGTTTCGTCTTGTCCGACCCCGCATCCTGCTACGACACTTTTGCAAGAATCGGCTCGCATCAAAGACTTTCCACCTGAGGATTCTGTCACACCCCAAAAAAGGTCAAATCATAACTATATATATACACAACCATATAGTATAACTTCAAAACCAACAACAACAGAGCCCAAAGGTTGAGAATCACAGTTCACTCAGTGAGACTATATACAAATCACAGTTTCTCACTTGTATTTGAATCTAAAACAATTTTTCCGGTTTATATTTATATAAAAACTATAATAACAGAAACCAGTAACAGTATTAATACAAAACGAGGTTGTCTCGTTGTTGTAGTGAACATATTCCGTCTGCTTCGTTGTATTTTTATGTATCGAAATGATTTTTATTATTTATTTGACACGTCTAGAAGTTGTAGAGCCGGCTTTTTGCTCGCTTTTGCTAGTTCTTAAATCCAATTCACCAGAAATTTCATGATCAGGTTGTCTTAATATCAGTATAAGGTTAGATGTTTAATATGAAGGTAGATGATTAGATTGATTGATTGATTGTGAGTTGGATGCCTTATTGTGTGTTTCTGGGGTGTTATGATTCTCGAAATTGTTTTTTTAACAAGTCTGTCAAGATTTTTATTTTTTTATATTTTGTATATTTGTATTGTTTTTTCTTTATTTTAGTTTGTGTGTTCAATATTATACTGTTGTTGGCAGTGATTGAGTATCGAATAACACGGATCTCGGTTTTGATCTGATTGATTTAAGTCGTCATATACTTAAAACTGTTTCTGTATAAGTTTTGGCTTTTTTTTACGGTTTATAAACTCTGTTGTGATTGGGTCTTGGTTTTATAAAATTGTTTGTGAGGATTGAAATATTTTGTAAGGGACACCTCACTACAATTTCTGGGTGGTTGTCCTGTGGTATGAGTACCCCGTCGCCTCTTTCCAGGTGGAGTTGTAATCTTGACCCACCACCTGGGAAGAGGCTATATTGACCGGAATTGGACATTAGTATGTCTTAGTTCTCTACTCGAACATTTTATAAAACTGTGAGGACTGAAACCTTTTATAAGGTGTCCTGGGACATCTCACTACGATTCTCTGGTTGGTGTACCAATGGCATACGTACCTGGTCGCTTCTTTCCGAATGGAGTTGGAATCTCGGGGTTGAAAGGTTACCCATCACTACCCCTGACCCACTATTCTATTGAGATGGGTTATATTTACCAGAATCGGACGTTAGTATGTCTTAGTTCCTCTACTCGAACATTTTATAAAACTGTGAGGACTGAAACCTTTTATAAGGTGTCCTGGGACATCTCACTACAATATCTCTGGGTGATCATGGAGCACCCGGTCGCCTCTTTCCGGATGGAGTTGGAATCTCGGGGTTGAACTTTATTTAGTTTATACTAATCGAAATGAATATATTATACTACTTAGAGGAAGTGTTATAAGAAACATCTTCACTTTGTAACTATCAGACAGCTTTTCTACTCCTCGGAAGAGATTTAATTCAGAGACACTCAGACAAACTAAATTTTAACCCCCAACGAATGGCGGGTATCTAGTAGTTTTTGGAACACATAGATTCTAAGCTTTCAGAGCATTTTGTACCAGAACAGTGTATGAAGCAGTAGTTCGTGTGTTTACAGATGGTATTAGTTTAGCTTTAGCTACCAAATTACTAAAACTGAAATCCCATCTTACGGACAGTTAATAGTTAGTTGTTATACTAATCCCACACCCCAAATCCATAATTTGACATGATTACGTCATTGCGTAGATGGGACACTCCTTCCTCACAGGTGTTGTCTCAGGCAACAAGCCATCTTCCATAGACAAGTGTTTGTCTACTTAGAATCAATTGGGCGGTAACATGTTTGTGTAACCTCCATGTTTCTGAATTGTGTCTGCTTCCTTGAATGATAAAAGACTTTGGAGGGAGTAACGATTGTGTCATCCTCCCACTTGACATTCAAGCGATTTTGAGCTGTTAGTGGTTAGTCAGCTAACCTTGTGTGAGCTTTGGTCAGTCAATACCGACACTAACTTTAACACAAAACGGATGTAGTCATAAAAACAAAATCGAGAGTTATGATGATGCCTTAAAATGATTCCAATTTAGGCGATTAACCTGTCAGTTGCAGTGGCGGATGCCAAGAACCGGACGAGCGGTTTGATTAGAAAAGTGTTTCGAACGCTTCGAGAACAATTTTGTATAATTTGGTCAATTGGGAGATTTGGAAGAAGTTTAGTATATAGTCAGCGAGAGGATCTTTCATGATCGTCCCAGGTCTTAATCCGCCACTGAAATATTTTCTTTTTTGAATTGATGAAAGCACCACATAAAATGGCCTTCTATACGGCACTTAATTTTTAAGGCTTTTCATTTTAATTATAATATTATAATATATAGTATAAATTGTAGGATTTTTGAATGCTTGGATGTGATGCTTGTGATGTGAGCTTGACGATGATGATGCGTTCGGATCGGAGGTTTGAGGGGGTGGGAATGGGGATGGGGGTGGATGGAACGTTCCGATTCGAACTCCTAATCCGTTCGTTCTTTTGTAAAATTTTCTTTTATATTGAATATAAATATATCTTATGTAACTGTGTTTTTTGATTCCTTTTTCATGTTTTCCTCACTTGGGGGTTGAATGGGGGTGTTTCATGACGTGAAGGATGCTTTGGAATCAAGGTCTCGAATGTTCGGAGGGGGTGAAATACGTCCTGATGGTCTGCGGGACAGTTACCGACCCAAAAATGGCAAATTGAAAGGATGGTAGTTTTGGTGGTGTCCTCCGGATCAGTTCGGGACGAGGTATAATTCAACCCCAAACCCCAAAATGCCTGAAATTGGTGGTAGGAGAGGTGGAGGGAGGTTGAGAGTCCAAAGTTGAGCTTTAAAGTGGCTGTCACCATTCATGTTAGCAACGTTGTGTTATGTGAAGCATCCTCGATGACAGATTCCGACCTGGATCAGTGCAATATGTATTCATTTCATAAATAATGCACACGTTGGTCAAGACCTGGTTTCATTAATATTGCACACTTAAATCAAAACTTCATTTCACGTATATTGCCCTCTTATCAAGATTTCGTTTCATAAATATTGCACACGTGTATCGAGATTTCCTTGTCATAAGGATTGCACACTTTTATCAAGACCTCATTTCATAAATACTGCACACGTTTATATCGATATTTTTTCTCTCATAAATATAACATACTTCCATCAAGATTCATTTCATAAATAATGCACACATTATCAAGTCCTCATTTTATAAATATTGCTATTTTTATAGAATTTTTTTTTCATAAATACTGCACACGTTGATCGATATATTTTTCCATAAATACACTTTAAATTAAGACCTCATTTCATAAATAATGCACACCTAAATCAAGATCTCATTTCATAAATACTGCACACGTTTATTGATATTTTTCTAGACTTCATTTCATAAATATTGCACGCTAATAAATATCTCATTTCATAAATAATGCACATTATTAAGCCCTCACTCACTTTATAAATTTTTCATAAATACTGCAGAATTTTTCATAAATACTGCACACGTTGATCGAGACCTTATTTCATAAATATTGCACACTTAAATTAAGACCTCATTTCATAAATAATGCACACCTAATTCAAGACTTCGTTTCATAAATATTGCACACGTTTATCGAGACCTTATTTCATAAATATGCACACTTTAATCAAGACTTCATTTTATAAATATTGAACACTTTAATATAGATCTCATTTCATAAATACTGCACGCGTTTATCGAGGTTTTTCATAAATATTGCACACGAATCAAGACTTCATTTCATAAATAATGCACACTTTTGTACCCTCAACCGCTCAACCTGCAACTTTGATCGCAATCGAAGCCTTCCAAAAATTTGACTCGGACTCTCTAATAACCAAAAGACTAACATCACTAACATCAAGAAGGAAGCCCAGAAATTCGGGGTTGCCGGGTTGTCAGCAACAACGTCGGCATCAGGTTTGATTGATTCTCTTCTCAATTTTCACTTTCTGACTGGGTTTGGTGAAATGACGACCAAGAGGATGAAGGAGGAGGAAAGGAGACAATCATGACTGAGTATAAATATACTTTTTATACTTTTTTAATTTAAAATAAAGTTTACAAATCATAACGATTCAAAAATGTTAATCGTAGTCTTAGTACCTTTTTATAACAAAGAGGTTCTGGTTCGAACGTTCGCGAACGTAGATCGGTTAAGAATTTGAATCTGTCACAACCATGAGAAAAAGGCGGGAAAATTATTTTCAAAATTTCAAGGCCGACAGGAGATAACAGGGAAAGGAGGAGGATGTAATTAGGTCAACTACCTCTGGTTAGATGATAAGTGTTATCAGGGCCGGTTTGATACTGTCAAGAGGGAAACGGCTTCCAATCGAAGCTTTTGTTGAAAGCTCGGTTTTGTAATTTTGGTTTCGTTTTTGGTTTCTACAAATCAAATCCGCAATTTTTATTTGTAAGCTATTCCCTAAATTTTGGACAGACATCACAACACTTCTTCGATTTTACATTTACTCTTCAACATTTCTATAAGTTCGTCCCGAACGTTAAGCAGTTTCTTCTGCTGACTGATGAGCCGGTCTTTCTGATGCAGGTCCTGATCCTTTTGCTTGATCGCTGACTCGAGATCGCGGGTGTAGAAATGCAGTTTGCTGTTCTTCTCCGCAAGTTTGAACTTTTCCTCGTTCAGGATTTGGATTTCCCTCGAGGCGGACGTGTTCTGAGCTTTGTTGCAAATCCCTCGGAGTTTGATTTGCAAATTGAAGCTTTTGAATTTGGATATCTGGTCCTGACAGAGTTGATGAAGCTCTAAGATCTGGCTGTTGAGCCCCGCGAGGATTTCTTCCTTTCTCATCTCCGTTGACCATTTGAGAGTCGTTTGACAGGATTTGTCTTCTACGGATCGACTTCTGTCGGTTCCTGGAAAATGTTTTGATTTTGTTTAATTATCGAGTCTAAAACCTACTTCGTGGATGAAGCTTTCGTACCTGAATTATGAGTTTCCGGGGTTGATACCCTCTTCTCCGATCGGATTATGTCCCCGCAGGACATGTTTTTCTCGAATCCTTTTATCCTAGTTTCTCCAACACAGTCGAGTCTTAACTTTGATTTCTTTCTGGTGACACGATGTTTTGAACTCCTTCCCACGTCCTCGACCTTTTCGTGTTCTTGATGACCTTTTTTCGGGCTCTTTGAGCTTTCCTTTTTGGTTTTTATCGCCTTCTCCAATTCGTTGATCTCTTTCTTCGGGTTATATTCACCTTTGACTTCTTCTACCTTCGTCGCCAACATTTCAACATCCTCCTCATCAATCGGTTCTTCCTCCAAATCTTTCGAGTAGATTTTATTCGCATCGCTTATTATGCTCTCCGTCTTTGTTACAATTTTACCTTTCACGACTTCGGTTGCTTTCAATATGTTCTGTATCTCCTGTTCGAAGTTATCCACATCCGCAGATGGGTACTGTTTGGAGACAATGTTCACCGCGTTTTTGAGAACGTTCGTCACCGTCTGACCAGCATCCGTCCAGAATTCGGGAATCCTCAAAACATTGTCCTTAAAATTGGCCAAATCTTCGTTTATCTTCGTCTCGAGTGAACAACACTCGGATGCTGGTTTCTTATCCATCTCCACGGATCTTGTTTGTCTTTCTTCCTGTTTTTCATCCCCTCTTCCTCTTCCGCAATATCCTCTCCTTCCTGCTGTTGTTGACTCTCCTCACTTTTCCTTTTTAATTTCGTTTTGGAAATGTCTGATGTGAACGATTTTTTATAGCCTGAAATGAAAAATTTATCTTTTTAGAGTGGTTTCATTCACAATCCGAAATTTGGATTTGGTTTTCGTACATTTTTTCCACTCAGGTCTCGGGATCATGGAGACTGTGAAGTTCTGGCAACGGCTGTTTGATTTTCTGATCTTCGAAGACCTTCCTCGTCCCTCTAGTCTATAAGATTTTCTCGGCATTTTTGGTATTTTTGATCTTCTCTCGAAAGCTTCTGTAAAATTTGAATGACTGACATCAGAGAGTCTGAATATATTTTATTTACTACCTCCGTCAGCAATTTCTTTTTGTATCACATCACTGTACTGTGAGAAATATTTACTCACCCATGTCTGAGGCTTCATCTTCACACACCCTGAAACACACACAGTATAGGAATAAAACTCAAACTTAAATACCAACTAACTTGTATAATAAGATCTTTACTTTCCCTCAAAAGTCATATTTGTATACAAATTGTTTGAAACATAAAATTCACCTGGCAGAAGACCTCGACAGAGAACACAATTTCAAGGCCATGGATATGTTCGAGTTGACCCCAATTTATAAATTTTCTCCGCGTATAAATATTATTAAAAAATATATAAAAGGAATAATAAAAAAATTTGTCTAAATTTAATAAAACATATTATGTAAACATATAAAAAAATATAACAAAAGATGGCGTTTCTTTAGAACAAAACGCGTTCGAGCGTTTTTGAAAAACGACAAAATGGCGGGCGAATTGAATTCGTTTCAAAACCTCGGTCGTGTCACCAATACGTCTGTTGTTACGACACCTTCATAAACATGGCGCGTTGACGTTTCGATTGCCGCTAATGAGATCGAAGCTTTAATTTGAATTTGACGGATATTATCGTTTTTATGACACGGGATTTTGTCCTCTAGGCATAACGATGAAATGTTTTTCTGAATTCTTCTTCCATTATCTACAGTTAAAGTATATCAGTTGGAAATATTTTTTGATTTTAAAATCTTTCTTCAATTACTTTCGCTATTGATCAGTCTCACTGTGAATTTTTCATTTTTTTCTGTAACGATTTTTTGTAAGTAACAATTTTTTAAGCTACGCAACTTGTATTATCTTTTTCTATCTAGATCTTTTATATTTGGATTTTTGTTTGAGGGAGATAATTCTCTTCCCTCTGCCTTTGTTGCTAAACTTGTTGCTGAGAGCTTTTATTTCGATTTTTGAATTAATTTTAAATTCAAATTAAATTTTAAACTAAACTTCTGTAATTCATCATTTAATTTTTTTCCACTACTAATTTTGCTTAAAATAACTTAATTACAATTATCTGTATTCAGAATTGCTTAAACACTTAAATATTTGACTGAAATATGGTTTAAATTTGACCCTTAGTAGTCTGTGATAGATAGGAATCTCATTATTGCTACTAAATATTTTGACACATGTACACATCTTGTACAGGTTGAAATTACTGTCATCTGTCTGTTTTAAACTTTCCCCTAAAGTCTCATAGGCTTGGATTGATACTGAACTTCCCAAACAGAATTTTTGTTAGTTTCTTCTGATCTAGGTTGAGTTTGATGGGAGTTTTGATCTCGATTAGTGGCTTATTACAGTCAGTCTCCTTTTATCCAAAATTGGTTTCAGGTTTACAGTACTTAATCCAGTTTTTCTACCCTGCAGTACAACAGAACCCAAGTTGGCTGGTTTGACCACAAAAACCAACAGCCCTTCCACATTCAAAATTCTTTAAACAAAATTAAACCTTTCATTTCAAAATTCTTGCAGATATCCATTTATTAAGGAAGGTATTTCTACCAATTCTCTGTTGTTTTTATTGTTATGATAAAAATATACTTTTATACTTATACATATTCTATAAAATTAAATTTTGATCATTCCTACCAAGTCAAAACACTATGATCAAACAAATATTACTTGAAACTATTGTAATATAATGGATTTGGCTCATTTATAAGTCTTTGTAGAATATTTTATGTTAATTATGTTTTTGTTTTGATATAGCAATCATTTTATAGTTGAGAGTATATTTTTTAAACATCCTTTTTGGGGTAATTTTTAATAAAATTTCTTTCAAAATTTCCCACAAGTCAGTTTTCTTGATTCTGGTTAGCTTGGAAAATTTCCTGAGTCACACAATATTATTAAAATTGATTTCAAAGGTCATTAATCAAAAGGAAATTAAGGTGAAGAGGAGAAGGGAAAGGTTATTAACAATTAATCTTATATAATTCAGTTTTTCCCCATTTTTAAGGCTCTCCACACAACTAAAATAAACTTTTATTAATAAAAAGTTAAAAGAATTGACAATTCCTTCATTACAAAATATTCCACGAGACTCCTGACAGTAATCAATAATAAAATAAAACAAATTAAAACCGTAGGAGTTGAAGATGTTCGCGTTAGCGCTATTATGTTTCAATTGAACGATGTATAAATAGGGCAGTAAATAGGCATCCGACACACCCACCTCCGAGCCGCCATCTTGATAAAATGTCGGTCTCAATTGTAAAGTTAATTCTCTAACTAAAATTTATAGCCGATTCGTTTTTAAGGCCCGTTAATGAGGATTTAAAGAAATCGTAAAGCTAACAACATGTAGAAAACGTTTTAGTCAGAAATATAAAGAATTAGTGGATTAAAAAAAAAAGAAAAAAAGAAGTTTTGAATGCAGATGATGTCAGTTTTCAGCTTGTATTCATGCGCTTAGTGATGTCATTTAAACTTGTTATAATTAGGCGAGTAATTTGTCTGTGAAAAAATTCGGGAATTGTCAATGTCGGAGAAGGAAAATTTTAATTAACATAAAGGTTTTTAATTAAGTGTGGCAGATCATAAATTTTGGACTGGGTTTGACAAAATCCGTTTTTTATTTTTTAGTGCGTAGGAAGTAACTGTTTAGAAGTCATTCGGTTGCACTTCTCACGGGCGAGTGGTGATTGTCGGCAAAATCGTGTTTTTTATTTAGGTTTTTTTTTGGATAATCACCCGACAAAATATTGGAGTTTTCGATAGTTATATCTAAAAGAAAGGTAAGTTTTTTTTTATATTGAAATTATATTTTAATACCCTCAAACGGGGAGGAGATAAATCTTGTAAAATATCCGCAGTGAAGTTCGGTTAAGTATGCGTCAGTACAATAAAGGCGGTGACATCAATTTTCCACTTTTTCACCGAAAAAATATTCAACCCAGCACGAAACCAACGACAGTTATATATTTAAAACTTTTTCTTCGACAAATTTGTATTTTTCCAATCATTATTTGAGCAAACTTTCAAGTTATAACCTTTTTCTTTAGATTCACTTTTGATAAGACATGGTTTATTTAATCCTCAAAATTTGGTTCATTTTATGAAAAAACCTTTTTCCCTCAAATTAACCCAATTTAAATGCTAAAATATAAGTAATTAGGTTTTAAATTGTATAAAATTAATTGATAAAGAAACATTGAGGTGTTTAATCAGTTGAAAAAACTCCTGTGAGACCTTGCACAGATTCCCATGTCAAGGTTCCATCTGAAATTTTTCTTTGGTCTAACCTTTGACCAAATTCTTCACTTTCTCACATCTTGTTAGCATTTTAATTTGTATGATGCATTACATCATTTATATTCATTCTGAATCATATCTTAAGAATGTTAGATGACAATTAACAAATTTTTTTTCTACTAATCTTTTTTTGGAAGTGGGGATTCAGTGATTGAATGAAATTTTTGTTTTTCTATTATTTTTCGAAATGAGGATCTGATTGAAGTTTGGGTGGTATGATGTGAAGTTTTTAAAGCAGAATTTAATGATAAAAGTGTAGAATATAAGGTATAACTAGTTTCAATCCCATTTTTCACTTTTTGGTATGGGATTTAGGGGGCTTGAACTCTCACTATTACTACTCAGGCTGTTTGATCGCTCAACCACAAGCCTTTCATCATCTCATAATTATAATAATTAGCTCTTAATTCAGTTTTCTTGTACTTTTCATACATAATCAATTGGATATTGTTATCTCTTAAAATTTGTTCTCTCTAAATTTTAGCATTCAAATGATTAATCATCAGTGTATAATCGTTTATAATTTCAAATTATTATGCTTCTAGATTTTGTTCAACGTTTAAATTCAATTCTATCATTTTTAGATTTAGATTTTCTCCAGATTTCTGTTTTATTAATTATACAAGTTTCTCCCTCCTTGTGCTGTTTCTGGACTCATTTATGTTATTATTTTGAATTATTAGTTTCTGTGGGAGCACTCATAACACCTGACTGGAGAAGCAGAATTTGGGGGTTTCGAGTGTCCTTTCAAATCATGTTTTTCCTGGTGGTGATAAATAGGATTGAAACTCACCCAAAATTATATACAATTATTAGCTAATCTATCTAGCTATCAATAACCTGATAATTTGGATTGAAGCCCCATTCGAGTGTTGAATAATTAATGCCTAGAAGTTATTGTAATTTGATAAAAGTAAAAACAGGAAGGATTTATTTTTAGTCGAGAATCATCAACAGGTTCTTTCTGCAAGTGTAACTGTAATTTGTCAATGTAAATGACATGTTCAAACTGATTTTGAAATCCTTTCACCTCTCATAAAATTAATTTTATGTGTGAAGAAGAAAAGTTGAAATCGGTTCTTTTTAAAAGTGTTTGATTATGGTTGGGAACGAGAGTTTAAAAAAATTGTTTTATTGTTCATAAAATTAAAACTATAATTTGGGGCTGGGAATAATAAAAATTCAACTGGGGGTGGAAGAATTTAAGGGTGTAAGTAAAAAACCTTAAACTGGATTTGGGTGATTGTGTAAGAACCAAGCTTGGCCAAAAAATTAGTGTTGTGTGATACAAACTAAGTCCCTGACCAGTCAGGATGAACACCCAATGGCAGGAAAGAGGGAGACTGCGGATTACGGAAGCTATTTATTTAGCTCATGAAACAAGGCTAACCATCAGGAGTGAAGCAGAGCAGAGCTAGTGTACAGTAAAGAGGCCACTGAGTTAAAAAAAAAAATTTTTTTGTAGTTTTGCTCCAGGTCATTGGTATTGGTTAATTTTGTTGTTTTTTGGTTTTAAATACAAAATCATGGCCCTGGTCTAAAAAATTTTTTTTGAATTCCCCTCCTTTTTTTAAATAAGTAAAATCGAAGTGTCCACGGTTAGTTGAATCCATGGTTTAGTTTGAAGCGTGAAATCGTTGGAATTTGAAAACTTCTGTGAAAACCTCATTGTCGTTGCCTTTTGTAGAGTTTAGGCTGTTGATAGGTCATAAAAATTTCAGGTCCGTTCAGGAAAGGACGAGTCGCGTTTGAAAAGTCGCTGACGTTTATAGAAAATATGCGTCAACTTGTTTAACGAATCGACCTTATAAACAATGTCCGTACCTGACACTAGATAAATTTATTGACTACTACCATCACTACTACGACTACGATATTGCACGCCAACGCATTAATTTGTCTTCGGTTTTGTTTTGAACGATTCTCAGACTTTTGTAACACGTGGTTGCAGTCATTGCGTGAGTTAGAGCCCCGGAAATTTTTAAGCAAGTGCATGTCCTCCCCAAAACTCCCGGATAGGTGGATTTGTAGGAAACTAGCATGCAGTCGGAAAAATAATGGACAGGGAATGAATCATCGTAAACGTGAATAAATGTTAAAAAAATTGACATCACTTCTATTTGAAGGATTTTCGGCCCCACGCTCGTTTTTTTTATCAGCAAATGAGTAGATGAGAGAATGAAGTCGGTGTTTTATGGTCGAGGTGTTAATTCCTTACTCTATTTCTCTTAGTAACTTTGGTCGCTAATAGGCCTAAGGAATCGAGGTATCGGTTTGGTTTCTGGTTGATTGTTGCAGAAAAGGAAAGAAGGGATATTGTATTTCGTTAACCTAATTGACTAAATAATCAGTTAAGTCAGCTAAATAATTGAATTGTTGATTTTGTTCGAGAATTCGTCTCCGTTTCGATAGACTGTATACGTCTTTACGTGTTGATTTGCCTTTCTGCTTCGCTGCTGTTGTTATTGTTTGAGTTTTATAGGTTGGTGATTGACTAAGAGCCACGTATCTCAAAATTTTCCTGCGTTTGAAAAGTCTTAGCTCTAAAGGGTTGATGCTGTTTCATAACCTTAGGTTATCACCATTTGGGGTTGGTTTTTGGGGGGTTTCGGAGAAACTTGCTTTAACCCATGTCCCGACATGATCCCGTCTGAGGTTTGGGTGCCTGAACGCATCTACAACGTCTTGGGGAATAAAAATTTGACGTTCACGTGGTTTAGTAGGTTGTCATAATTATAGAACACCGGAACTGGGCATGTGGACACCCCTTGAGCACACAACTTCAATTCCTCTGTCCAAATTCGGCAGTTAACGGGATAAATTGTGAACCATGGAACTCATGATGGATGGTTGGCTCTTATCTTAGAGTAATGAGCCTTGAAGCGAGTTAATTTGCTGGAGGGGAGGTAGAAGAGTTGAAATGATGGCAGTGTTAGGGTAAGGATAGCTGAGGAAATTCGTTCTGGTTTCACACTAAAAGTTACTGTAGCTTCAATGTTTCAAAAATATTTTCCTCAAATTTTCCACTTCGTCCACCTTATATAAACCGATCGGTCTTTATTTTAATATCGGGGGGGAGGGTGACATTTATATAATTTTTTCAGTTTTCGAGTAAATTCGACATAATTGAACACGTTGACTGTCAACTACGAGATAGGTCTTGTTCATGCCGTGTGATTAAATTTAATTGGTTTCTTAGACACCGGACTCGAGAAAAAGTTTCAGTGGCAGCGAACGCGTTAAATGAATCGATAAATAAGAATGTTACTTAGATATTATTTATTTATTGGTGATAATGTTATTTTGGGAAAGTTTTTTTGTTCTCTTGGAGTCAGAAATATACGAGATAGGCGTGGTCGAGAGATTCTCTCCTCCTCCCTTCTCTCCCAACAGCTCAATTTTTATTTTTGACTCGTTTTAGTGATTGTATAAGGGAGGAAAGGTTTGAAATGGATTTTCCTCGTCTTTTGACTGTAAGTTCTTGAATTGATACTTAGTTCACTTCTAAAATTATCTTTTTGGGGTTTTTAAAATAGGTCAGTGATTTGGGCTTCTTGCAACAGGATTTTTCATTCTCGATTTTGTCTTATGTGTGCAAAAGTTGGTGTCATTTTTTGTCGACAGAAAGTTTTATTGAAAAGTCTGTATGGATGGTAGTGTCAGTGTCTTCCTGTCATGGACTCAGTTCCAAGGTTTTAATTTGTGACTCAAATTCGATTGGCTGTTTATTGTTTCCGTGCAAACTCCTACGGTATACTGTTACAGGAGTTTAATTATGTGAACGTTTTTCTTGGGGGTCTTAAGTGTTCAGAAAGCCCGGAATCACTTCACGAAGGCATCGGGTAGGTTTTGACTGATTTGTGGGGATGTTTGTCGCCATTTTGGGGAGATAAATTTTTGTGTTAAGTTCTGGGTCCTGTAGATTGTCTATAATATCCCTAATTGAGCTCTTACGGATAGTTTTCCTCCTCTGTTGGTAATATATAAGTATAATAATATATATTGAACGATTTATTCGCATTTTGACTTAATCGCTTCTACCAGAATCTCTATTGGAAGAACTCAAATACAGGAAAAATTTGAAAGACGTTTTCTGTTGGTATTTTTGTATAGTTTATGCTGATTGGAAATTTTTGTTGTGAAATAAATTTGTTGTTTAGACTCAGAATAATAATATAATAATAAATTTTAAAAATAAATGATTTACGTGACCCTGGTTGGTTATGCTCACGGAAATTGGACTTGGATCGCTTTCATAGTTAATCCCAACGCCATTTCTTTCACTAATCAAATTCAAATTGGTATTGCCTAAGATTTATAAATATAAATCACAAATTATACGAAATTGGATTTATATCACGGTTCGTTTAATCATTACAAAAAGGTTCCGGGAAGGAGGGACTTTTTTGTAGAATGCAGTTAAACTCTGCGGTAGGAAAGGCTGTTGGCTGTGTGCACGGAAGGCGGATCGATTCGAGTTTTGCCATTTGGCTCGTCCGACTTTTGCACTTTGCACTTTTCTCCATCTCTCTGCGGCATTTTTTTTATTATTATTGTGTGTACAAGAGAAACAAAAACAAAAATCCATTTCTCTTGTAGTGTTTGAGAAAGCAAGGCGACCTTTTCAAGTTGACCCGAAATGGGAACCACTTAATGATTTCAATTAGTGGTACAAAGCCATACGAAACGATGTGTGTGATTCATTGTTTGAGATTTTTCCTCCCCTCCTCCGCCCCTGATTACCGTAGTGACCGGATGATGGCTATGGGCGATATTAATTGAGGCGCGTTAGGTAAATATTGTGACCAAGCCCGAAAAATTTTTGAAAAGCTTTTTGCGGTTTCTTAAGGAAACGTTCTGTAGTGACGTCATCGATTTGGTGTGTACGAATTATTCGGGGAAAGTATACAGTTTTAAGTGCTGGCTCAAACTGTCCAGGGGAATGGAGTGGAACCTGTAACATCTTTGGGTTTTAAAGGTCATTGACTTCATAAAGCAGTGATCGATTTGAATGTGTTTATGTAACCCCTTGAAAGTGGACCCTGAGTGAAAGGTAAACTTTTTGGTTGGAGTGCAACCTGTTTCAGGTTTTTTTTGAGAGACAGAGGAACTGTATAGCAGGGATTGGAGCTTCGTTTTGTTTTGACCTCTGTGGATGACATTAATTTTTTATTTTTAAATCTTGTCGGTGCATTCGTGTTTTGATCATCGGGTTTTCCCCGGAATCGGATGAAACACACAAATTTTCGTTATTGGTAGACGGTGATGATTTTGAAGGTCGCAGCTCCCCCGTCAGTCTTGTAGTTTTGGCTAAATTCGTTGGCTTATTAAACTGCAACACATAAATTTGGGGGTTTTATCTGAGAATTAGGTCAGCTGAAACTTTTTTTTGGTCAAAGCTAAACTCTTAATCCCTGTTTCATGCTCAAATCGCAATTTTCAAAATTGGGATTAAGATGAAGTGGTCATTGGGAGGTTGATCGGTAGTAAAATTTAAATTCCGGTTCGGTTTTTACAGTCGCCGTGAGAAAAATGGGGAAAAAGGCCAAAAAACGCGGGGTCTGACACTGGCCCTGCTCCGAGATAACGAGAAAGTGATGTAATCGTTATCATCGTGTACATAAAGAGAAAAACCGGAGCCACGCCTGTCAAATAATTTTTCTCTTTAAATAGATAAAGTTGTGGATGGGTAATAAACGTCGGGGGATTTTAAAAGGAGTCCAGTTTGGGTGGGCGAGGGCGGAGCGGGGGCCCCTTGAAAGGTTCGATACCTTACCGTCTATGAAATACCGAGTTGTATGGTTTCAAAAAATTTTTATCTGGCCATTTATAATTTTATCTAGTTTATCAGGCGAGGATTCTTTAGAAATTATCTTTAAGTACTTTTCCTAGTAGTGTCTGTCCCGTTTTGTTTGGTTAGAGTCTTGAAGTTGTCAGTCGGAAGTCGCTTAAGGAGGTAGAAGGGTCTTTGGAATTATGATTTTGAGGAGGAGAAAAAAAATTTTGTAGTTGAGGTTGTAGTGCTAGGTCTGTAGATTTTTATTTGGGGAAAGAAAACAGGGGTTGATAGACAAAGAAACAAGAAAAAAAGTAAGAAAGAAACGGATGAGAAGAGAGAAGTGTGAGACACGGAGGGTTGACCCAACAGGAATGGAAAAGGGGAAAATATAGAAGTGGGCTCGGAGGAGCCGCGCTGTTGCCAAATCAGATCAATATAGCTGTGTGTGAGCTCCTCGTATAACCTCAACGCAGCCTTTTCTACATTACTACCCCTCCACCAGTCTCTGATGAGAAAAACAGAGAAACCTGTAGCAACTGCTGCTGAATTTTGATTTTCTTTCGCTTCTCTCTTTTCTTCTTAAAATGGCTGTAAAGCGTTATTTTGGAAAGGGCCTAGACAGAAGAAGAAAGTCCTTTGTTTTTGATCCCCACTCTCGTCTCTGTGCTGTTCCGCATCGTTTACTCTCATAATTCATTGACAGGGGTGCTCAAAATTTTAACGCCGAGTTGTCTAAAAATGGTGTTGGGGGTATAATTGCCATAATTAATGTGCGAGGAGTAATTTTGGGTTTCTGTTGGAGGTTTTTTGAGTTCTTTGTTCTGTTCAGTTTTTATACTAACACCAGTATCTGGAGTTTGTCATCATTAGAGGGTGGTAGTTGGGTTTGGAATTTGTTTTTGGATTTTTTTTTAAATTAAAAAATTCTGTATACAGGTGTGATTTATTAATATTCTCGTGTTAGTTTTATTTTTGGGTGCTTGTTAAGCTCTATTTTTAGAAGGTAAATAGTTTTCACGTTGAATAAATAGAATTTTTGAAATTTTAAAATGATGGAGGAAATCGAAATTTGAATCTCACTCATCCATATACATACCCCAGGGAAGGGCTTGACATTTTCCTCCCTCAGCTTAATACGACAGGAAATTGTTGTGCAAAATTCATTATCTTGTTTCGAGGGAGAGTAAATAAGGAAACGGAAGAGAAATCCCCGTCAGGTTGTCAGCATACAGAAATTTGGTTTTTGGGTTGTGTTCGAATCCCGGGCGGAGAGATTCTGCGTAAGATTTTGGTGTCTGGTTGGCTTGGTTTTTTCCTGCAGTGAAAATCAGGCGAAAGGTTTTGGGGAGGGGGGTAGAGGTGGTATTTTTTGGGGTTTTCGTTTTGATTATGGGATCGACCTTTTGCTGTGGGTGAAAGCACGAGCTGAATGTTAGTTTAGGAGATTGACTCCTGCCCTTTAAATTGTTTTTTTATTTTGTGAAAAGGTTGGTCGCCTAATTTTTTTTTTGGTGTTTTATGAGACAGTTTCAGCGATGTTGCCGAATTTATAACCGTTTCGTGGTGGATTCTATTGGGGTTAATTGAGAAAACTCCGACCTGAGGACTCCATTGTCAGCTGGTATTGATTTTTTATGTTTTGGACTCAGTTCCGGGTGATATTTTCAACAGTTTCGTGCTTACCTTACCCAACATTTTTTTCCCCCTTCGAACCATATATATATATTATGATGTGTATAACATTATAATTTTCGAATTTAGGGTTGAGGGGGGTTTAGAATTAGTGAGGAAACTTTTTCCATCGACAAAAACTTCTTTTTGATAACATTCCAAAGGTTTGAGTGCTAGTTGAGGTTATTGCAAACTTATTTTGGTGTTTTGCTTTTGAGGTATATCGTACCTGTAATAAGTTACAAGTGTCTGGGCTTTTTGGAAATGTTTATTTGGGTTATCAGTAATCCGATGTCTCTTATCGACTTGCGTACCTGCTAACATCTTCTTAGGTGTTTTTAAGGCGCCAGAAATTTTTCTCTTTAGATTTGTGGCGACCACTAAACGTTGTCAGGTTCGAATTCTGTTCTAATTCCTTCGCGTATTTTTGGGAGAAAATGGCCATTTTTCAAGAGACTTTCTCCTTGAACAAATTTAATTATCTTCGTATTGATAATTAATAATGGACGTTTGTGTAAATTCAGGTCGCGGACATGAAATAATTTGCTACCGTTTATAGTTTCTCTGTGGGGTGAATGTGAAAGTGGACGTCGTTGAAGCGTGATTAGGGGTCGGTTTTCGGCCCAAAACTGAAATGAGGTGGAGGAAAATGTTTCGGTTTTCAGGTGGCAGCCATGATGTCGAATGCACCTTGAGCGTTTTATCTCAAAACCAAAAACCTTCAATTTCGTAATCTCTATTTACCAGTTAGTCAGGCAGTAAAATTTTTGGAGTGGGAGGGGGTCATAATGAGTTATGAATGCGATAAAGGACGTGACGTAATTTTCATTTTTTTTCTGGCGTTGTGTTGAAGAAGCCCCCCCGAGGAATTTAAAAGAAATGATCCGAGCAGACAGATTCATCACACCAAGTGACCTCATTTTATTCAATGCAAATTTAAAAGAGGATTGTGCAAACTGAATTTGTGTTCAAATTGTGCATTTACATAAAATATAGGAATTCGAAAAGGAGTGATGAACAGGTTCTGGTCACCACTACCCCGATGGTGTGTGCTGTACACGCAGGCACGATTTTTGAGTTCAATGGCCCCGGGCTCCAGACTATCCGTCCCACCATCTGCATCGGTGTCATAGAGTTTGATGCGCGTACCTTCCATTTTGCATTTTAGGGACTTGTCGCATTTTTCTGTTCTCGTTTCGAAGACTATTTTGGGTGTTGAGTTCCTGAGGTATGGGTTGTGGTTTTGTTTGCTTGATACAGGTGATGATTGCCAGAGTTTCTCGAATTTCAACAGACCGTGTAAGCCATCATCTGGTTTTAGAGAAAGCCAACCCCACGGTTTGGATTGTGTTACAAAAATAATTTCAAACTCACCTCGGTCTGTTGACTTGTTCCTGTGCCCCCTTCTATCATCTTTGGCAATAATCGTAACATAAAAAAATCGAGGAAGGCAATCAATGTTGCCCGTGAACTCTGGTGAGAAATAATAAAACAATCGATCGACGGAGCTATTAAATTTTGAAAATAAAAAGAGCCCGCGGGCTGATTGGAGATATAAAACACGATTCCCATTTAGTAAATGGGTTCAGTTTTAAGACCTGGGAAGCTTCACCCGAAATTGTGTTTTAAGGGCCTGGATCGGTTGCAACATGGGCCATGACTGAGCGGAAATTTTGCCCGTGAAGAATGCGAAGCGAATCCTCTCCCTCTGATTGGTTCTCGTCAAGTCCCCTGAATTTTATCAGACAGGTTAACTTAACTTTTGTTCCTGTACTTGATTTGAACGTCTTTATCTCCTGATGGTAGTCTTTTTGCAAGTGTTGTGTCATGTGGGGCTCCACACTGTAGGGATCAAAAAGTCGATGGTTTCGGTGTTTTAATCGGAAATAATTTGACTGCGAGGATTTCAGGAGTCCATCAGAATTATTTTTATTGGACAATTTGTGTTTCTAAATATAGCGAGGCGTTCGAATTTTTCTTAGATTGTGTCTTGGATAAGTCGAATCTAACAAAAAATTGTTTTAGCTGGTTCAGGAAGACAGTAATGCGAATTGTGCAAGAGCATTGTTTAGGTTTTTCCGTTTTACTTGACCTGTTGTTCTTATGCTGCCGTTTCGTGACTAATAAAAAAAAGTTCAGCAGGAAGTTTGGAATGCCTCATAATTCATCACCAGATAAATAAGTCGAATTTTTGAATTGTGTCCAAGTCTCGGTGAATACTTGATTTACCTCGACCATACTAATTTGTATTAGTGCGGAAAATGTGTGTTCCTAGAAGACATAATCAATCGCTTTTGAAGAAAACCGGATATGGGTTCTATTACACGGTATTTGAATAACGCGGAGGGGGGTTCATGTATCCCAGTCCTTCTGTATGATTCTTTGAGTTAAGCTTTAATTTATTTTTCTTTGGTTTCAGGTAGCGGGGGTGTCTGTTGCAATGACGACGGATATTTCCGTGGTCCGTTGGGACCAGACCCTACCGCAGGATCTGACGCAAGAAATAGTCGAGTACGACGGAGGAAACAGTTCTTCGCGGCTGTTCGAAAGATCGAGGATCAAGGCTTTGGCCGGTGAGTGTCGGAAAAGTTATTTAGGTACCCGAGGAAGTGCCAAACGTGTTGATAAAAATCCGCTAGTTGGTAACACCTTTTTTCTTTTAATTCTTCCGGAAGAGAGGATGTGGTGATCAACATAACGTGTGTTGAAGAATTGTTAATAAGCATTAAGTGCATAAATTACACCTTCAATTAGATACAACTTCTTTAATTTCTCTCTCTCCCTCCATCTCCACGAATTGTGTTTTCGATAGATCGATTATTATTACGTCTTCGACAGCAGAAGATAATATCGAAGCTTTTGAAATGCTAATACTGAGAATCACACTTGTTAGGTGTGCGAATTAAGTGCGTGGTTGCTGTTTTTGAATGTGCCTTCGCGTGCGTTTTTTTGTTGTCCTTTTAAGTTTGGTTGGTTTTTGTTCGAAGTAAATGGAAGTCAAAAGCCCTCAGGTATTAGCCTCTTCCCGTCTCAACTATGGGATGCCTTTTTGTCGCGAAGTGGCTCTGACTCGCTCTCTGGAAGAACTTAATTATTATTACGAATTAGCTATAATAAGACTAAGAGGTAAATAAATAAATAACTAGATAGATAAATGACGTGTGGAGTGGTTTTACTATAAATTTTGGGTCGGGGAGGAGGAAACGGGGTTGGGAGAGCTTTTGCGTAAATTTGATGACTCATCTGCTGGTGTATGTGTAAAATGATAGTTTTCGAGACACAAAAACTGGAAATGAAAGTAGACGTGAAGAGCAAAACCTTTTCAGGGGTAAGGTGTAACGGGGAGCACAAAGAAGAGACTGCTGACGTGACTGATTTTAGTTAGCGTTAAATTTGATATTCTCGGTTTCGGATTTCGTCAGCAAAAAAATTTGTAGCTTAGTTAGGATTTAATGAATCAGTCTCATCTCTTGCTTTTAAGAGTGTTAACGTTCCTGCAGCTTTATTCCAATATTGGGGAGCAGTCGGTTGGTATCTTTTGATTTTGTGTTATCCTCAGGTTTCCTTTACAGGCTCAAAGAACACGGACACAAAAATTGAAAATAAAAAATTAAATTAGATGGTGCACGTGATGTAATAAACGGTGTAATACACTCGGCACTCGATAATTAATTTAGTGTAGTATCAAATTCTTAAGGCGGTCCAACTGGCAATTTGCTAACAAATAGAAGTGTGTTGTGTGTATGGTATGATGGTCGATTTTCCGCTTTTTGAAGTTGGCATCTTGAATTAATTTATGAGGATCGATTTTTTTTGTTTTGTTTCAGATGAGCGAGAAAGCGTGCAAAAGAAAACATTCCAGAAATGGGTAAATTCGCACTTGGTGAGGGTCTCGTGCCGAATCGGAGACCTTTACGTCGATTTGAGGGACGGCAAAATGCTTCTGAAGCTGTTGGAAGTCTTATCCGGCGAACGTTTGGTTAGTTGTTTTCGATTTTTAGTGTGGAGAATTTGTTTTTTGACCCATCGAGAAGTTTCTATGATGATAATAACAACCGCCCTAGTCAATCTGACGAAGTTGATGTTAGCTATGTTGTTTCTGATTTGTTGACTTCTCAAAAATTTGATTTGTAGCAATGAATTGTGTTGGAAGAATCGTTTGACGGTGGCGGACTATCACTACACCTTAGACGGTCCTCTTATTTCGAAAAATTATTTTTTTGTCTTTTTAGCCAAGGCCCACAAAAGGAAAAATGAGGATCCATTGTTTAGAAAACGTGGACAAAGCGCTGCAATTTCTCCGAGAGCAAAGAGTTCATCTAGAAAACATGGGATCCCACGATATAGTCGACGGGAATCCCCGCCTTAGTTTGGGTTTGATTTGGACCATCATCCTAAGGTTTCAGGTAAAAAATCGGATTTTGGAAAATGAAATGGAATTCATTCGAGTTGGGATTAGTTTGAAACTAAATTTTGCTTAATTCGAACAGATTCAAGACATCACGATCGAGGAAACTGATAACCAAGAAACGAAATCAGCCAAAGATGCACTGCTGTTGTGGTGTCAGATAAAGACGGCAGGTTATCCGAATGTAAACGTGAGAAACTTCACGACGAGCTGGCGAGACGGTCTGGCATTTAATGCGATCATTCACAAGCACCGACCGGAATTGATTCAGTTCGAGAAACTGTCCAAAAGCAATGCCATTTACAACCTGAATAACGCTTTCAATGTTGCCGAAGATAAATTAGGTATCACTAAGCTTCTCGATGCGGAAGATGTTTACGTGGACCAACCCGACGAGAAAAGTATTATCACCTACGTAGTAACGTATTACCACAAGTTCAGTAAGATAAAACAGGACAATGTTCAGGGGAAGAGGATTGGAAAAGTGGTGGGCATCGCGATGGAAAATGAGAAAATGATTCGCGAATACGAGACCCTGACTTCGGAATTACTCAAGTGGATCGAGAAGACGATTTCCCAACTCGGAGACCGACAGTTTGCTAATTCCTTACACGGTGTCCAACAGCAACTCCTTCAGTTCAACACTTACAGAACTGTAGAAAAACCACCCAAGTTTGTGGAGAAAGGAAACTTGGAAGTCCTCCTGTTCACTCTCCAGTCGAAGATGAGAGCGAACAATCAAAAGCCCTACACACCGCGTGAGGGTAAAATGATTTCAGACATAAACAAGGCCTGGGAACGTTTGGAGAAAGCCGAACACGAAAGAGAATTGGCTCTCCGCGAAGAATTGATCAGACAAGAGAAGCTAGAACAGTTGGCGGCGCGTTTCAACAGGAAAGCTTCCATGAGGGAGACTTGGCTTAGTGAAAATCAAAGGCTTGTGTCTCAGGATAATTTCGGATTGGACCTCGGAGCCGTGGAAGCGGCAGCGAAAAAGCACGAAGCCATCGAAACAGATATCTTCGCTTACGAGGAAAGAGTTCAAGCGGTGGTTGCCGTGTCTCAAGAACTGGAAGCAGAAAACTATCACGACATCAACAGGATCAATGCGCGAAAGGACAACGTATTGCGTCTCTGGAGTTATCTGCTGGAGTTACTCAGAGCCCGAAGGTCAAGATTGGAGTTGTCACTACAACTCCAACAGAACTTCCAAGAGATGTTGTACATTCTCGATTCCATGGAAGAACTTAAAATGCGACTCTTATCCGATGATTACGGAAAACATCTCATGGGTGTCCAAGACCTCCTGCAGAAACACAGTCTCGTCGAAGCAGATATTAATGTGCTTGGAGAACGAGTCAAAGCTGTTGTACAACATTCTCAACGATTCTTGGATCAGGAAACAACGGAGGGCTACAGACCCTGCGATCCTTCTGTTATTGTAGACAGAGTTCAGCAGCTTGAGGTAAATAAAAGTTTTCATTCTTCTTCTGGTTGAGATGACTGATGACTGTATAGAGTTGGTAGAGGATCCTTCAAGATCACACAGTCGGGTGTTATTGACAGAAATTTTTGTTCGTTGTTATCAGGACGCCTACGGAGAATTGGTCAATTTGGCAGTTGAGAGAAGGAAGCGATTGGAAGAAAGCAGACAGCTCTGGCAGTTCTACTGGGATATGGCAGACGAAGAGAACTGGATCAAAGAGAAAGAACAGATTGTCATGAACGGAGACATCGGACACGATTTGACAACGATCAACTTGCTGCTATCCAAACATAAGGCAAGTGAATCCCTTTCCGTTAATTTTGTGACTTTGTTTTACGTCGGATAAAAAAAGACCTGATTTTGGTGATCACTCTCTTAGGCGTTGGAGAATGAGATTGCCAGTCACGAACCTCAGTTAATGTCCGTTGTCTCAATCGGAGAAGAACTCGTCAACAGAGATCATTTTGGAGCAACACGTGTCAAAGACAGACTTCAAGAGATTCTGGGCATGTGGCAGCATCTTTCAGATTTGGCGGCTCTCAGACGAAAGAGATTGGAAGAAGCTGTCGATTATCATCAGGTTGGTGTGATACCACAAATTTAAAGTCTTCTGTTGTGTGTTGAATCACTCACTGATTTGTTTGATTTTTTGAATTAGTTCTTTGCTGATGCTGACGACGTTGACATCTGGATGTTGGACACCTTGCGTCTGGTATCATCTGAAGATGTTGGCCGGGACGAAGCAAATGTTCAGTCTCTTCTTAAGAAGCATTGCGACGTAGCTGACGAATTGAAGAATTACGAGTCTACTATAGCTGCTCTTCGAAACCAAGCTGCTGAATTGGGAGAACACGACAGACAGTCTCCTGAGGTCAGACCGATTCCCGCAATTGTTGAGGGTCTTGTCTCGATTCACGTGAAACTGATTGTTGGTTTTTATGATTTAGGTGGTACAGAGGCTCTCAAGTATTGATCATCGTTTCAAAGAGCTACTGGAACTTTCCAAACTGAGAAAGCAGCGCCTGTTGGATGCGCTCTCCTTGTACAAATTGTTCTCCGAATCGGATGGAGTTGAACAATGGATCGCTGAAAAGGTAAAATTTTTTATTGGACTCGACCCGAAAGCGATCGTTTCTTGTTTTACTGACATTTTTTTGCTTATGAATTTCAGGATCGAATGTTGGTTACAATGGTGCCGGCAAAGGACATAGAAGACGTCGAAATAATGAAACACAGGTACGATGGATTCGACAAAGAAATGAACGCGAATGCTTCCAGAGTGGCCGTTGTCAATCAGTTGGCTCGCAAGCTCCTACACGTCGAACATCCCAACTCCGAGCAGATTATGGCCAAACAGAATCAGGTATTTGGTTTTGGACTGTCTTTCGAATTCTATTTACACGTCGAAATTGTTATTTATTTGTCTGTCTGTTATGTCACCAGCTTAATCACAAATGGGCTGAACTTCGAGAAAAAGCCGAGGCTAAAAGAGACGAACTGGGCTCAGCTCACGGAGTCCAGACTTTCCATATTGAATGCAGGGAAACTCTGTCCTGGATCGAGGATAAGAAACGTATTTTACAAGAAACTGACAGTCTCGGTATGGATTTGACCGGTATCATGACTCTTCAGGTAAATGATCCAACTGTCTGGTTTGTCGTCTTGGTAGTTTGGTTTTTATACTCGTCGCCTAATATCGTTTGTTAAAATTGTTAGCGTCGTCTTTCTGGAATGGAAAGAGATTTGGCAGCCATCCAAGCCAAATTAGACTCTTTGGAGAAAGAAGCTGAGGCCATCAGCAAAGATCATCCCGAAGAAGCTGCCATTATTAGAGAGAGAATTGCTCAAATTCAAGTTATTTGGGAGCAACTGACTCAAATGGTAAGTCAAATTCGTCAAAATAATTTTGAAGAGGTGAGGCGATGGTGTTTTACTAACTCTGGTTTTGTTTTAGCTCAAAGAGCGAGATGCAAAATTGGAAGAAGCAGGTGATCTTCACCGGTTCCTTCGTGATCTTGATCATTTCCAAACTTGGCTTAAGAAAATCCAAACGGAGGTAGCTTCAGAGGACATTCCATCGTCTTTGGCAGAGGCCGAAAAACTTCTCAATCAACACCAGAGCATCCGAGAAGAAATCGACAATTACAGACAGGACTACGCTAAGATGATGGAATACGGCGAACGCATCACGGCCGAGCCTTCAACCCAAGACGATCCGCAGTACATGTTCTTGAGAGAGCGTTTGAAAGCTCTCAAAGACGGCTGGGAAGAACTCCATCAGATGTGGGAGAACCGACAGCAGTTGTTGTCGCAGAGTTTGAACCTTCAAATGTTCAACAGAGATGCTAAGCAAGCTGAAGTATTGCTTAATCAACAAGAGCACGTTCTCAGCAAAGACGACACTCCCGTCAATCTCGAGCAAGCCGAAAATCTCATCAAACGTCACGAAGCTTTCCTGACAACGATGGAAGCGAACGATGATAAAGTCAACGCTGTTGTACAATTCGCGTCTCGTCTTTGTGATGATGGACATTTCGACGCTGATAAGATCAGCAAAAAAGCTGAGAATTTGAACGACAGGAGAAACGCAAACAGAGACAGAGCTATTCTCATGATGGACAAGCTGAAGGATCAGTTAATGCTTCACCAGTTCTTGCAGGTTCGTATGTCTTTCAAAGAGGTGGGAACGAAGTCGGTTTGTTCAGTTTTGTAAAAGGTGTTTGCGTTTTTAGGATTGCGAAGAATTGGGAGAATGGATTCAGGAAAAGAACCTTACTGCCCAGGATGATACCTACAGAAGTGCAAAAACTGTCCATTCCAAATGGACCAGACACCAGGCTTTCGAAGCCGAAATCGGAGCTAATAAAGATCGCCTTTTCCGAATTCAGCAGGTAAATCCCTCTGTAGATTTAAGCGAAATGATCTTTGGTCTTGAAACGACAGACTCTTAACTTGATTTTCTCTTTTTCATTCAGTCTGGAGAAGAACTCATCAAAGAAAAACCAGAATTGGCGGATTATGTCAAACCGAAGATCGGAGAATTGTTACAACAGTTCGATCATCTGGAGAGAACGACGAAAGAAAAGGGAGAACGGCTGTTCGATGCGAACAGGGAAACTCTCATACATCAAACATGCGAGGATATCGATTCGTGGATGAACGAACTCGAGAAACAGATAGAAAGTGACGACACCGGCTCTGATCTCGCCAGCGTTAACATATTGATGCAGAAACAACAGGTGAGCTTTTTTGTTGCATCCCCTTTCATCTTGTCAGCTTCCGTGATCAATAACGTGATCATTTACATGTTTAGATGATCGAGACTCAAATGGCTGTGAAAGCTAAACAAGTGTCCGATTTGGAGTCTCAAGCGGAATATCTACAGAAAACCGTACCGGAGAAAATGGACGAGATCGTGACGAAGAAGGCAAAGGTGGAGGAGAGATTCCAACAGCTGAAACAACCGTTGCTCGAGAGACAGAGACAGTTGGAAAAGAAGAAAGAAGCCTTCCAGGTATTGGAGAGCACTTTCATCACAACTTAGAAAACGTAAATTTGAAAGGATGAAATTTTGCTGATGTTTGTTTTTGATTTGAATAGTTCCGTCGGGACGTCGAAGACGAGAAATTGTGGATCGGGGAAAAGATGCCGTTGGCTACCTCCGTCGATTTTGGAAATTCGCTGTTTAACGTTCACATGTTGAGAAAGAAGAATCAGTCGCTGAGAACGGAAATCGAGAATCACGAGCCGAGAATCAGTTTGGTTTGCAATAACGGTCAGAAACTGATCGACGAAAATCACGAAGACAGTCAAGAATTCCAGAGATTGATTGGCGAACTACGACGAAAATACCAAGAATTGAAAGAAGCTGTTGAGAACAGAGAAAACGGATTGAAACAGAATGAGAAAGTGCAACAAGTACGTGAGCTAGAAATTTGAAAGAAACTCGTTCGGATGTGTCCAAAGAAACTGTATATTCAAATCTGTTTTCTGTTTTTAGTATTTCTTCGATGCGAACGAAGCCGAATCTTGGATGAGCGAACAAGAGCTATACATGATGGTCGAGGACAGAGGCAAAGATGAAATCTCTGCCCAGAATCTTATGAAGAAACACGAAACGTTAGAATTAGCTATGGAAGATTATGCCGACACTATCAGACAACTAGGAGAGACGGCAAGACAGCTGACAAGCGAACACCATCCTCTTAGGTTTGTTCTCATTCACGAAAAACAAAGAAAACGCGAGAGAGTAAAGTGATGTAAACTTTTTATATTCGCTTAATTTCAGCGATCAGATCACAGTGAAACAATCCCAGGTGGATAAATTGTACGCCGGATTGAAAGATCTTGCGGGAGAGCGCAGAGCCAAGCTAGAAGAAGCTTTGCAGTTGTTCATGTTGAACAGAGAAGTCGATGACTTGGAACAATGGATCGCTGACCGAGAAGTGGTTGCTGCTTCCCACGAGTTAGGACAGGACTATGATCACGTGACTGTAAGTATAGGTTTTGGAAGAATGCTACCGTTTAGTCGTCAGCATTTATTTATTGTTGTGCTCTTCGACAGCTTCTTTGGGAGAGATTTAAGGAATTCGCACGGGACACCGAATCCATCGGTACCGAACGTGTTGCTGCCGTTAACCAAATCGCTGACCAGCTGATATCGGCTGGACATAGTGATTCAGCAACTATTGCCGAGTGGAAGGATGGATTGACGGAGGCCTGGCAAGATTTATTAGAATTGATTGAAACGAGGTAAGAGAAAAAAAGCTGTTTCTGTTGGCAATCCTGTTGGGGTATTGCTGAATATAACTGAGAATTTTTGTTCAGAACACAAATGTTGCAAGCAAGTCGAGAACTTCACAAGTTCTTCCACGATTGCAAAGACGTGTTAGGCCGAATATTGGAGAAACATCACTCAATGTCGGATGAGTTGGGCCGCGATGCCGGAAGCGTGTCGGCTTTGCAAAGGAAACATCAAAACTTCATGCAAGATCTCATGACTCTTCAGTCACAGGTACTCACAATAGAGGATGAAAGCAGCCGACTTCAAGCATCCTACGCCGGGGAGAAGGCAAAAGAAATCACGAACCGAGAAGCGGAAGTCGCAAGCGCTTGGGCCAACTTGCAAGCCATTTGCGAAGCGCGACGAAACAAACTAGCCGATTCCGGAGACTTGTTCAAATTCTTCAACATGGTTCGAACTCTCATGCTCTGGATGAACGACGTATTCAGACAAATGAACACATCCGAAAAACCAAGGTAGACGCGATGGTGTACCGATGACTTAGATAACAAACCCGGAACCCGGACATCGTTGTAATATTTGTTTGGTAATTGTAGGGATGTGAGCGGAGTCGAATTGCTGATGAACAACCATCAGAGTTTGAAAGCGGAAATAGACGCCCGGGAGGATAATTTCACCGCTTGTATTTCCCTGGGAAGAGAACTCTTGTCCGGAATCACTTCGCTTCGAATGAAATCAAAGAGAAATTGCTGATGTTGACCAATCGTAGAAACTCACTGCTGCAGCGATGGGAAGAAAGATGGGAGAACTTGCAACTTAGTAAGCGAACAGTTTTGTCGGATCAAATTTTCGGGGAGCATCACGTGATGAATTCAACAAACGCCCTAGTCAATCTGAAGCCATTGATAGATACATTGTTGCAACTGATGTGATCTCTTGCTCCCTTTTTTTTTCAAAAATTTGTCTCTTCCACCTGTCGTCGGATGGAAATTTAAAAATTTTTCCAGTTTTGGAGGTGTACCAATTCGCAAGAGATGCTGCCGTTGCTGAAGCCTGGTTAATCGCACAAGAACCATATCTCATGAGTACAGAATTAGGGGTGAGTTTTATAAGATCTCATAGACTACTTATCGTAATTAAATTTATAGTTGGGACCAATTTATAGCGATTATTGTCTTTATTATGTTACAATAAATAGATTTTGGGTTTTGTAATCGAGATATTGTGTCTGGGGGATGAGAGCAGATTCCTAATTCCTGGAGGAGTTGGAGAAAAAGATGTCGAGAGGTACAGAGAAGAGATAAAAATGCTGAAGGGGGTAGTGTGCTAAGGTTTAGCTTCATCGAACCAACCAGAAATGGACTTGTTCCACTCCCAAAATAGATGGTCTGATGACTAAAACTTAGTTTGAGGGAAGGAGATCTTGTAGAACTGGTCTGGAAAAGCTTTATTTGAAGTTGTGGGAGTGTTTCGGGTTGGTAACAAGCTCTGTAAGGAAGTCTGTGGTCTGCTTGAAAAGAAATTTAGGCTCTTGCAGGGCTTCGATGGAAAGGATATAGTCAAAACGGGTTTTGGGAGAGTCGTTCGGGTAGTTTGGAAGGAAGGAACGTTGAGATGGGTTTATGGGTTTCCCAAACGTTTGAGGTGTTATAGGGGTAACATAAATAATATAAACAAAGCTGCTTAATATAAAATACGCGTAGCTGAAATTGAGACAGCCCTCCTATAACGCGGTACTCTTACTGTGCGGTTTCCATTCAACAACATCCCATAGTCCAATCATCTAACATCCGCGCAGCGTATGAATGGCTCTGTTAACTAGATCTCATAGCCGTCTCCATATAACGCGGTTCGAATGATGTGATTTGTACTACTTCTGAGTTTCTTATAGCGCGGTTTCCACACAACGCGGTACACACTCACTACGTACTAGGAGGGTTGGCTGCTGTATATGTTTATATTATAAAGATGGTTTTTAGGAGTCGAGGAATTTGTCATCGAAACCCATGGACCATTTGGGTTAATATAATTTGGTGGTAGTTGGGGGTTGTTTTAAAATTTTTATTTTTGCTAAACTGTTGTTAAGTTGTGTTATCGTCTCTGGTTTAGTGACACATGACGGTAACAAGGACGTGTTTGAATTATTTTTTTAAAAAATCAGCTAAGAAATGACTAAGCAATTTATATTCTTACAGCATACAATAGACGAAGTAGAAAACCTAATAAAGAAACACGAAGCGTTCGAGAAATCAGCATCGGCCCAAGAAGAGAGATTCAGCGCTTTGGAACGTCTGACAACGGTAACATTTTTATGTCGTAACTTTGGTTTGTTGGTTTTGGAACAGTCTGGTTTGCGATGCTTCTGTTTTATCTTTATCATCTCAGATGAGGGAGGAGCAACACGTGACTAGTTAAACATCTCAAAATTGAATTTATTTTATCGACTTTCTCCCATCGATATATTGTTATAATATTAACTATACTAAAATGGTTTTTCATACTAAACCAAAACTATTTATCGGCGACTCTTTCAAACATGCAATACGAACTGTGCTTGTTTGCGTTGCCTTCTGTCACAGAATCAGTTAGACTGGTAAGCTGTTAACCAGCAGTTTCTGTGTTTCTTGAAAGGCCTTACTACAGTATTACTGTCAAAACGGTTATCTTAGAGTTTGTACGGCCCGCCAAAAAATTTTAAATTGGCCGGTTGATTAAAAAGGTTGCTCATCCCTGTCTCAGATATTGTTTTGGTGCTTAAAACTGCATTCACAGATACAAATGATCGTGATTCGAGTACAGCTGACGCTTAACGACAGCTTATATCAAAATTAAGTTTTGAATGAAATGTTACTGTAGTTACAAGTCAGGTCTGAGAGGTAGATCCTGTTTAGTTTTGTTAGAACTCTTTTGCTGAGTGTAGGTATTGGTGCTCTGGTATGGGACAGTTACGGTGTTACATGTTATCTCGCACAGATTTGTAACTCCTGTATGGTACAGACGAATCGATAATTTGTATCTGGTTTAGTTATTTTTAGTTTGGTTTTTGTTTTGTACTAACTTTGCTAATTTTTGATAGTGGTTACCCGGTCGGAATCGGTGGAATGTTACCGGAAGTCCGGGTCGAATGCTTACGTAACTTTTTTTTTGTTTTATTTTAGATTTTTCTTTTGTTTTTGTAGCATGAACGTAATGATGTTGGTGGAATGTTTGGACGTAGAAAAACGTTTCAGAGTCTTATTTTGCGACCGCTTGAACCACTAACACCTAACATTGATGATGATAACCTCTTCCTAACACCCAACCTTAACGAAACGGACTCATTCAAATCCCTTAAAGAAATAATCGTCGCCGCGGAAAATGACTTGAACGCGGATAGACGGAGAGGAAGTGGTGTGACGAGGTCAGAAAGGTCACAAGGCGAAAGAGTTAGAGACATGGTGTTGGGATGCGATCGGTTTTATAAGCCTTGTCGGGGGAAAAAGTCTTCCGGGAAGTTGAGGAAACCTCCGAGGAGGATTCAGTCATTTTTGTGGAGGGATGCTCGGGTCTGGGAGAAAAGTGTTAGCAATCTTAATTCCAGCAAAGAAACCGGAAGAATGGTACCCGATGATATAATGTTTTTGAATAGAGAGAGAGGGTGTTTGGAAAGAGAAATGGCGGCTGCGGCGGAGGTGATTGGGGAGTTGGGGGTTTGTTCTGTTGATAAAGAGGAGAATGACGATGTTTCGTTTTCATCCGTGGTTTCCTTAAATTCTCGTCCTTCTTCCTTTTCCTTCTCACATCTCCAGGTATGTTTTTGGTTATGGGTTATTTAGCTTACTTGTCTTTCTTTTAATAACTTCTTCTAAACGGAACTCTCTTCGCGTACTAACAATGAGTTTTGGGTTAACAGCTTACATCAAGTTCAGCTATATCATGCACCATCACCGTTTTGAGGTATTGTCATGATTACTATCATCATAGAAGCCTCGGTTCTCATTGGCTATAAACCAACCTCCAAACTTGAAGACAATTTCTTACAAGTAAACTGAGCTAATCATAAATATTAATATTAAAATAAATATAAAATAAAACAAAGATAAATAAATAAAAATACAAAAAATTAAACATTAAAAATAAATACATAAAGGTAGGAATAGAGGCAAAAATAATAATAAGTTTCAGACAATTAATAAACGTAAAGTATATAAATAAATAAAAAATAAAAGTAAACAAAATTAGCCAATAAAAATACTTTAAATAAAATAAAATAAAATTAAATAAATGAAGATAAAAATATAGACAAAAATAAATAAATAAATAATTAAAATACAGAAAATAAATAAATAATAATAATTTGAAGTAAATAAAAATAAAAATTAATAAATCAAATAATAAAATTCTAAAAAAAATAAATAAAGATAGAAATAAAGGAATATACAGAAAATCATAAACTTAGTAAGGAAGTCAAATAAAAACATAAACAAATAATTAACTAAAATAAAAATTAAACTAAAATAATAACTAATAAAATAATAATAATAAAAACTAATTAAAATAAAATAAATAAAGAGAGATAGAAATATAGACAAAAATAAATAAATAAAATACAGAAAATAAATAAATAGTAATAATTAAAATAAAAATAAAATTAATAAATCAGATACATTAAATAAATAAATAAATAAAAATACAGAAAATTGATAAATAAAAATAAAAATTTAATAATAAAAATAAACAAAATTATCAAATAAAAAATTAAGTAATAAATAAAAATAATTAAAAATACATAAAATAAAGATTTGATGTAAATAAAAAATTAAAATTAATAAATCAAATAATATAATTCTAGTATAAATAAATAAAGATAGAAATAGAGGAATATACAGAAAATTAATAAACTTAGTAAGGAATTGAAATAAATAAAAATAAACAAATTTAACCAATAAAAATAAATAAATAATTAAAATTAAATTAAAAAATAAAGATAGAAATAGAGGCAAAAATAGATAATTCAAAATACAGAAAATTAATAAAAATAATTGAGATCAATAAATATAAACAAAATTACCCAGTTAAATATAAATGAATAAAGTAATTAAAATTAGAATAAATAAAAATAAATAAATAAAATAAAAATCTTATAAAAACAAAACTATAATTCAAAGGAACTTACATAAGCGGGATAGTATTCCAAGTCACAACATTATATTATAGCCAGTTCTGACGCTGGCTATAAAATTTTCATTTGTTGGTAGTGGGAAGGAGGGAGGAGTGGGTAGTGGCCATTTGGAAGAGTCTTTTCTAGTTCCACCGAAACAGTGCTGAAACTTACCTGACAACTACGAGTTATCTCGTAGTCAAATCGTATGATTAGATTGGTTATACAAATTGTCTTCTTCGTCCAAACTGACTTTCTGTACGCTTTTTGCTTGAGGGTGATGGTGGGATAAGAGACTATATCCCTCTGGGGTAGTTTTTGGTCATCTTCTTGGCTTAGCTGGACTGTATAAATACTTTGCATGCGCTTTTGACTAATCAGAATCTAAGAAGTCATTTCAAATCATCGTTCCGTCTGTTACAGTTTGAATTGAAAGAACTGAAACGTAGACAAGAGGAAGAGGAGAAGAGAAGAGCCGAAGAATTAGCCGCGAAGCAGACAACTCCGGTCGCATCTCCGAAAGAACCGCCGACCGACAGGTTTGTTGTCCTTTTTTTAGTCTTCGGACGTTTCGAGGTTTCGAAGCCCTGACTAATTTTCCTCGTCTTGTGATTTCAGAGTGGACGGAGAAAGTCACCGGAGGAAATAAAAGCCGAAAGCGAGAAGAAAGCTGCTGCTGAAGCACAAGGTATAGTCATTCGGTTATTGATTTTGAGATTTTTGGTTTGACGCCTCGACTTAGCCCAAAATTGCTGAACTAAAAGTTTGAGGTCGTCTCAGATGAATATTATGTACAGTCTAGAAGGAAGTTGAACGATCAGTCGCAAGCTATAGGTAGAATATGAGTGTATAAATAAATAAATAAATAAGTTCGCTCAGTCAGCAATCAATTACTTTGAGTCGAAATTGCTGACAAAACCTTGAACAGATTGTTCGAGAGAAGGATTGGATGCTGTGGTTCATCACAGTTATGATAGAATTCAGTGACAGGAGAATGGAAGGACAAAAGCCTCCTCCTAGATGTAAATAGATAAAATTTGTTTATTTATTTATTTATTTATCTATGTAAGATAGAAATGAAGACTGATCGAGTAAGCAAAATTATTAAAGTCCCTTGTTCATATGTATAAAGAGGAAATTGTTTATAAGTCAGGACCGTGAGAGAAAATCTGTCGCTGTATATTTGCTGTTGTCTGTTTGGTCGAGTCTTGAACTAACTTGAGAGGTTGACTTTTGTGTAAAACGCTCAGTGGACGGAGTAATGGTTTCATAAATACTGCACGATTTTGAAATGATTTATTTCATTCATAAATACAAATTTAGCGCTTTCGGGGGATTTCATTTCAAAAGTATTGTACACTGTAGTGAGGATGTTATTTCAAAAGTATTGCACAGTTAAGTGAGGATTTTCTTTCAAAAATACCGCACGCTGACTTGAGGGTTTTATTTCAAAAGTATTGCACACTGAAGTGGATTTATTTCATTTGCACAAATAGGCAGATGTGAGGGTTTTATTTCATAAATATTGCACAGTGACGTGAGGATTTCATTTCAAAAGTGTTGCACACTGAGGTTAGAATTTCATTTCAAAAATACTGCACAGTGACGTGAAAATTATTTTAAAAAAAATGGATATTTGGATAGCATATACAAGCTTTAACCAGAGTCTCGTTTCATAAGTAATGCACACGCTTATGACGACTCTATTTCACAAATCCTGCACACTTTGTGATGTTGATCGATATGTTTTGAGATTCGGTCATCATTCGTGAGATCTCATCGAAAGTTAGTTCATGACTCGAGCCAAGAGATACGCCTTAGTTTTTCCTGTAGTCTCACTCCCCTCCCTTCCCTCAGCTTTAGGGTGTGTCTCTCTCACTCTCAGCAGAGCAAACAGCTAACATATAACAATTTTTGACTAGCGAAATGTTTTGTTGGCCCCGTAACAACGTCCCGAGCTCTCCTAACAGTACCCGCCGTCTTTTCTTAGTTTGACCCTCCCAAATTTTGCCGACTAATTAATCTCGAGCTTGAGCATGGTGTGTTTTGTCTGTGACCGCTGCCGGTGATGGTGTTTTTTTGGAATGATCAGTGAGTCGAAAGCCTTCCGCGAAGGTCGCGCTAACTCCACTGACGGCTGCTGATCAACCTCAACAAGGTTATATACATTTTTAAAAATAATTTTTTGTAGTAGTTTGTCTGTTTGTTTTTTGTTGGTAGTATTGCTGTTGTTGCTGTCGTGACAGAAGACTGATTCTTAATTCATTGAACCTATCGGAAGTTAGTTTTTCTCTTGTCTACTAGCTTCATACCTGATGGAAAATGCTTTTCGATAATTAAGGATCATTCTTGCTGTCGTGTCCAAAAGCTTTTTCTCTTTGCTTAAACAGCTTTCGGAAAAGTCGAGAGGAAAGGTTTTTGGACTGTCTTCCGCTACTTTCTCTGTTACTTTCTATGTTAGTGCATGAATTTAGTTATTTGTATGGTGAAGGTAGATGTTGTAACAAAGAAAGCTTTGACGCTAGAAGACAAACTAGAAAGCTTAAGCGCTAGCACTAGAAGTCATTGGGTGGTAGTTTAGGTTTGGATTTAAAGACGGGTTGATGACTATAAAAAATTTAGATGGACTATATTGATTTTTTATAGCGTTTGGCGTCGTCCGGGATGATCGGTTCCGATTTTCAGGGTTCGGTTTTGATTGTCTTAAGTGGTGCGAACTTTTATACATGACTCGTTTCATAAATAGTGCACAAAATCTGTGGAAGTATTTGTTTACTAAATGAGGAGGATTCATTTTGCAAAAGTGATGTAGACCGATGCGAAAAATCTTTTTCATAAGTGATGCACACTCACGAGGGATTCGTATCATAAATAATGCACAGTTTTGCGAAACTGTTATTTCATAAATATTGCACACGTCGGTCGAGACTTCGTTTCAAAAATATTGCACACATTGTTCGAGATTTCATTTCAAAAATGTTGCACATTCAGGTGGACACTTCATTTCGAAAATATTGCACACTCAGGTGGAGACTTCGTTTCAAAAATATTGCACACTTTGTTTGAGACTTTATTTCATAAATGTTGCACAGTCGAGTGTAGACTTTCAAAAATATTGCACACCCACGTGGAAGTTCTATTCAATAAATATTGCACACTCTGGTCGAAACGTCATTTCAAAAATGCCGCACACTTTTTCGAGGTTCCAACTTCATAAATATTGCACACTTTTGCGATAAATCCATTTCATAATTGATACACGCTCTTGTGAAGAATTAATTGTAAAACATGTACAGACTTTCACAACGTTCTCATGTCATAAGTAATGCATACTTCCGAGAGTCATTTCAAATATATTGCACACTTTTATGAAGCTCTCGTTTTATGGGAATGAGGGTTGGACTGAGAATCGGAACCAATTTCACCGGAGAGTCGGCTTAGTGTAAGCCATCATGGCGGGGTGTTTAGTGCTTAAAGCTTTCGAACTAAGATCTCATTCATACTAACAGACGTCGTGGTGGGTATAAGTGCGCTTGGTTTTGGTTAAGGTAAGACCCGGAGGTCCTGTCCCTCCCCCGAAAATTTTTTTTTCTCGCATGATTTTTGTCTCGATTTTACTTTTTTTTTCTTTTGTTCATTTGCACTTTTGATTTGCATGATGCTATGTTGTAAATACTCGGACTAGTGCATGGCGAAATACGTTCGGACGGAGATCGAACTGGTGTCGGACGTCGCGAGACCGGGAAAGGTCTTGGTGGACCACCTCCTCCTCTCCCCAGTTTGGTGCAAGAACCCAGTGAGTATTCGCTTATTGACGAAGCCAACTCGAATCGTTGGTTGTACTCCGGTCTCCTCGTCGGTTATTCGTCCTCGTTTTAGGACACTGGGACCGAATGAATAAACCTGCTGACGAGGGACTCGGTTTTTGGTTTTTCAGTTTTGTCTTGTGTTTGTCTTGACAACGAAATGCTTTCTCGGAAATTGGTTTTATGATGATGATGGCGTCCAACCTTCCGGAGTCTCTTCACGCAATGGATGGGTGGGGGATGTACAGTTGAATGGGAACACTGACGTGTTTATACTACGTTCATCACGACATGACAAACCGATCGAGGAAGTGGGTGGGGCAGATCGAAGACAGGGACAGTACAGGGACTTAGGTATCCGGTTGGACCAAAAGAGGAAGAAAGCATTTCAGAGTCTTGTAGCTTGTTTTTTATAAGTATATGTAGTTTTTGGTAGTCGTTGTTAGTTAGTGTTTTATGGTTGGTCTTAGCTTCAAGTGCCAAAGGGAGGAAGAGGGACAAGGATCGTTCGAGATCGAAATCGCCGTTCAGGTCCTTCCGCTGGAAGAAGTCTTCCTCCGGATTGCCAAAGAGTCCTTCTGTACCACATTCCGATGATGAATCCAGCTTCTCAGGTAACCCAAACTATTTATTTATACTCGGTTCTTCTTTCATACTTTCTTAGTGTTCGTGTTATAAGTGTTTGTTATGTTTCGGTGTTTTCGTTTTTATACTAAACATGGCCGAAGTTCGTTAGGTTATCTCGCCGCAAGCTTTCGTCCATCCCCATCATGAACGTTATACTAACTTTAGTTTTGTTGGTATTCACAGAACGTCAGAGTCCTGCTGCTGAAGATGAACAACTCGAGGGAATGCTGATCCGAAAACACGAATGGGAATCAACCACGAAGAAAGCCTCCAACAGGTATGTCTTTGTAGTGATCGCTGTAGTGAGTCGCTGTTTGGATGGTGATAATTTGGTGTCGTCTTTTGTCACAGGTCGTGGGACAAGGTGTACGTGGTGATGAAAGGACCTCAGCTGTTGTTTTACAAAGACTTGAAGTCGTACAAAGCAGCTCCGGATGTTTACCTTAAGAACGAACAGCGCTTGGATCTCAAGGGTGGTTTCATCGAGGTGGCGCTTGACTACACGAAGAAGAAACACGTCTTCAGACTTAAGTAAGTGGATGAGGTCTCTCCTCGTCTCCTCTGTTGAGGAGGAAGAGGGAAACGATGGTGTTGAGGTGTTTAAATATGACTTTGGTAGTGACGACTCAGAGTATGTTGGCTCCCTGTTTTGTTTAGGTTGTGGGGGTTGAGAGAATCGAAGATTTGTTTCATAAATATTGCACGCGTGTGGAAGTTTAATTCATAAATATTACAAACTCTGGTGGAGACTTCATTTCAAAAATTATGCACACTTTTCTGGGATTTTTGTTCCATAAATATTGAGCGTTTTTCGGCTTTTTCATTTCATAATTATTGCACATTTTTGAAGGGTTTCCATTTCATAAAATTGCATTGCACATTCTTCTTCGGGTCTTTCCTTTCATATTTATTGCACACTTTTCCGGTTTCTTGTTTCAGAAAAATTGCGATTTATTTTCGGGGTTTTCATTTCATAATTATTGCACAGTTTTTTGGGTTTTTCGTTTCATAAATATTGCCCGCCGATGTGAGGGTTTTATTCATAGGTGTTGCACACTTTTACAGGTTTCTATTTCAAAAATATTGCACACATTTTCGAGTTATTCATTTTATAAATACTTCACACTTTTGTGGGTTTTTTATTTCATAAATATTGCACACTTTCTTCAGGTCTTTCCTTTCATAAATATTGCACAGTTCTTCAGGTTTTACGTGTCATGAATATTACACAGTCTGGTCGAAGCTTTATTTCAAAAGTATTGCACACTTTTACAAAATAGGGTTACTCTCATTTTTATAAATGGTAAACAAGGATACAAAGATTTAATTTCATAAATATTGCACACGTGGAAGACTCTCACATGGCGTTTCGCTTTGAGATTGGTTATACAGACTGGATTCAGTCACCAGTAACTTGATAATACAGATACAGTACGAAGTCGCTAATCATTTTCGTTTGTTTTTGTTTATTATCGGGAAACCAAAAACAGGACCGCAGGCGGAGCCGAGCTTTTATTCCAAGCGAAAGACGACGAGGAAATGAACCAGTGGGTGTCAGCCATCGGCGCCCAGTGTGAAGGAGGCGCTTCGGGACCCACAAAATCCCAAACTCTTCCAGCTGGTCCAGGTCAAGGGGAACAGAAAAAGAGAAGCTTCTTCACTCTTAAGAAGAGGTGAGGTGTTTGTATTTAACTTAAACAATAAATAAACAATTTAAATGTCTACCGAGGGGATGAAAATAAAAATTTTGGTTATTTGATTTCAGCTAAATTCCTAAGCGAGAGAGGAAGGCGACCGCCATCAAGTGAAAAAGGGAGTTTTTAAACTTTAAAAAAATTTTCTAAAAATAAATTTAAATTTATAAACAAAAGCCACTGCCTGAACCTCTAAAAGAAGGATTAATTACACATTTTAAAAATGAGTTTTAGTAAGTTAATAAATAAATAAATAATTTAAAGAAAAATGCTTTTGAAAGGACTGCGTGTTTTAGACGAGGAAAAATTTTTGTTTTTTTAATTTTTATTTATGAATCTTTTTTTATTCGCTCGCGTAAAAAAAGGAAATGCCACTCTGACAAACCCATAAATTGTCGCATCTTCTGCCTGTGAGGAAATCATGCAGCTTTAAACTATTATTATAATGCTGATTTATGTATTTTCTAGATAATTATGAAATAGATAAAAAAATTTTAATTATTTTCTCTGTTCGTTAAGATGGTAGACTGGACTACTCCTTGGTAGAGCAGAAAGTGTTTTGGATTTTTTGGTTTTTAGGGTTTTTAGCCCCCCCACTTACCTTTGAAGTGCTGACGGATTTCGAAATAGCGGTGGAGGTGATAGGTTAAGCAGTGAGGGAGGTGTAGTTCAGTTTTGTTTCTGTTAGGTGGTGAATTTTAATTTTTGTTTTTTAAAGGGCTGGGGGTCATCTATTGTTGGTAGTTTTTGAAGGTGGAGGAATTTTGGGGGGTAGTGGACCTCTCCAAATCTCATTTGAAGGAGGTAGCTTATAGTTATCCAGCTAATGAGATGATATAATCATAACATATTGAAATCTTATTTATTGAATTTATGTATTTATTTGAAGGAAATAAATTCCACCCCCTCCCCCAAACAAAATGAAATTTTTGACACTCTAACCTGCTTGGTAGCTTTTAAGGTTTATTCTTTACACACGGGAAACCCTTCTGAATTTAAATTTATAAATTTAGCTTTCCTCATAAATCAGAATTTAGGTTTAGATCAACCCCCACCCCCTTAAATAGGAGACGTTACTCGAATTTGATTGGCCAACAAACAAACCAACCAGCGAACGAAATTTCATACAAACAAACCAGTGAAGGACAGGAGAAGAAGAACAAAAGGAAAATCTTCGTTGCAAAATAATTGATACGAAATAAAAATTTATTTAATATAATTAAATTATATATTATAAATATTATAAATATATTTATTAGGTTAAGGTTTATAGGTTTATAGTATTTTATTTTTAGGTAGTTGATTAGGCTTAAAAAGAAATCATTCGAGGAAAAATTCATTTTTGTCAAAAAAAAATTTTTTTTGCTTATTTATCAAGTTTTTATTTTTATTTTTATTTTTATTATCATTTTATAATATAATTGATGTTTTTAAAAACGAAACCTTTTTGTGGCGGTTGTTAGTCAGGGCTGTACAAAATGATTTTATTATCGCTTATCGAAGTGCTGATGAAATTGATACGAATAGCTTTTGGTGGTGTTTTCGCGCTTTGAGCCTGAGAGGGAAGGTTGGGGAGGGAGGGGGTGTGTGTGTGTTTATTTTATTTTTATTTTTATTTTATTTATTTATTTGTCACGAAGTTGGGTTTTTGATAGTTTCAAAATGGCGGAGGAGTGTACTGTCTGTTAAGACAGCCCTGATTTCTCTTCGGTTAGAACACCAATTTTTTTTAGTCATTATTCGATATTGACGCTTCCATTTTTCTTTTTTTGTCGTTGTGTGGGTTAGATATATATACTAAGATGTTGTTCTGTTGATTTGAGTCTGTGAGAATAACGTCTCCGAGGATCAGCACTCAGCAAAGACCTCCCCCTCAATCCCTTTCGATTATTTCGCTAAGCTTTATTTGAAAAATTTTTAAATTGTATTTGTTGCTTATATTTTTTTAATATAATCTGAACGGCTTTCCTTTTTTAAAATTAAATATACGAAATATTATTATAATTATTTTCTTTTAAACAAATACTCTGTAGTGTCTCGTGAACAAAATATCAGTTATATTACGAAAATTTTCAACTGCATTTTCTTTTTTGTTCTTTTTAAAATTTAAATTTGTGCGGAAAAGGTTTTAAAAATTTAAAATAAATTTCTTTTTAAAAAAATGCTTTTCTTGGTCTTTATCTAAATTCATTTTGGCAGTTATTCAAATTAGTCGTGAAGATTTTTTTTAATTTCCGGTTTGTGTTTTTAGATGAGAGGTCAGCAATCTGTGGACCGATTTATTCTCCTCATACAGAACTGAGCTTGTGAATAATCCTCGTAGCTACTGTATAACGATAACAAGTAGGCATACCACTTTTATAATTTTTAATTTGTTCCGGTATATTAGTATAAAGTTGGGTTAGAAGTGGACATGGTGTGTCTGTCCTAGGACACATTGTCCTCAATAGTTTTAACCCATGTTGATGTATACCTGGAAGGGCAACCCATGTCCATGTTATATTTTTATACTGAACAAGTATGGGTTACTTCACACATTGACGACCTCTTGGGTCACTCTGTACACTGGTGGACATGATTGGATAAAATTTATTTGCTGTATTCCACTCCCTGGTTCCTCGAAGGATACTGTATATAGCTGACTTAGTTTGATATGGAATTGTTGATGGTCTCCAAGAGTAAAGTACAATTTTGTGGTCGTCAATGTGTGCATTACTTATGGAATAGATTCTAGGTTATAAATACAGTCTACAGATTATCTATCTTCGTATCGCACATTTTGTAATCATGTGCGATTTTAACTGTTTTAGAGTATGATGGCTGACCAAAAACTACTCTCTTGGGTCACCTGTTTGACACCCCCGATTTAAGGATAATAACTGTCCTTTGATACTATTAAGGCCCTCTACCTTTTAATAAAGTTGTATATGAAGAACTCATGAGTTGAGCATTGAGAAGAACTCAACATGAGCACTATCATATGTAAGTTGTGCTTGATAGTGTCAAAGCTCCCAAAATGGTTGTTTCTACTGGTTGGAACCATCAACCTAAGTAGTCCTCATCTTCAAAGTGTTCAAATCAGGTAAGTCAAGTAGATCAGTTCAAATCTAAAAATCATTTACCATCCCCATGATACACAGCTTTAGATTCTTCAGGTTTGGTGTGCTACCTTTCTTCTAAATTCATTCTTTTGTCTGTGGTTTCTTAAAGTTTTTCCATCGAAAATCAATCCAACGTCTAGATCATGATATGGGAATAGCTTAGTAAGAAGTGAGAGTTGTATAATATACTATTATCGGATCTATAAAGGATAGTTTGCTGACTGACTGCTTTCCAGCTCTCTACTATATTATTTCTGGCAAGCCAGTGGGGAGGAATTAACCAAAATCCCTTCAAAAAACATGAAAATAAATTGTCTTAAAGGTTTCCGTTGTCAGCAACAAAACTCCCGTCTCCATATTTTGTATATTTTATAATTAAATCTCCTCAAAACAGGTTGAGTCTTTGCATCAACACATCACACCCTTATTAAAGGGTTACACAAAATGGCGGAGGCCTTTCCATATTCGGAGATAAAACGAAAACCATAAAATATTTTACGAAGACAATAACACCTAAAGAGATGTCGATGCATTACCAAACATAATCCCACAATGCGGTTTAGTCATCAAAATCAAAGAAAAACGAAGAGAAATAAAAAGCCAAGTCCGCCATATTTTTGTCGTGAAATCGATCAAGAGGAAATGGATTAAAATCGACAGGTACTTCCTTCTTTTTAGTTTTAAACGTTTTTAAATGTTACCTAAAAATCTAAAGCAACGATATATTTAACAGAAGAATAAATAAGAAAAGGAAATAATTATTCAAAGTGAAATATTGTGAGCATATCCGGGGTCGCGAGAGAGAGATGCGCAGAGCGAATGAGAGGAACAGGCTTCTGACGGCCATGTCAGTTTTATCGACGGATCGGTCGATAGCGGTCGGTGTTTAATTTTGTGTGCTGCGATAAAGCTAAAACAATGTTTGAAAGGCACAAAATCCTACTTTTCTTGTGCATATTAGTGATTTCGAAGGAGTATTTTCAATTTGTTGAGGTAAGGTAATTCATAATTAATAGTTCTAAGCCGATTTAGTGAAAAACGGAAACCTCGTTTTTGTTGACAGAAAAGTTGCTATGGATTCAAGGGCGAAGAAATGATCGATTTTCCCACTTTCTTCTCTGATTCCTTCCTATGGGGGTTTGATTTTCCTTTGTTAGGATTTTATTAACTGTACATAGCACGGATTTGAACTTATGAATACATAATTTAGGTTTTTGTTTGGATTGTTTTTTGCCCTTTTCATTATCAGGATTGAGTGGGAGCGGTTGGGAGTTTTGAATTCAAAATGTGTTCTGGAATTGTTTTCGAATCGGATTTGTATTCGTTCCCGTTTTTCTTTTGTTTCAAGAGTTTGTTGTATTGATTTGATTCAGTCAGCATTTTTATTTATTTTCCCTCCTCTTCCATTTTTGGTTTTAATACTCATTCACATAAGTTTGGGTTGAGGACTGAGTATTGTGAGACGACAACTTTTCATTTAAAAACCTGTCATACTAAATTAAAATTTATTACTCCATTTGAATAGGCTATTTTTAATCAGAATATTTGTTTAATCTGCCATTCTGACTCTTTCTCTGTATTATTGAAGTGTTTCTTCTTTGCCTTCATCAAATGTCTTTGTTTGAAGACTCACACTCACATTTCCCTCGTCTCAATTATTGGGGTTAATAGTTTTGGGTTTTGTCTTGATTTAAGTTAATCATTCCTTGTGTGTAAAAGAAAACAGTCAGTCTATGATTAAGAGTGAAAAATGAAGAAGAAAAAATCTTTATAAGGTAAACCAGAAAAATGGGATTGTTGGAATTTTAAAAGGATCAGTTTTCATTTTTGAAAAGCTCGAGTTACTTTTGCAAGGCTGTAACTTGAGACAAATTACCAGACTGATGTTTGAGTTTTGATTATTTGAAGTTGTGAGATAAACCAACAGCAGTCATATAACATTTTTCTGGCTGACAAAAACATGTGGAGAATGTGTTGTAATTAATTTTTGGTTTTAATGTAAAATAGTTTTTAATTACGAAAGTGGATGGTTAATCGCCTATTAATTTGATTTATTCATGAAATGGCTGAATTGAAATGATGACAAGTGGAACCTTTATTGTTTTGTATGAGCATTGTCTTCATACAGGTTTTTGTGTTTTCGTTTCTGTTATGATCAGTTAGGATTGTTGGTAATCCTTACATTCGAGCTTTGTTTTTGCTGTTTGTGAGGATTAAAAAAAATTTTGCAAATGTGAGAAACGAGAAGGCTGATAAAGAACTTGTGATAGAGTTTAGGCTTTTGTAATATACTACAAATTGCCAGTATCAAGCCCCATGATTTGAAAGGTGTGTTTAGGTGTTGTACTTTTGCTCGAGGCTGGTGTGACTATTATTGTGTTGTATCTCCAGCTGCCAGTGGTTTAGTATCCCAATTGTTGTAGTTAGTCAATCGGTTTATCTTTCTTCAAGTTCTCTTGAACCTGTCATCTCCTAGGTTTATCTGTTTGTTTAGCTACACTCTGAAATTTTTTTTGAGATTGTTTTCCACCTCTTTTTATGTTTTATGATTTTATCTCCTCTCTTCCTAGGTTCTCATTTATACCTCTAACTCTTTGGAGGTTATGGTATACTTCCTCTTGACAGGGACTAAATAGTCAGGTACAAATAGGTTACTCGAGAAATGAGAATCAACATTTTTTACTCAAACTATCTACTGTATAGTAGACAACATTTGTTTTTAATGTTTTGTTGTGTTTCCAAATTCCCTGACATGTTCTTGTAATCTCTGTAGGATTTTATGTTTACCTCTGGGGCTGTTGTCCTATAGACAGTGACTACATAATCAGGTGTATGTTCATGAAACATAATTTTTGATGAGGAGGATAAAAGTCCACCGAAGCCACTGTCTTGATTTGTAATAAAGTCTCCATCTGACTATATCATAATACTTCACTGCAAGATTTGGTACAACTACAAAAATATTCTCTAGAAAATGGCTGTTGAAGGTCATTAAAGTCTTGAGAAACAAGAGGAAATAATAAAAATAAGGAAGGAAGCCTAACAGAAGAATAAACAAAACCGTCAAGAATAATAGAAAGTGTTTAGTGACATTAAAAAAAAGGGACAAACATAACAACGACCCAACCACCGAGTCTAGGTACGCTAGGTATGGGGCAAAGGAATTTTTTCCTTTTTATTCTCTCAACAAAGAGTGAAGGCGGTGGTACCGCCATCATGGATTGAGTTCTTCATGGCAAAACTCTTTTTATCGATTCTCTCATATTTCGTGTCGTATCTAGAAACAGGGCCCCTTTTGTGTGGTTAATGGGGTAGATTTATCTAGGGAGGGTCGGGTTCTTGCTATGAATCACTCTTTTGACTGGTTAGTTGGACTGTCCTTGACAAAGTTTTGGAATAGACACGTACCTTAAACATTTGATTTTGATGTCCTTTTGCTTTGGGAAATATTTGAACCTGAAAACAGGCCTTGAAAGTGGGAGTGATGATGGTATTTATGGTCGAATGGCCCCCCCTTGTTTTACTAGGTAAAGGAAATCAAACTTTAACAACGCCCAACTACCTACATGGAGGAACCTAGAACTGGAACCTGGGAAGGGACCTGAGTCCAAAAACCAAAAATTTCGTGGCGCTAGCTTGGAGAAGGAAAATTTCGCGGAGAAATCGTGAAAAGCAAACTCTAATTTTAGATTTTTGTTTAAATTTTGTTTGGCTTTCTTTGTGCTCTTGAACTTGGCTTCTTCAGTTCTTTGCTCTCTTTCTGTTGTGTAATGTTATCCCCGGCATAAGTCTCCCTGCGGACGTTTTAATGTTAACTTTTACGCACCCTTTTCTTCTTTAGTTTTTATGGTTATGATTCCCGGCACCCATTTACCCCGAGCTCCGTTTTTCTTTTTTAGTGCTCTGATTTTTACAATATCCTTTTTGTTTGTGGTGGTTTGAAGTCGGTCAGAATGGTCCTAAACGACTGTCGCAGTCGGAGAAGTGGAAAAAGCAGTTTGGAGTCATCATCGAAACCGGTTTAAAATGGCGTGGAACGGCGCGGCGGTTCATCTTATCAATTTAGGTATCGAATTGCGAGTCGTAAAACATGGAACCTCGTTCGGAGAGCTGTTAACGGCTATATCAAAATGTCGTTTACCATAAAAATTTAAATTTAAATAATCGAACTGTTTGTATAGCGCTATAAACTTCAGACGATGCAGTTTCTCCTCGTTATCAGCACTCAAGTCGTTTTCCCTTTACCTCTTGGGACTTTTCTTTTGTTTTAGACGACTTCGTGGTGGAGTGTTTGCGTCTTCTGCTGTCTTCTCTCTCTGGGTTTTATAACTTTCGACACTTTGGTTTATTGTTTCTGTTGGTTTCTCACTTCTGTTAAGAATTTGTCGGTTGGTGTTTATTTCTTTAGAGAGTTTTCTCATTGTCTTGGAGGTTTGGAAACTTGCTATTGTCATCTTAGGACTTGGTATGTAGCATCAACTTTTACCGAAATGTGGTTTGACCGTGATGGAGGAAAGTAAAAGGTTTCGTGGATTTGAGATGATGTCTGTGAAGTAGGTCGAAGAAAGTGAGCGACTCGGTCTAGGCAAGTGATCCAATTGAGAGTGGAATTAAATAATTGGGAATCATAGTACAGTCCGGACAAGTTTGTTCCACAAAATGGCCTCGTTTGTCTTAGGAAGAGTTAAAAGACCTGCGCATTAACCGAAAATTTGCTTCACCAAGGCGAGTGTGTTCGTCTGGAAAAAAGGGAACGAGAGCGGAAAGGAAGTATATTCTCCAGGACTTAAATAGGGATTCTGAGAAATGAGCGATCGGGAAAATTGTAAGCAATCAGGAGCTGTATGGAGAGAGAGAGAGCATCCGATTTGGAGTGATGTCTCTGAGGTGGGACTGATTGACATTTGAAAGGCGAAACAAAACGTGTAATTTAGGTGTTTGATCGAGAGGTTGAAGTGGTAATTGCCTGGAATGGATTTTCATGAATCGCATATTAACTCACCAGCTCGGGTTGGGTGTGTCCCTCCTGCCCCTCCCTCGCCTCCTATCTCTTTCAAATCGTTGTTTTGTTTGTACTCGGTAATTTGCACCAACTTCTCAATTTTCGTCTGTGTTTACTTACTTTTACTTCTTGAAAAAAAATTTTTTTTTTGTATATCCTTTCACTCCTCCTTAAAAACATCAATCTGGAAAAGGTTTCCCATTTCACCGTCTGAATGGTTGTAGTCAACAAACGCGTTTTGTTTTATTGCCAGTTTATCGGTTTTTTGGCTCTCGTTCTCCTCATCAAAAACATGGGCAACAAAGTTTTATTTGAGTTGGAAAACGGGGAGGCTTACAATTTGAAATTTCCGTGACTCAAGGACGAAAAGGAGAGAAAGGCTCAAGAAAGGGTGAGTGAGTGAGAGAGGAGGGACAAAGGGGATGGAAACAAGCCTGGAGGTCGTTGTCATGGCAAAAAGTTTTGCTGTTTAATTTTCATGCGATTGTGAGCCTTCAAAGGCAATACGACAATTATTGAGTTTCCCCCGGCGAAAATTATTCCTACAGCTCGGAAAATTTCGTTTGCCGTGAATCCTCCCTTTTTTTTTGTCCTGTTCACTCTTCTTCAAACGTTGTATATCAGAGCCGGGTTTGGGGAAGAAGGAAAAACGGGGTGGAAAAGAGGAAAATGGGAGACGAGGGACTGTATCGATCCGAAACAAGCTTTCTAAAGGCTTTTCATTTGTGCAAAGAGGCCATCTCGGAATCGGTTATGGTAGGGAGGTCTTTTTTCCCTTTTCCTGGGTGATGTTTCCCCTAAACGGGAAACTGGGACGAGGGAAACTGTCTTCGAGTTTTTGTTGTCTGTCCGTTGGTATGGTAACTTCACGAGAGTGAAACATTCTTGTTAATAATTAGGAAAATTAAATTTTTCAGAAGTTAATTAAATCCTTTCGAACCAGAGCGCCATTTTCTTTTTTTTTGTTGTTGAATTTTTCGAATTCTTTCAGCGAAGCGCTATTTATCGGGAAAGAGTTTTTCCGACCCAATAACTTAAACGAGAGCTTTTTTTTTTTGTGAAACTGAGTTTAATTTGATTTATTTGCTGAGATTGATTTTCTCGCACAATTTTCTTGATGAGTTTCCTGGGGGTTTCTAGTCGGTTATCCTGGTCTTTCAAATGTTTGGGTCAGCAGGGTTTCATATTTCTTTTAGATTTGACTTCTAGTTAAACGGATTTTGTGACTGTAGTTGAAAATTTGATCGCATTCAGTTTAGGGAAAAATTTGTAACGTCACGTTGTTGGCTGGAAAATTTCCTGGAAATGTTTAAAATATTTGTCTGAAGACTTGGCGCCAGGAAGACGGTGGATTTGGGGGGTGGGGGAAAGGAAAAGAGTTCGTGCGGTGCCAAGATGGACGAAAGAAATTTCCCGGTGATATCATCCCCCGTGGGAGAAGGAAGATTTTCTTTTTGGTGTTTTTTTTTGGAAAGGAGTGGAGTCCTCAGGAGGAGATCGGAGGCTTGAAGAAGGACGGCGTATGCAAAATAGACGGAGGAATGAAAGGCGTCATCCACGCTTATGAATTATTAAATCATCAAGTTGGATGGATGAGAATCGTGTGACGACGACGACAAAGTCTGGTTTGGAAGTGTGACGAAGTCGGGTTGGATCGTTTTGGTCGGTTTTGTAACACTTGAGTTCCCCGCTTTTCCTTCTATCTCCGCCACAGGCTTTGCTGAGTGAAGTCATTTTAGTGAAAGCCGTGACTGCCTCAATACTTAAACGTTTTTGACGGCACTTTCATGGGTCTCTCATCTTTTTGGTGATATTTTGAACTGTTTCCTGTCTTCTGGAGAGAGGTTTAAAGGAGGAAGACTTGGACTTTATGTCGTTACTGCCATATACTCCTCCCACACGTTGTAGTCATGAATTCCGATCATTCAGAGACGTAACAACGATTTCCTTCACAGCTGTCCTGGAATTGGATTCACGAAAAGTTTTTAATCTTGTGAGCATGTCGCATCTTCGTGAAGGACGTAATTTTAAAAATTTCTGTAGAATCAGCTTGCCAATGGAAATGACTGCATTGCAGACCTTTTTTTGTTGAACAAAGCAAACTCTTCCTTCAACCTTATTTTTCGGGGTCGTTATTTACCTTCTGCGACAAGTCATCATTTGTTTATGCCCCAGTCATCGATCCTTATTTCATCCCAAACGTTGCAGTCTATATTTCATGTGAGTGGACTGAGTCGAGGGACCGTTTAACCTAAATTCGTGTGGACGTTGGAAATGCTTTCATGTCAGCAGAAATTTTTTTCATTTTTCCTTCTTTAAAAGCTCAAAAAGTTGAAGATATTTAGGTTCCGCGGAGTAATTACTTTTTAATGAACAACTTTTAGTCTCTTTCTTGGGGAAGAAAAAAAGTTTTTCTGCTTTTCTTTCTAGATTTTAATATTCATGGCATCGAATTCTGAAAACGTTAAAGGAAATTTCGTATCTTATTACGTAAATTAGTTTCTTTTCCCTTTTTTTGCGAACGGGCCGTTCGTTATTGTCATGATAGTCTGGTTTAGGATTAAGCCAAGTGTCTCGTTATAAGAAAATTTGTTTTGGTGTGTGGGTAGAGTTCTTTGTGAGAAGGAACACAACCGAAGAGAGAGAAAGTGTTGACGATTTATGAAGTCACTTTAATGGGTTTTTAGTCACTATGGTTAATCCTCCGCCCGATTTTGGCTTTAAGGTTGAAATAAATCTTTAAATCCGAAGAATACTTAGCGATAATGATTGCTTGGAGGTGACCTTGGCCTTCTAAACAAATAAAATTGGGGATTTTGGGTAGTCGCCTGTATTTCGTTTGATGAACTGCAGGGTAGGTAGTGACTCAAGAGAACTTTTGAAATGACCTTTGCTAATGTTCTGAGTTGTTAAATCCCGAAGAAGTAGAAAGTTGTAAGACGAAAAGAAAATTAATCTTCTTAGAAGGCTTTTAAAGATCAAATCCCTCCAAAAATGGAGAGTCTGCCATGATCTTGTTTCTGTAACCTAACTGTTGTTGTAATAGCCTCATCTTTGGGCGTGTTGCTACTAACACAGTAACCCATGTGTTAGCTGAACTAAATTGGATCAATCGCTACTGTTGTAAAGTGTAACAGTTATAGTCGTGAAGGTTTTTGTTAAGTTACACTGTCTTCTCTGTCGGTGGGTAAGCTAGGTAGCGCTCTATGTTATGTCTTAACTTATATATAGTCCTTGGGTGTGGTAATAGTGTTTGTGGTGACTCAAGTCACTTGGGTTAACTATTCATCTCCCACTGCTGGCATTAGAGCAATGAATCGCTTAATTCTAGCCATAGTGAAACCCTTAGGTTCTCGCGCTCTCTATCAGCTGTGGTATCGTAGGGGTAGTCAATCAACCACCTTTATAGTTAGGACCAGTTGAACTGATCTAAATACTATAACTTTAAAGTTTCTTTAAATTTGTAATGAATTCTTAGGCCCTCCGAGCTTAAGTTTTCAAATTTTTCTCAAATAGTGTTGTTTCCGTTAGCTTCCAATACTTCCGGTTTTGCAGCAGGTCGTCTAAAGCTTAAAACAATTATTTTTCAAATTTATGAAAATCTTCCTGCAGAGGTTGGATGTAGTTTTAATCGACCTCAAGACTGCCCCCCAGACGTAATAAATTTTCTTCCACTCTTTATTTTTTTCTCTTTTCCTTTCTGGATCCGGCCCTGAGATGAGAATTTAATGACGTTAAATCAAGCCCACGCCGGAGAAGCAACACCTTTAGGTTTATAAATGGCTTATAAAAGCTTATTTACGGATAGAAAAAGGTGTTTTTGGTGGTTGTCTGTCGGATAATTTTCAGGTTCGATTTTATCCAAGGACTCTGTATAGTCTATAGACGTGCGTTTGGAGATTCCTACTTTGTCTTAGCGATCACGATGGAAATTTACTTCCTCAAGGTTCTGTCTTGCCTTGAATAGTCTAATTAAGTCTTCGTGGATTAATCTGTTTCCGTTTTTGGTGTTGGATGATGATGGTGATGTGTTGAGTTTATAGCGAATTGTTGGAGTTGTGTTCGTTAGAATTTTTTTCTTGTGTCGCGCCTAAAAAGCTAATTTTGGTTATATTGCTAATATCGTCGGAGGTCATAAATTTAACCCGTTTCCTCGCTTCCGCTTTTCTTTCTACCCCCACCCTCCTTGCCATCGTGTTTGTGCTCTGTTCTTTGTCACTGTCACACCTTTTTGCCTTAAACAAGTCCTGGCGTCAGCTGTGTCAGCAAAAGTTTTCCTTCTTGGGGAGGTCGTGTTGGGTTATAAAAGAGAAGAAAGGAAGAGCGACACTTTCACACACACGAGATTTTGGTTGGGTTAAGCTTTAGGTTCAGTTTCAAAGTCACGATTTCGACTTAAAGTCCTGTTGTCCTCACCTCCACTCCGGAGCTTTTGCCACACTGATAATTTCGTTTTTTAATTAAGTTCTTTTATCACCTTGGAAATGGGTAGTTTACAAAGTAGTGTTTAGGTGTAACGCAGATGGTCTGCACTAAAATCCGGAGGTCGGAGGGAATATGGTTCTGCTGCTGCTGCTGCGGCACGTCGAGAACGTAAAAAGGGTTTTATGCGTTTACCGGGGGAACGTGAATCAGCTTAATGGCTTAAAATGTTTTCAGAATGTTGTCGGTGACAGTTAATTTCCATGATTAATGTACGGAGGGATGTACGCCGGCGTGAAATTAACGTTTATCTTAGGACAGGGACAGAGCAAGAATGGATTTGAATTGTTCTAAAGACATTTATCGGCTGTTATGATGCTGTAGGAGAAAGGAGGATATGTCAGCAACCGTTGTAGAGCTAAAACTAAAACAGAAGCTTTGATTTCATGCTTAATTGACTCTTACAGAAAAAATTGCGGCCATTTTGGTTTTTATACCAAAGGATTGAGAGTTAATAAAAAAAAAAAGTTTTCCGGGCCTTCATTAAAAAATTTTTTCCGGGAAATGGACTCGCGAATGAAGTTTCCACGAACACAAATTTTCATTTTGAAATTTTTTATCTTTTATCCAGAAGCGTAATAAATTTGTAGTCGGTAGGAATTTTCTAAACTTTTACGCTGCCGGAGGGTCTCGTGAGATGTTCGCGGCTTATGCGTTCGGTTCGTGGAAGCGCGCAAGACTCCATCCCCGGTGCTGTCGGGAGGGTGGGTAATGACACCTGACAGGTTCCCGGCCTTCATCAAATTTTTGTTTTCTATTCCTCTTCGGGTTTTAGCTTCTCCGACCCGGTTGATCGATGAATTCAATGAGAAAGTTTCGGGTTGGAAAAGCTTTTTGTTTTCCCTAAAATCTAAGGATCGAAAGGAAAACAAAAGGATGTGGTCGTAATAAAATCGTGGAATTAGAAATAATATTTTTTCTCTTTCTCACTTGGAAAGCACTTATGATGAAAACATAAAAGCTCACAAAAAGGGGGCGGGGTGAGGAAAGGCGTTGGTGAACGGTTTTAATGGGATCTGTGGAAACTATCTTGCGCAGGGTTGAAACACTTCCACCACCGCCACCACGATCTCTTTCTCCTTCCTGGTTATTACTCATCTGGGAAATAGGATGTAATGTTTTCCAGAGATTATAAATGTGTTGGGAGCTTTCACCAGAATCGGCTAATTGCGCATCATTCCTTTCCTTCATCATAAAAATGTTGAGTTTATCTAGGGGTTGGAAAATTATCGCGAACTTTTCCACCGCCCCTCTCCTCGAATGATAAGTTTTTGTTGTTGTTGCTAATTTTTCATAGCTGAGTTTTGTTTCCTTAATTTCTGGAGCGGAAAATTATGTTGGTAACACAAAAAAGGAAGAAAGCTTACCGATGGGACGTAAAAGCTGTTTACTGCCGGTCTGTTCGGAGGTGGGATATGGTCAGAGCGTTTCGGTTGTCAGAAATGCTTTTTGGACTTTTCTGATTTTTCCGGGAACGGGGATAGAATTTCAAATGGGGGGTGGAAAATCGTTGCGATTTCTCATCAGACTTGTCTTGATGAAGATTAAAATTCGTGGGACAACAAACCAAAAAGTCATTCATCTTCCGGATTGTGACGTGTGAACCTCGCGCTAATGTAAACGTGCTCAGTCTTCCAACTGCCTTTATTGCCTTCACGTGAGCTGGTGGTGGTGGTTGGTTGGCGGAGGCGGGGTGTGCTTCATTTATTAAAAGCTACACTTCCTTTAGGAAAAGTTGCGAGAGTTTTCTCTTCCTCGGTCCTACGTCTTAAAGGCTTTATAAATCCAGAGAAGGATTCTGCGTCTTAAATCTTTTCTTTTTTTACCTCAGCGAGGTTAATTAAATTCTGAAAGCTTCCGACTTCATATTGTTTCCGTCCGTCTTTCTTCCTTTTTTTATTCTTCTTTCTTTCATTCTCTTTTTTATATTACTAATTTTGAGTTAGCTGAAACGATTTGTTTGACTTAGAAAGATGTCATAGTTTGGCGAAGACGTTTTCTTCCTTTTTCATGGAGGTTTGTAATTTACCGTGAGCTGACACAAGATGGAGGACAAAGGGAAGAAGATCAAAGAGAAAAAGCTGGGTGGAGTGAAGGAAGAGAGGAAGGGTTGCGCGTGGATTCCTTTCAGATGGTGTATTTTCTTCTTTGATGTTTTTTTTGAAAACTGGATTTTCTGAAGTTTTTCCGGGACAAATTGATCTGAGCTGATTCATTCGAGATGTGAAATCCTTTCACTGCTATCGATCGTCGGATAAAAGATTCAATTTGTGCGTGGTGTCGTAGGGGGTGTAACAAGAGAAAGAGGTTGCGGGTTTGTGGGTAGGCGGAATGTAAAAGGTCAAAGTTCAATTCGATTTGGAGAAGTAAATCCGATTGATGGGATTTTAAAATGGAGGTTGTAGGTTGTGTTAACCAGTATTTTTGTAGCCGGTTGTAACAGGTGACAAGGTGTAGTTGGGTGGAACGGGAGGAGATTTTAGTCAGTTTTTAATGGCGTAAAGGCGGTTTGAGTGGGAAAACCGGAAGAGCGCATCCATGTGAGTTAAGCCCCAAATACTGTTGACAATGAGCCACAAATGTGAATCGCGAACATCTTGTTGTGGTCGTTGGGACTTATATTTACTCAGCGAAATGTTTTTTCTTCTGTCGTAATTCTTCCGCATTCTCTGTGAAAGTCGGGTTAAAGGCCCTCCTCAAGCTCAAAAATAGATTTCTCACTTGTGTACGCGCTACAGAAAGATTTTGAGAGCCCCCCGAGTTATCATAATCGAAATCCCATTTACAATTAGGCGCGAATCCGGCGACAAATTCAGCGATTTCAGACGACTCGTACGTGTTCATTTAAAAATGCGGTTCTCGATCCTTGTTCGAAATGGATGTTGTTGAAATAGTCAGCAATATTCGGTTCGAGTAATAAAAAGGAAATGTTTTGACGATGGAATGAAAGGTCAGAAGACGAAGTCGTAAAAGGTGATGGGAATTGGTAAGGGATGTGTGGTATATGTTTATGGAGTTGGAAACGCGCCTTAAAATGGTTGAGAAAGCGAGTCGGATCGTCGGATCTTAGTCAGCTTAATCGCGGGCGTTGTCTTCTTGTTTCGAACAATGCTTTATCGATTGTAAAAAAAATTTTTATTTTTTAAATAATCCTCGTGAAATGAAACTTGATTTGTTTTCCATCGAGCTCTTAACAAAACAGTCATGCGCAATTAATGATGGCGACCGTGACCCATGACGAATCTCTTAAGAGACTGTACCAGGACGAAGCTGACTGCCTAAAAAGTTCGAAGTATAATCCTCGCCTAAAGTCACGATACGAAAATATCTACCGGGAGTGGCCGCGCTAAGGATTATTCTATGTGGTCACACTCCAGGATGTGTGTCGTTGGCTGTGTTATACTGTCGGAGTGGTTTTCCACAGCCTTGTTTGACCCGTTTCCATCTGACAGAAGGAAAGTTGAAGTCGGTAAAATTCTCCACACACTCCTTTCCCCCGTGACACACTCCGTAAATTATAATGATATCAGTGACGTATGACATTTCGGTGTAGGTAAGCATGAAAAATTGAAGGAAAGTCTGTGAGAAATGGCTCAGCGTTATAAATCAAGGTTTTAGGCGCGCGTGTTTAATTCTCTGCTCGGTCCGTTTCGTTTTCTTCCTTCCTGTCGGTTTTTTCGGAAGATGGATCGGTATAGTGTGCCACACCTCGAAGCCAACGTCCAAGGTGTATTATTTAAGGAATCCAAGGGGTTGTTGTTTGGGTCAAGGACTTTGAGCGAAAATCAGGTCGGTGTAATTTCGTTTTGCTGTTGGAGCCATGAAAGGTGGTCGTTAGCCCCAAGGGGCCGAGAGCTTTTCCGTGACTCCTCCCACTTTTCCTCTTAATGACATAAGTATAATTCTTTTCTAAAATGGAAATTTAATTTTTTTTTCTGTTTCACCCTTCAGGAATTTAATTTGGGCCTTAATTGAATAAAGTTTCAAGAGGCCTGTAAAAAAAAATTTCCATATACGGGGTGGGTCGTGGCCTTACGGAGGCTTGCTATAAGCCAAAAATGTATTTTGAATGTTCAAGGCCACACACAGAGGAGAGAGAGATTTCGGACGAGCTTTCCGCCATTTTTCTTTTCTTTTTTTCCAATATCCCATTTCAATATTTTGAAAAAGGAAGAGGAAGAGGAAAGAGAAGAAAGCTTTCTTGATTGGAATCCGTGTGGAATGTTGCGGAAATCTTTTCACCGGGTTTTCCATTCTGTTCCTTTTTTTATATCTTGTTATGAAAAGAACGTGTGGTGTCGTGTTTGCCGTGACGTAACCCCTTTTCTTTCGGGTTCTGAGCTTTTTTGAGGTCACATTTCCGGTTTGAAAGAATTGGAAAAGAACCTTCTATGATGTTATATAGAATATGAAGTGGAAAGTAATATCGTGTGTACTGTAAATGTCACCATTCCTGGTGATTATTCATAATCACGAACTAAAGCTCGGTAAATGTGAGTAATTATTGCATATTTATCACATTTACCGGTTAGTTTATAGATATCCAACTTGTAATGGTGAAATTAATAAAAGTTTGCTCACATTCTTGACTTCTGTGTCTTGAAGCAAGCAGTTTGAGCCGCTGTATCAGTGGCTGAACGAGAAGAATACGGTGACAGAAGTCAAGTGCCTGAGCAAGCTTCCCCATTATGAGTTGGGGACTTTATAAACTACCCGGTAAATGTGATAAATATTCAGTAATTTGTCACATCAATCAAGCTTTAGTGGATGATTGTGAATATCACCAGATTTATCACTTTTACCGTAGCATATATTTATCACATTTACGGACTAGTTTATAACACCTCCAACTTGTGTGGAGTTTTATAAGAGTTGACCCAGATTACGATTTGAATATTTTATGAACTAACCGGTAAAAGTGATAAATTCCCGGCGATTACCAACTAAGTTTGGTTAATGTGAGGTGTTACCGAATGTTTTTCATATTTTACTGCGTAGTTTATATAATATCCAACTGTTAGTCTGAGAAAACTTTTATTAAATTGTCCATACGGTGAAAGTGATAAATTTGGAAAATTTATGTCGTCTGCTATTTAAAATCACCAATTAAGGTTGGTAAATATGATAATTTACTGAATATTTTTTATATTTACTGGCTAGTTTGTGAAATTTCCAGAGAATAGTATGAAATTTAGTAAACGTTTGTTTAGATTAAAAATTGGATATTTTTTAAATTATCCGGTGAATATGAAAAATATTCGGTAATTCCTTTAATTTAGTTGGTAATTGTGAATAATCGCCGGAAATCACATGGATATCGGCTAGGTTTATCAATTTTACCGGTTTACTAAGGTTAGTGGTTTTAATAATCCTCGGGAATTGTATATATATAATCGCGAAATTTATCACTTTTACCGTAGCCTGTATTAATCATATTTATCATATTTACTGGCTAGTTTATAAAATATTCAAATCATAACGGGGAATTTAATAAAAGTGTGGTTAGGTTAGGAGTTGAATATATTTTACAAACCAGCTGGTAAATGTGATAAATTCTTATTAGTTTGTGATAATGAATAATGACCGGAAATTATGTACATTCGCCTCATTTATCACTTTTATCGGTGCATATACATCAGGTCTAGATAATATTTTCCGGTTCAGCTAATAGAATATGAAAGGGATGGACATGTGGCGCTGACGGACGAATGATGATAAATGACTGGACGGTTCTGGTGTCAGATGGCAGTGTTAATAATGTTGTAAGACGCTGCGTGATGAGCTAATTAACCTAACACAATTATTTAATTAGCTTTCTTGTAAGATTTCAATTTGGGTTCTTGTAATTAATAAAATTATGGAAAATGGGGGTACTGGTGTGTTTAGGTTGTGCGTTAAACGACATCGCTGGAATGGTGACTTCCTGATGAGTTTGGATACCAGAAGTAGAGACTGTCAAACGGTTCGTCTACTTAATTTGTAGTGTCATTGCTGGTTCATATAAGAACTAATCACAAGACTCAAAAACGTGTCCAAGAAATGGCGCTCTGTGATTGGTCAGCCGAATCTTTTGGTAGGTCTAAATGTCCTATTGTGGTTCGCTATGCGTTTATCCAGGTACTCCTTCTTTTGGAGGGATATGTATGCTGTGTTCGGTTTCTTGTCTGTCTTGTAAGCTACTTTCAAAGCTCTTTGCAAAAAGAAAAATTTTGTAATAAAGGTAAAAGAGTCATTTGCGAAGGATGGTGTCGAGTGAAAATTTCCGTCAGCGTTCGTGTCGAACGTGACGTCATTTCAAAGACTCATTTGTCTCTTGGAATTGGAGTATTGAGACATTTTTTCTTTTATTTATAGACGGCAGTGCCTGGAAGGTAAAAAGAGAGAAACGAGAATTTTTTTCATTGGTAGAAAGTCCATTAGCGAAAATAAAAGATGGCGGAAGGGGAATTTTTTTCTGATTCAAAGATGGAAGGAATATGAGGGAAATGAATCGGAGTCGTAATTTGTCTTGAGAGTTGTGCGAATCGGGCCTGGAAGTGAAGGAATCATCTTCGATTGGTCTCCGATTGATTAATTGATTTCTTCTTTTTCATTATGATTTCGAAAAGACTTTGGGCGTTGATCTATTATCTAGAATTTCTCACGACTTTCTTTTCTTTTATGCGAAGAAGAAGAAGAAAAGCTTTCCGATGAGAGTCGCGAAGTTAATTTGAAATGCGTGGAGTTGATTTATGTCGGTGCTGTTGGAGGAGGAGGAAGGTGGTGGTGGTGAACGACTCGCAGATAAATGAGCAGATAAGATGGCGAAGTCATAGACCGGCTATATATTCGGACTTTATTTATTGTGACAGCATTTTCGTGTTTTTTGTCGTCGGACAAGTGTCCTTGCGGGTCTGTAGGAGTCAAATTGGTCCCTCCCACACCTTCTGATGATGGAAGATGATTTTATGGTCTCTTGCGCGCTTTTTTATTATAATTCTGGATGGAATAAAACCATTCTAGAGTGGCGTTTCAGGCTATAAAGGAATGTTTGAGTCATCCAACACTACATCGATGCCTGTAAAGCTTAAACGTCAGCAAAAAATGAATTTGCTAGTAATTATCCTCATGAATGAGCGTCTTTATTGCTCCTCCGTCACCGTAACATATTGAAATTGATTCGATACGGCCCTGAATAGATTAACGGTAGATGATTCTCTTCTCCGACTTGGTCTTAATGAAATAATTCGGATTAGCCGACCTTGTATATATAACGGAAGGAATGGAAATCAGCGATCTGTGAGATATTCCCGGTTTTGGGTAGATGACCGATGGCCATGGTGGGTATTTAGCAGGGAAACACGGGCTCAGAGTTGTACGTTTCCGGTTCAGATTAGGGAATTTGAATTTGATTGCTGTTTCCTGTTTTCGTTTCACGTTCACGAGAGAATCAAATTGAACTGAGGTTTAACCTAAATCTGGTGGTTAATCCGTCGGATTGTTTGCTGAAGCTATGGAGGAGAAGGAAGGAAGGAGAGAGAGGAGGAGGTGGAGTGCTTGGATGTAATCCTTCTATAAAATTCAATAGATTAACGTGGCGATTATTTTTACGCGTTTGCGTGTTTTCGATTGTTTGACATAATTTTTCTTTCGGGAACGGCTTAAGGGTTTTTAATCATGAATATTTTTGTTTCCCCGCACTCGAACTATTGAACCGAACGGGAGACCCGAACGCATGTGAAAGGAATTAATCTGCTGTTGAAGTATCTCACTGTAGGAAAGTTCTCTCTCTCTCCTCCCGATTCTTTGAGTAAAAAAAATCTGCGGAAAATTTATATGTATGCGAATACACGCCAGTTTTCCACTCAAGTGAATCGACTTATTTCATAAATAATGCACAAATATTTCATACACACAAGGAAAACAAAGGAGGACTGATTCCAAAACCTGTACCCACACTTTTTCGTGAAATAAATCCTCGATACAATTGTGCAGTATTTTTGAAATGAATTATTCACATCAGTGTGCAATATATATGAAAAATCATCCTTAAAATTGTGCATCACTTTTGAAATGAATCTTCCTTAAAGTGTGCATTATTTCTGAAACGAATTATTCTTCAAAGTGTGCATTACTTTTGACATAAATAAAAGTTCCTTTAACTACATTCTCACTTCTTCACATTTAAGTTCCCCTTTTGCACCACTTCAAATTTAAATCCCTTTCATAAATAATGCACAAATATTTTATATACACAAGTAAAAAAAGGAAGACTGACTCAAAAACCTGGTTCAACACCTGCAATTTTCGTGAAATAAATCGTCGATATAACTGTGCAGTATTTATGAAATGAATTATTCACATAAGTGTGCATCACTTTTGAAATTAATCTTCCTTGAGAGTGTGCATTATTTTTGAAACGAATTCTCTTTTTTGAAATGATTGTGTGTGCATTACTTTTGAAATGAATTCTTCCTCAAACTGTGCCTAATTTATGAAATGAACAGAAGTTCTGTCAAGCACACTCTCACTTCTCCACAATTAAGTTCCTTCGATTTTGCATCTTTTAGATTTCGAATCCGTTTCATAAATAATGCACAGCTTCTAAAGTCCAATCCAAAAGCAACGCACCTTAGAATTCATTTTACGCACATTTTATAAATGAGGTAATTTCATAATTAATGCACAGTTTCACTGAAAGTTTATTCCATAAATATTGCACAAACATATTGACACTTTATTTCGTGTAAATGTTTGCGTTAGTACAGGTTTCTTACAAGTCTACTTTTCTTATTTAGAAAAATGTTTGTGCATTATTTATGAAATGATTTTACACTTTTTAGAATTCGAATTCGTTTCACGCACACTTTTAAAGTGAGGTAATTTCAAAAATAATGCACACTTTTACATAATATTCAAACAATTCACAGTTTTACGATTATGTCATCTCGTGATGTCAGTTGGTCATGTCGTGATGGACTTGCGAACGGTTTTTTGGGGCAAGTTTCCGGTTCGTTTTTGATGTTTCACGTTCAGGTAGAAGGGAAGAACGTTAAAAGTCGGCGATAAACAAGGTTGAGCGCGTTATTAGGAGACAAAATACTCCGCCGGGGTGTCGAAAAAGGTTAATTAGCCCTCGGAGTCGCTGTAAGCCGTTAGCTAATGTGGGCCAACGTCGAACGCATCCCAAGGCCGTTCGCTTTAATACAAGATGAACAAGGAAGGAAGGAATTGAGCTTAATTACCTGAAACTTTTTATTTTTCTAGTTTATGTGTCAAGTGTAAAATGGTTTAAAGTCAATTATGAGTTGAATGGATCGGAGGGTGGGCTGCTCGCTTTCTGCGAAATTAGTCTCTCACTAACTAACTAACTAACTAACTGCTAATTTGTTCTGAGAGGTCTTTAGTAATGGATTTTTATGACTCGAGTGTTTAGTTTTAAAGTTATAGCGTCTTTCGAAATTTAGAGCTTTCATTCGGGAATGTTTTCGAAAGCTTTTCCTTAGTCTCTAAACTTTTTGTAGAGCAAAGAAAAATGGAAGAGAAAACGATAAATCAGAGCAGAGACGTAATAAGGAGAATATAGTGTAGTAGAAAGTCACCGGAAATGGTGAAAGAACAAGTCGGAATTGATGAGGAATTTTTATTTTATTTATTTATGTAAGCAGCAGCAGCAGCGGCAACAGCAAATGCAATCTGGATTAAGCGGAAGATTGGGTGGGGGTTGGAGGAGCCGGGGGAGTTAAACGGAGATTAACTTCAACCTTCTGGTTATTGAATTCGAATCCCGACAGTTTTCAATTTGACTCTAATCTAAAGACGAAGTGGATTAATCAGGTCGCATGGTTACACTCTCTCTCACATTCCCACCCAAGTTGGGCGTTCGGATTGATGACACTCCCGAACGGTTTCTTATAATAAATCCTCGCGGGGATTTGAATTAATGTCGTCAAATGAAACACGTGCTTGGGCCCAACGTCACGTCTCGGTCCTAGTTACCGGAAACCGGATTTTAGTGTCGACCGAACGAACTGTAACCTCTCGTTAATACTAATCCCAGTTACCAAAGTCGTAATTTGCGTTTTCTGTTCCTCTGTTCTCGTACTAAACTTAGTGTTGGGTCCTGAAAGGTCGTAAAGGAATAAAGATGGCGGCCGTATTTGTCAGGGGGTGGATTAGAACCTTCGCAGAGCTGGATAATTGGGAAAATCAATTTTTATAGGCGACACATTTAATTAGTCGAAAGGATTTCCTTTATTAGTCATTCACCCAGTTGAGGGATTATCTGGTACGGGGATTAATGGGAGGAGATTTAGTGGAACGGAGTCAATTTGACTCAGGGATCTGAGGTATTTTTCCCCCACGAAAAATTAGTTTCAATTTGGATTTACATGAAAACATTATGGCCGAAGCTGAATCGGTGACCGAATGTCTTCAACATTTAAGTGAAATCTTTGTCTAAAGTCTTAGGGCATCGACTCGTTTCATAAATAATGCACAGACATTTTCTAAACAGGAAAAGGGAAATAAATAAGACTGGTTAGAAGCCTGTATCGACGTAAGGATTTACACGAAATGAATGGTTGATTTGTTTGTGCAATATTTATGAAATGAGTCCTCCGTCAAATTGTGCAATACTTATGAAATAAGTTCAGGTTGACGCGATTTACAAATTGAGCTATTCGGAAGAGGAGTTCGTAATGTATAAAATGAGTTCGTGGCTAGTGTTCTTATGAGGGATTTCCAAACAAAAGTGTGCAATATTTTTGGAATGTCGTTTAAGGAACTGTGCATTATTTATGAGACGAATTTGAATTCTGAAAGATGCAAAATCGGGGGAGGCTTAAATGAAGAAGTGAGAATTCTGCTTAATAATACACTTCAGATTCATTTCAAAAATAATGCACACTCTCAAGGAGAATTCATTTCAAAAGTAATGCACACTTATGCGACTAATTCATTTCATAAATATTGCACGATTGTAGGGAGGATTTATGTCACGAAAAATGCAAACGTTGGAACAGGTTTTGGATTCAATCCTCCATTGTTTTCATTGTGTGTATGAAATATTTGTGCAATATTTATGAAATAAGTCGGTTCACTCGAGTGGAAAATATGCGTGTAAATCATGATGGCGTGGTTCTAGCGTTAAAAATGTTTCAAAGACGATCGTTAGACGTGGGAGGAACGAGAGTTTTTGCTGAATTGAGACTTGCTCACGGCCTAAATGTTTACAGAGTTTTCCATTTTTTGCTGTCTCTCTCTCTCTCTCTCTCTGCGAAAACAAAATGGCGGCTTGTTAACGAAGCCTTTGTCTAAAATGTATTGTAACTCGTCGTAGAATCTGCAAATTTTTGTTTTATTTTGTTCTCTACTCGGCTTTATGTTTTAGGACTTTTTCAAAATTTTCCTTTTTGAGGGGGTGGATGGGGGTTAGGGCAGAGGGGGCGAAAGGGTTTCATCCTCTTGAATTTCCAGCAGGAGATAAGGTTCATATCTCCTTTAGCCGTATTAGAGGAAATATATTTTCTTGAGGAAAGAAGATTTTCAGCAAAGATAAAAGAGGATTTTTTTATGGAGAGATGTGGGAGGAGGAGGAGGAGAGGAGAGGAGGAAACAGGGAGGCTGAGAGAGAGGGCCGTAAAGAGTAATGTGCAGGTTAGAGTGAGGTATTTTCAACAGGAGATTAATCTCTTTCATATGCGCTCACGTCTTCCGTTCGGTTCAATAGTCTTGAGTGCCGCGAATAGGACTTTCTCAAAAGCGAAAGGAAATATTTTCCTGTTGGAGATGTTGCACAGGAAAAGCTTTTGGGAATTTTTCAAAGGTTTTTCACTTTGAAAATCCTCTTTGCTTTATTTTATTTGCTGCCGAAAAGGATGTGGTTTGTTTTTGTTTTGTTTTTTCTGCAGAATTTATTTTTGAACACGTTAGCAAAAGCTCGAGATGGTTGCGTTGACCTTCTTTCCCTGTGTCAGCTGGAGAGTTTTCGAAAATGCTTACGCTCTCATGATTTGAACCGTTCCAAAGTAATTTGACCTTTACACCGCCCACTTTTACATATATGATTCTATTAAAATCTCAACACACAGTATACAGCCAACTAATTTTTAAGCTGCCGGATATGGACCGGAAGAAAAATATTATATTGCGGGCGAATGTATAATTTATCCTTTTCGTGGCGATTATTCATAATCACCTATAAATTTGATAAATGAGTCACCATCACAACGTGACAATTTACCGTCTAGTCTAGTTTCTGGCCTGTATGAATTGGTAAAGAACCTTTTATGTTATATATTATATCGAACGGAGTAGGTGGTTACGATGGTAGTAATAATATTTATCACTTTTACCATAGTTACTCGCTGGCAATGGTAACCTATCTGTTATACTTTGTAAAATCTACAATTTTTGATACAAACAAACTTATATTAAATTCTTCATTATTAGTTGGTGACTGTATAAACTATCCAGGAAATTTGATAGATATATGGTACAGTAAAAATAATAAATCTAGCGAAATATATATATATAATTTCCAGCGATTATTCATAATCACTAGTAAATTTGATAAATGTGACATATTAATGAATACTTACCACAGTTTTGTCCAGTTTTCGGTCTGAAAGAATTGGAAAAGAATCTTATATTATGCTATGTAGTATGTATATCATGATATTGTATATATATGAGGGTGGTAGTGATAATTCATTATCACCTTTAATTTAGTTGGTAATAGTGATAAAAAGCTCCAACTTGGTATACAAGCAAACTTATATATTCAATTCATAATATGAGTTGTTGATTTTATAAAATAGGCGGTTGATAAATATTCATGTCACAAAAACTTACTTGATGATTATAAAAAATCGACGGGAATTGGATATATATTCGCCTGATTTATCACTTTTACTGGGTCAGTTTATAAAATATCCAGCTCATAATCTGGGTGGCTTTATTATAATTTCAAATAATGAGTTGGTGATATTATAAACTGGCCAGTACGGTAAGAATGATAAATTTGGCGAAAATATTTATAATTTTTAGGTATATATTCAGCAATATTGGCAATTTACTTAATATTTATCACATTTACCGGTTAGTTTTTAAAATCACAACTGTAATAGGGTGTTTAATAAACGTTTGTTCAGATACTCTTAGCTTCTGCCACGAATCTGATCAACCTTTGTTTAACTTCCACATTACAAGTAGGGGATTTTATAAATTATCCGGTAAATGTGATAAATATTCAGTAATTTGTGAGATTTATCAAACTTATTTTGTGTATGTATATAACCACCGGGAATTTAATTTATTTTGCCATATTTATCACTTTTACCGTACCTTCTTTGATGGTGTTTATCACATTTACTGTTTGTTTATACAATTTTCAAATCATAATGGGTAATTTAATAAAAGTTTGACTTACATGGAGAGTTGGTTGTTTTATAAACTATCCGGTGAATGTGATAAATATTCAGTGATTCGCCACAATCAAGCTTAATCGGTGATTATGAATAATGCCCGGGAACTACGTAGATATTTGCCAGATTTATCACATTTACTGGCTAGTGTATTAAAATTTTTAGGCTCATTTATGAGTTGATAATAATTTGGTTTGATTAAGAATCGGATATTTTATAAACTAACCGGTAAATGTGATAAATATTGAGTAATCTGATAACATTGATGAAGCTTAGTTGGTGGTTATTATTAGTCGCCGGATTTATCACTTTTACCGTAACAAATATATTATGTGTACCACATAGAACCGAAATTACTTTCCGATTCATTTAGTAAATATACCGGGGCTCTAATCTTGAGAAGGACCACCATTCTAGAACAAAATAGAGGAACAAAAGGACTCCAAATCAGAACCAAACAACCTGTAACAGCGGCCGTGTTGACTAGAGTCATTTGAAAGTTTGTCCGATTCGAATACGGAAGTTGAGTGGGAGGCGGGGGTGAGGCGGGGGCGGGGGTGTGTAAAAACCGTTGAAACAAATTTTTTTCCTGTCCTTCGATCGACACAGAGTGAAGCAAGCGGTAAATGAAAAAAGTCATAAAATGAAATCTGCGTCTCAAACGGAGGGAAAAAAAGTTTTTATGTGTTTCGCTTTGATTAGTTTCCAGATGCACATGTCGTGTGTTAATCTAAACACGTGTAATAGAATGAATGTCGTGTGTTTTGCGTGTTGTGTAATAATTCCACCGACAGGAGACTTTCGTAAGGTTTTGTGGAGTTTTTTTTTCCCCTCGAATTCCAACAGAATCGACGAGTAAATTGTTTGGAAACTGATTTGAGGGCCGGGGAGGGGATGGTTTATTAGTCTCGGAAGAACTGTTTTGATTAATTTCAATTTTTTTGGGGGGGTGTGTCATTCTGTTCTGGGCTTGGGATGAGGAGAAGGTGGGTGGTGGTGGTGATGGGATTGGGGGTAGATTTAATTCGGTAGGCAATCTAATTTTTTGTTGGAATGTATAAAACGTCATTTTGGAAAAATTGGGGGTGGGGGTGGTGGGAAATAAATTCGGAAAGACTATTTTATAAATTATGAGAAATGATTCCCTGGGTGGATGTGAAAATGGCGGAAAATTGTAATCCGTAGGCTCTCACACAGTGTGAAATATGGTTTTCTGTCGGAATGATTTTGCTTACTTTTTTGGCCGGTGGCAATTTTCTTTTTATTATTTCGGCTCGTAAGTTGTGGTTGTTTGAATATTTCTTGAAGGGGTTGAAGACCAAGAACACCCCCCCACCCCGCTCTCTCATATCATTTCAATAAAATGAAGACGTGACCGGAAAATTAAAACATTTGCGTTTTGCAGTTTGCTCACGACTGTGAGTCCTTTTTCGATTAAAATCAACAACTCCGGGTTTAAGCAGAGATTCGAACATGAGAGACGCTGGTTCTCTCTCTCTCTCTCTTTGTTTTGGGTTTACCGCTCCTGAATAAACAATTAATCAAAATAAATAAATTCACGGTGGATCGTGGAGAGAGGAGGAGGAAGAGGTGGATGGGTTGATTTTTGTACGGGACGAAGAACAAAGAACCTTGAAAAGGAATAAAGCTGGAGGATGGAGAGAGGTTCGGGGATGAGAGAGAGGAGGAGATAAACAAAAAACGGAAGTTGTGTGTATATAGAGGAAAAAGTCTTTGACGTCCGGAGGGAGAGATGGAATGGAAGAGAGAATGAAACGATCACATTTCGCAAGTTTTCGCAAGAAGAGCTTTCGAGATGAGAGTAATGTGAGATTTTTTTCGTCTTGTGTTTCTGTAACGTGTCTCCAGAGACCAATGCCCGGAAGAATTTTCTTTCGTTCGCATTTTCCTCTAACGGAATGGTGGAGGGAAGTTGAGCTTCAAATAAAAACTCAGGACACCATCTTGGTTTGGTGTTAAATCCTCAAGAACGGGCTTTCGTGGAAGTGTTAATCTATTTGTTTTGTATCATTGGCGGGACTAATAGTCGTCTTGAATACCTGAAGTGAGACAAGGAAGCTGGGAAATCGCTCAGGCGTGGTGATAGCCAACCGTGAAGGAGATAGGAAAGCGTTTGGAAGGTTTCTAGGTGTGTTGATGGGACAAAGTACACGGATATGAGCGATCGCCGTTCGAGTTACTTGACGGAGGAATGGTTGATCGCGTTTTTTTACTTACATGCTGCAGAGTCTAGAAAGTACAAAGTCTAAAGCACGTCCTGATGCATGTTTCTTCTTCGTGCTAGTTCCTGCATTTCGTTGTGACTTGTTTGTTGCAAGTCGTAGCCTGTTGCCATGTTCGCTGCATTGCTGTGGGTTATTAATAAATAAAAGGAGATGTTGGAAGTGAATCGAAAATGATTTCCAGATATTTTTTTAATTTAAAAGTGACGTCACAATAGAGAAATGATTTCCCGTGCTGTTGGGGGTGGATGGGAGGAGTGTCTCTCATCTCAATTTTTGATAAAAATTATTTTTGAAATTGTCAAAAGTGAAAAACATTTTTCTGTCGTTGGAAATCTGTCGTGTTTTCCTTTTGTCACGTGATTTATCTTAATAAAATCTGAAGAATTTTTTGTTCGGGCAATTCCCCGCTCGACTTTTCTCAAAAGAGCTTTCGAAAGGATCGTGGTGAGTCAAGTACCATTTTGTCTTCGTTCCACTCCCCGCGAGAAAGCTTTAGATAGTCGAATGTGATTGTGAAAATTCTGTCGGGAGTGGGGTGGGGGGGGCAAAGGAGATGAAGAAAGGAGAATGGTGGATCGTTAGAAGATTGAACTTTTGCAAATCAGCAAAAAAAGAGTTTTTCGGATGGATGGATGGAGGCTGGGGGTGGGAGGATGAGGTATGAGATGATGGGAAAGGGAATCATTTCGGAGGCCATTTTGAATTGAAGTATTCGAATGGAAGGTTATAAAAACTTTTCCAGTTTAGTTTTTGTTTTCTCGCTGACTTGAACCGGGATCAGGAACAAGCTTTTCTCGAGGAAAAACATTTCCGTTTCCTTCCCGGGAAAACTAGTTCATTTAGTAGATCTCTCGTTTTCAACACCTTAAACCTTTTCCCGGCGGAGGAGCTCAGTTTTGAATTTAAATTTTCATTTGCAAACGGTTGTTTCAGCCTTTTTCCGCTTACCCCCCTCGCCCCGCTCTTCCTTACCTGCCCTGCTCGGAGCTGGAAAATTTATATAAACGGAGCTCTGAGGATGAGATGTACGCTTGTCTAACAACTCTCGAACGCTTCCTTTTATCTGTATATCTGGACCTGGTAAGCTGACAGGATTAACCGAAACAGGAAGTGGTAATCGTACCTTACTACCGACAGAAACAGGGAATCAGTATAAGGAAGCTTAAAGTCTTCTAAGCAACCAATATAGGTTACGGTAAAAGTGATAAAATTGGCGAATATAACTACCAGGAATTATTAATAACCACCAATTAAGCTTGGGTCATGTGACAATTTATGAATATTTATCACATTCACCGGCTAATTTATAAAATATCCTAGACTCAGTCTAAGCAAACTTTTATTAAATTTTAGTTTGAAAATTGTATAACTAGCGAGTAAATGTGATAAATGTGATCAATATAAGTTACGGTAAAATTGGTGAATTCAATATTATGTATTAGGGATTGTATACTAACCAGTGAGTGTGATAAATATAGGTTGCGGTAAAAATAACAAATGTGACGAATATATATATAATTTTTGGCAAATATTAATAATTAGATATTAAGCTTGGTTGTGACAAAGTAAAAAATATTTATCACATTCACCGGCTGGTTTTTAATAATATTCATTTCTTAGTCTCAGCAAACGTTTTGCTACATTTCATACTAGCCGGTGAATGTGAGAAATATTGTTAATATAGATTTTAGGTGAGTGTGTAATATATAGAGTGGGCCGATATATACAATTCTCGAGGATATTGATAATTAGAGTTGGGTTATGTGACAAATTACTCGGTATTTATCACATTCACCGGTTAATTTATAATAACGTTTACTAAATTCTATACTACGATTCAGAAATTGTTTAAACTAGCCAGTAAATGTGTTTAATATGAGGAATGTGGGCTATTTTTCACTCTTACCGGATAGTTTATGAAATCTTTAAATTATAGTATGGGACTATAGGTTCAAAGTTGTTTATTTTACAAACTAGCCAGTGAATGTGATAAATGTTGAATATTTTGTTACATAACCCAAACTTCAACATCAATATTCGCCGAGAATTATATGTTTATATGTTCGCCACACTTATCACTTTTACCGTAGCCTATATTGATCATATTTATCACATTTTTCGGTTAGTTAAGGAAATCTCCAAATTAGAGTAGCAAACGTTTGCTTAGATTAAGTGGTGGACATTTGAAAAATTAGCCAACCCAAACACTATTATTAAGTTAATACTAAACAATATTTATCACATTCGCCGGATAATTTTTCAAATGTCCACCACTTAATCTAAGCAAACGTTTGCTACTCTAATTTGGAGATTTCCTTAACTAATCGAAAAATGTGATAAATATACAGAAGGGCAAATTCTATATACAATATATCGACCATATTTACACAGTCACCTAAAATCTATATTAACAATATTTCTCACATTCACCGGCTAGTTTATGAAATCTTCAAATTATAGTATGAAATGTAGCGAAATAGGCTACGGTAAAAGTGATAAGTGTGGCGTGAGTGTAGCGTGATAAGAGTAGCAAACGTTTGCTTAGATTAAGTGGTGGACATTTGAAAAATTAGCCGGCGAATGTGATAAATATTGTTTAATTTCTCACAACCAATCTTAGTTGGTGATTATTGGTAGTCCACGGAATTGTATATATACTCAACACATTTATCACTTTTACCGTAACCTATATTCCTCGAGTTTTACATCCTCTGGCTATTTTATACAATTTTCAAATCATAATCGGAAATTTAATAAAAGCTTGCTGGGCTTAAAAGTTTGATATTTTATAAACTAGCCGGCGAATGTGATAAATTTTCATTAATTTGTCACATTAGCCAAGGTTAATTGGTGAGTATAAATAATCCACGGGAATTATATAAAGGTTCGCCACATTTATTACTTTTACCGCATCATTTATGCGATATTATGGTCCAGTTGACATGTTACGTTCAAGCTATGAATTGTCTGATAACAACAATCTGCCCTTCATCAGACAGTATAAATATATTATAATATAAACGAAGGAAGTGAACGTGCTGGATATAAAAATGATGGTAACAACCTTTCGAATCCGATTCATTTAAGCCGTTTAGGTTGAGAACGAAAATATGGCCGCGAACAGTTTCACCCTCGCATGAGTCATAGGGGAAACACGGTGAAACTACGTAAAAGCTAATAATAATGATGATGATGATAATGATGACGAAGGAAACGTTCGCTTTTATCGATTCCCCCGGGAGGAATCTGGGTCAGAATGAGTTTGGATGAATAATCGATGGCGGTCGCTTCTAAATCAGCGATCCTTTGCCCCCCGGATTCCTTGCAGAATAATTTAAAGTTGACGTTGACTCTGTTATCGCTGTCTTTGAAGTGTTTCTCCTGTTGAAACGTTCAAACTTTGATTCGGGTCGGTGAATCACAACCGAACGCCTCCCCCTCCCTCCCTCGCTCCGTTCCCAGGGAATAAGAGAAATGAAGAGAAATTGTATTATCATCATTATTATTAGTTTCTTTTTAAGGTTTTGAAGGGAGTTTGTTTGGAGAAAGGAAAATTCTCCAGAGGTATAGAGGAAAAAGGAAAAATTGAAAAGGTTCGGGAAAAATAATTGAGAAAGGAGGAGATGGAAAAAGGAAAAGAGTGAAAGACTTTTCCAATTTGGTCTGTCATTTCACATGGAAAACTTTTTTTTTCTTTCGTTCCAAGGGAAAATTTTTCTTTGCTTCTTTAATGATTTTTCCATTTTCCCGACGCTTTTCCTCCTTCTAAGTTGAAACGCGTAATTAAATTGGGAAAAGAAATTAATTAAAACGAAGGTTTTGAGGAATTAATTAATTTTTGTAAAAATATTTAAAACTTGAATCCTTCAAATGAGATCCCAGTTTTCCTTGTACAACAGGAAAAACTGATTTTTATGATCCTGCTGCTGGTTTTCGAATCGCTGATAATAATTTTTCGTTTTTTTTGTTGCAGGGAGGAGCCATTTCCGTGACGGAAACTCCTGCCACTCACTTCGAACCACAAGTTGCCATACTATGCGAACCCGGTTCAGGAGCTGGTAAAGGTCAGGCGTACCACGCTCAGTACATGACCGAGCAAGGGAAATGGGTCACGGATACCAACAGCAAGGCAACTTGTCTCAAGGATAAAATGGATATTTTGGAGTACTGCAAGAAGGTAGATTTGTGGGTCTAAGAGTCCTTTTGGGGTGGGGGGCAGTCTCGAAGAACCTTTTTCGCCTCTCAAAGGATTTTTTGTTTTCAACCTTTTTCCTTTGATGGGGAAGTTCAAACGGAAACCCAGTACTTTGGAGAGGTTTTGGGTCTTTTGCGGTTTTTTCTGGGCCCTTTTCTTTTGATGTCTTGAAGTATTGGGTTTCCTTTGAGCGATCGTTCTCTTAGCTGTGACCTTTTGCTGTCTTTAACGTCGTCTTTCTGTTGATGTTTGTTGGTTAAACGTATTTCGACAGCACAGTTTTCACACTTATTTTGCTGTCGTCATCATAAACATGTTACTGCTGATGTTCTAGTCTTGTTAATCGCTTATTTCGCAAGTGTTCTACATAAGTTTGATTGGGTGTCGGACTGAATGGTCTGTTTGATGTTGAACACATTCCAGAAGATTCGTCGGAATCAATTTGACTTCTTTGTTTTGTTTTTCAGGTGTATCCAAAACGCGATGTTACCAACATTGTCGAAGCTAGTCATTACCTGAAAGTTCCGAACTGGTGCAAAGTCGGTCATAAGAAATGCAAGATCTCGAGATGGGTGAAACCGTATCGGTGTTTGGGTGAGTAGACTCCGCTGTCGGGTTTTTGTCGCGCCTTAAATTTTAATCTCGAACAAGAGTTTCACCTCCTCGGGACACACAGAAACATCTTAGAAGGAGTTTCTCTCTGGAAAAGTTTCTCTCAGCAAATTATCCAAATCAGTGGATGTCACAAAAATTAGAATCCTGTCGAGGAAAGTTTCCTTCCATCGATGATTATTTTTTTGTTGAGCGAATTTCCCGGAAGGATGTCACTCTGTCGTTTCTTCTTTTTGGGGCTCATCCTTTCTATCTGCTCTTCCCCAATTTTTGGGGGACGTTTTTTGGAACTAGGGAAAAGTTTGTTACCGGTATTGTTTGAGTTGTTTGTTCCTCGTTTAAACTACCACCCGGGAAACTGCCTTTGGGAAACTAAAGTTTCGTTCGTAATTTAAGTAATTACTGGTGATGTTTTCATTTCCCACCTTTTTGCTTTTCCGGGAAGAGTTTTCTTTGTATTTTCCCTTCCGGATGAGGAGGAAAATGGATGAGGGATTGGGCGGTTTGATGAGATTCTGTCGTGATGGTGTTGCGTGCAAGGTTTTCTCATTTTCGAAATTTTCTTTTTAATTTTAATCCTCGATGATAACTATACAGAAACGTGTTTCTAGAATTTTCTTTGCGATTCGATTTGGGTCGAACCAAAGATGGAATAATTGGCTTGAGTCGTGAGAAAATTTATCGCTTTTCAATACCGCCGCACTGGGAGATTTATGTCAATAACAGGTGCGAGCTTTTACATTTCTCGGAAAATGGTTTGGAAGAGGATAAGCTTTTGATCGGGGGAGAAAACGGGCCCAAATCGAGATTTTGAGGAAAAGTTGTTTAAACGAAAACAGCAGGAACACATAATGAAACCTTGTTCCTGGGTCATTCTAATCCCACTGTTGTGTTCTCTCGGTTGGTTTTGTATGGGGCGAAGGAGCTTTGGACGGAATCTGAAAGGATGGAAAGGTTACGAGAAAAGGATTTGAACGAGCTGAGCTTAGTGAAAGGAGAGATTTTGGAGAAACTGGGTCTTGGTAGGACTGGAATAATTTGCATTAAATTTATCTGGCAGCAGCCTCCTGTTGTTTAGAGGAGGGGGAGGGCCCATTTTAAATGGCTCACGAATTTCGGGAACGAAGTGAGAACGAACTTTTGCAGTCGTTTTCACGGGCTTTAAATCACTTCCCGGAATGTTTTGCCATCTTGTTTTCGAAATTTTCCTTCCCGTCTTCCGAAGGAAGGTGGAAAGGCTGAGATTTGGGCGGGGGTGGAGGAAATGGCAGGTCGGAAAGTTTTATTCCGAGTTTATGTCAACTTTATAATTGGTGGATTTGGAAACGTGGGCCTTAACACAAAAGAATTTGAATTTATTGTCGAATATCAAGCTGTAATGAAACCGAGACACAATTTGGAATTTTGCTTTGTTTTCCTGGGGAGACTGTTAGAGAGGAAGCGGTGGTTTGGGGGAGGTAAACGAAGAAGACAGGAAACGAGTATAAACACACATTTTCGACGCACCGCAGAGTTTAGAGAAAGATGAAGCGGTAGAAAATCTCCTTGAAAGATGGGAGAGAGAGAGATTCTTCTTTCGAATGGTCAACAAATTTTCTTCTCCTCCCTCATCTCACACTCTTTTCCATTTACTTCATCTCCTTTAAAGGTTTCTTTAGACTCCTCTTTGTCAAGTGGACGAAAGAGGATCGCTTTCCTCCGATTCGTCCGTTAATGGGAATCGAAAGGCTTTAGCTGTAAACGTCCACCTCTATTAGGCTTGTGTTAAGCTTTAACTAAAGCTCGAAGCTTTGAATGGGAGCGCGTTTTCCTTGGAAAATCCCATTTTGTGTGGTCCGGTCGGTGGAAATTCGATATTTTTTCTCTCCGCTCACGGCCGCTCTTGTTGCTCCGGCGAATGTTCATTAAAAGCGTTGAAGATGATGAGTGACAGTTGGGATGAAAGTAGGTTTACGGGAGGAGGAGGAGGAAGATGAGGGGGTAGGGAAGAGGCTTTATAATGATGGGAAAAAAGCTTTTTTAAAAGTTGCATTGTTAAGCTTTTATGAGAAAATAGAATTTTAGAGGGAGAAAAGGGAAAATGGGAGGGATGGGAAAAGGTCTACAACAGCTTTTAAAAAAGTTACCGTGATTTTTATGGCTGCTGCTGCTGTGGAGTTAGTTCAACTTGATGTTCTGGTGTCTTTCAGAAGGACCTTTTCAAAGCGACGCTCTCTTGGTACCGGAAAACTGTCTCTTCGATCACATCCACAATCAGACCAAGTGCTGGGAATTCTCGAAATGGAACCTCACGGCGAGTCAGAGCTGCCAGGAACGAGACATGCAACTGAGGAGCTTCGCCATGTTGCTCCCGTGCGGGATCAGTCTCTTCTCGGGTGTCGAATTCGTCTGCTGTCCGAAACACTTGAAAGGTAAGAGAGTCATTTGAATGGACAAAATGGCGTCGTCATACGTATATGGATATACAGCTTTGCTGGTCAGTGATCGAAAGGAATTAAAAATCCATCATTAGTAGGAGGGATGAGGGGAGGGGGTGGAAAAGGGGCTGGTAACAACAATCGAGAAACATAAGTTTTCAGAAATTTATTACTGGCATAAAAAAAAGGTTCGTTCGTCTTCCTCTCACCCTTTGGGGTTGTAATTTACTTTTTTAAATCCATTGTTCGGAGTTCGCGCCTTTTATTCGCTGGGAACGTGGGGGGTGTTGAGGGGATGCTGAACGGAAATTGAAGAGCCTTTAAAAAGCTGGCTCTTTGTTTTCCTTTTTTTAATTTTTGAAAAGAGCTCCTTTTGAATTGAGTAAGGAAAGGTTGGAACAGTCCTCCCCCTGCCTCCTCTGTTGTAACAAAGGTTTTTCCTCCCCAAGAATCCCCTGGCTCAAGATGATGGCACGGCTCCGCCTTTCGTTTAAGTCTTCATCTTCGGAGAGAGAGACAAAGAAGCTCTGTCTCACGGAGATTAATTGAGAGATAATCCGCTGTTGCCTTTCACCACCACCTGGATTTCCGTTTGTAATTTTTGGGATTTTAGCCCCCTCCTCCCCAGGGATCGCTCACCCATTCAAATTTTGGAATTGGGTTCTCCCGGAAGCAAACGCATGGTTTTCGGAGATAGGAAAAGAGATGGATTCGAGGTCATCGCTCCAGGGTTCAAATTCTAGGAATCATTACAAGTGCAACGGAGAGGAAGGAGTTTGGGATTGGAAAGACACGAGTCGATGAAAGAGATCCGGGAAAGCGTGGGTGATGTGATTACTTTGAAGAAGGATTTAGGGGATGGAGGTGAGGGGTGAGGGTTTGTGTTTTCTGTTAGACTTTGATTCGTATTTCCCATCTTCGGAGAGAATGGTAATCTTGCTGTTGGTGGGTTCAAGGTGATGATAAAAAGCTTGGGATTGGAGATGGTGCGGTTTTTGTGGAACTGTGCTTCGAAGAGGAAGGAGGGAGGTTCTATAATAGAAAGATGTCAGAGGCAGACATTTTGGGAAAGTGAGGAGTCCATCCTCAGACCACTTCTTCAATCGATATTTCTTAAAAAAGATTTGACGCATGTCCTCTCTTCCTCCTCCCTTCTCCTCCTCTTCCTGGTTTTTTTGTTGTCCTGTCCTTTATCTCCTTCCCTTTCCCAGGCTTCCCAAGTTGGAATTGAAAAGTTTCTATTGAATCGGAATCAAAAAAAGGTTTCTTGCTCCTTTTCCTGCTGGCGAGAACGTTTCAGTTGTTCTGTGAATAAATCGACATGAGGCAACGGGACTGGAAACGGGGTGTTGGGGCGGAAATAAATTTTGAAAATTCGATGAAGTTATGAAACGATGAAATGGAGGGGGTGGATAGGGGGTGGTGGGTCGTGTGGGTTTGACACGAACAGAATCAAAAAGGACAAATATGAAAACATCAACCTGGATTTGTAAATATCCGAAATGACGGGAATCCGATAAGCTGAAATAATGGGACAGCGTCCGGGAAATTCCTCTCCGAATTTTCCCAGGAATTTCCTCCTGTTCGTTGCATTCGTTCAAAAATATCTGCTGGAGAAATGAAAGATGACCCGAAGGGTTGAAAGATTTTTTGTAAAAGGTTGGGTGATCAGTGCTGAGGTTTTCCTTTCCAGAGGTTTCTAGTGACACGTGTCCGCTTAAAGAAACTGATTTTGGAAGCGTAGTCGGTTGTCTTCACACGTGCCTTTCTTTGGGTGATAAATATTACGAAATTTGTGCTCAGGTGTGCCAACGAAATTCCCTAATACTTCCTTTCATGTGTCACTTTCCCCCGGAGGTTTATCCGTATGAGTTTTCCCTCCCCCCGTCCTCCTCTCTCGAAGTTATGCTTGTTTCTTGTCCCGTTTTATTCCTTGGAGTCGGTGTTTGGGAGGAAGGCTGAAAGCCTTTTTCCTTTTCTTCGGTTCCGTTGTTAACCTTCAAGCCTCCAAGGTCTTCCACAGATTTGATTCGATATTCTAGTCCGCTTTGTGAAGACTCGTCTCTGGAAATTGGTTTTTGTTTCCTCCGCCTCATCCTTGTTCCTCATCTTTTCGTTAATCTTAGCCTGGAGTCGACTTCTCTTATCTTTGTGGATAATTGTCAAATGGAATCGTTTCGAATCGAATTATTCCGACATTTTGGAAAATTTTTCCTGTATCCTCGTCTTCTGTCGTTCTTGTTGAGCTATTGATCCAGCTTTGATTGCTGTTTGTTGATATGTGACTGAGCTTTGCCACAATTTCGTCTCCCTCTCTTTAATTATCTGATTACAATTTATCTGACGTCGATTATTCTGCTGTCGTCAACCTCTAAATGGTCGATTTGTCATAGAATCGGTAAGCTCCAGGTGGAGGGAGAAGGGAAATGGGGAAGCGGAGGTCGAAGGAAAGATTTGAGGCGATGACTTAAAAGCTTCGTGATTGATTCGATAGGAAGAAAATTTGAATGTCAATCAATCATAATTCGAAGGCGATTAAGGAAGAGAGAAGGCGGTGGGAATGGTGGGAGAGGGGAGGAGAGAAGGGAATTTCAGACGAAAATTTTCTTGAGCTTTTGACAGGAAGGGGAGTGTGATGTGTGAGTCATGTCCCCAGGATTGGTGGTCTGAACTTCTGAAGTAGATGAGAGTGAAGTGTTTTTGTTCTGGATTCCGACAGAGATTTGGAGGAATATGAGTGGGAAATTGGGGGTGAGGACAACAGCTTGTTTATGAAAAACTCGTGAAATATTTTATTCGAGTTGGAAATCAGTTTCTGAAGAGAGTGAAACTCCCCCGCAGAGTGAAAGCCATAAACTCCGGGGAGTCTTCTCCCTTTAGATTTGAATGTCCCTACAGACAAAAAAATTTTTTCCCCCCAAAAAATTAGAACGCGAGTGAGAGGGGGTACAGGACCGGCAGCATTTGACGTCCCAAAATTTATTGTTGGGAGAAAACTCAGCGGACGTGAAATATCTCTGTGAGATGAACCTGACAGCATTTTCCCGCAGGAACTTTTGTACGTCGGCAGGAGAAGGTTATAGTCCGGGAGGGAGGAGGAGGAGGAAGAGAGGATGGAAGTTGTTCGATCAGGCAAATTCTGCGTTGACAACGAAACCTCTGTGCGTCGGCTGTTGACTATCTTATGACTCCAAAAGGAGATGTAAACTGAGGACACGAGTTAAACAGCAATCAATGAACAGGCGGGGGAGGAGGAGAGGAGGTTGGTCAGATGTTAAACAGAGGAGGATGACATGAGGGAGTCATTTTTTACTCTTCGGACCTTTCAAGCTGGAATATTAATCAGAAATGTTTGTTTTAAAATTTTGATTTAATGTTAAAGAAGGAGGAGAGTGGGTGAGGGAGGGAGGTGAGTGGGGCGGTGGTGGTGTCATGTGGTCCGCGTTGACATCTCTCGGATTTTCCGGATCAGAAATTGTAATTTGACTAATTTTTATTTAATTTCATTCACGCGGATGTGGGAAACTGTTCCGGAAATTAAATGAGTCGTAAATTAATGTTTAACTGGAAACCCCCCCGCCCTCTGTTCTCCCTCTCCTGTCGGGAAATTTTTGTAAAAGTTTTCCTTTTTCAAAATGAAAATTTTCCTCCCCGTTTAAGCAGTCAAAATTGAAAATGAAAAGTTGTCGCCGTCAATCATAAAACTGTATCTCATGACCTCTTTCTGTCTGTTTTTAAGAGTTACAGTGACAGCGAGTGTCTCCTTGGTCTCTGTCGTGTGAAAAAGTTTTTTTTTTGTTTTGTTCCCAGTTGGAAAGAGTTTTGATTCAATTTCTTTGTCCCCGTTCTTTGGCTTCTCTTTGCAAACCTCTAGTTCTCAGTTGCAAAGCGAATCGGAGAAGATAAACGGCTGAAAGGGAGTAAAACGACACTAGACAATTTTATCAAGGCGGAAGGTTGGGAAATTGGAGAGGAGGATGAAGGGAGGATGAGAGGGAGGGAGGGAGGGAAGGGAGTGTGGATGGGAATGGAATGAAGCAGAAATTTTGCTGAAGTCAGCTTGTCGTAATTACAGAAGAGGTCGCCATAAATTTCCGCATGTCTTGAGCATGCAAAGAGAAATGCTGTTGGATTCTGGACGTGGCGCTTTCAAAATTAGTTTCTCAGTTGAGGGTTTGTTGCAAGAAAATGTTGTCATTTCCGTTTTTTCCTTTCAGATAACATGAAACCGAAGAAACCTGTTGAAGTGATTCCGATACCGACGAAAGAAGATGAGGAAGATTTGCCTGATGAAGGAGATGACGGAGAGGGAAACGATGATGAAGATGATGATGAAGACGATGATGACGATAACGAAGATGGAGGAGAACCTCCGTTGATGTTGGCCGACGAACCGCCAGACGATACCGAAGACATGGTGAATGATGACCCCGATGAGGATGATGACGACGAGGAGGAGGACTATGAAGATGCGGGCTCGACGACCGCCAAACCCAAATCGTCCTCCGATTCTTCGACTCTGTCTTCTTTCCACAAATCTTCGACTCCTGCGAAAAATGGACCTCCAACTCCTGACCCGTACTTCACCCACTTTGACCCACGAGTGGAACACCAGGCTTACAAAGAAGCTCAGCTGAGACTTGAAGAACTACACCGGGAGAAGGTTACTAAGGTAGGTCGAGAGGGCTGTTGCCATCTCTGTTGGTGGTCGATGTCTTGTCTAAACGTGTCTTTGTTGTCGTAGGTGATGAAAGATTGGTCCGATTTGGAAGAAAGGTACCAGGATATGAGGTCCTCGGATCCGAAAGCAGCCGAAGAATTCAAAAAGCGAATGACTCAGCGATTCCAGAGAACCGTTCAAAGCTTGGAAGACGAGGGAAATGCTGAGAAACATCAGTTGGTGGCCATGCATCAGCAAAGAGTGATGGCTCACATCAATCAAAGGAAGAAGGAAGCCATGACATGTTACACGCAAGCCCTCAACGAGAACCCGCCTAATGTAAGCACATGCAATCCTCGTCCAATTTAATTTCATTCCCTCATCCAGTCACTGTCTTGTACTGTCTGTCTGTCTCATTCCAATCAATCCTCACTGGTCATTCTTTCTCTTTCAGTCTCACCGAGTTCAGAAATGTCTTCAGAAACTCCTCCGATCTCTCCACAAAGACAGGCACCACACCATCGCTCATTACAAACATTTGCTGACTTCAAGCTTCGAACAGGCTGAACGTGAGAAGAGCATCACTCTCGAACACTTGATCGACATTGACAGGATGGTCAACCAGAGCCTGCAGATGCTGCAGAGGTGAGTGGGCTCCGAAACTGTTTTTTAAAATCCTGGTTTTGTGTTGGTCATCGACAATTTTGTGCTGTTGTTCCAGGTATCCGGATCTGTTTGGGAAAATTGGACAACTCATGGACGACTACATTCAGGCTTTGAGGAGCAAGGACGAGACACCCGGTTCCCTTTTGACTATGACGAAAGAAGCGGAAGCTGCCATCTTGGACAAATACCGTGCTGACGTAACCGCAAGACAGGAAGGTGAGAGTCGGAGGGGGTAAAGAGTGAGAGTGGATTGGAGATTTTGTTAATATTGAAAATGTTTCCAACAGAGAAAGAACGACAGCGGGCTTTGGAAAAACAGCGAAAGGAAGCTAGGAAGAAGGAAAGGATGGAATTGAGGGAGGAGAAACATCGCGTCGAGATGACCTTGGGACAGAAAATCGAGAAATTCGACCCGGAAACGATGGAAGATGAGAAGATCGAGAAAGAAACGATTCCGATGACGACCGTCAAGACCTCGGACGTGTTCTCAGCCGTTCATCACGAGACACCCAAAGTGGCCCACGCTCAGAGTCACGACATAAGTCACAACGAACCGGTAAGGAATCCTCTACCAACAGTTCACCTGTTGGAACCTGTTCACAGGTTCTCATCCTCTCTCCTCTCCTTTCAGGCATACTCCCTGCGTCGAGAAGTCTACCACCGTGAAAGCAGAAGCATCTACTTCACTTTGGCGTTCGCTGGTATCGCTCTCATGGCCGCCATCGTCGTCGGTGTCGCAGTGTTCAGAAGGAAAAACGCCCGTCACCCACACAACCAGGTAGATCATCGGGTTTGATGGGTGGAAGTGACTCGCCCTTCCTCACATACTCACCGATTTTGAAACTGCTTTCAGGGTTTCGTGGAAGTAGATCAAGCGGCCACACCGGAAGAGCGTCACGTGGCCAATATGCAGATCAACGGATACGAGAATCCGACGTACAAGTATTTCGAAAACAAGGAGTAAATTCAAATCAATCAATCCATTCCTCCGACTTTCCAGTTTAAAAATTTTTGTGGTAAGGGAAATCGATTAGCATGCGTCACGGTGTGACTCATCCGACACGTGACCACTTTTTTCGAAAATAGAAACGGAAACGAGCTTTCGAGTTCTCTCATCCCCAATCGTGCTCTGATCAAAAAAGACAAAACTCAAAACCGGAAGTTTTTCGTTGAAAAGTCATGACGTCATGGATTTTAACCTTTTGTGACGTCACTCCGCTTTCGAAAATCCCAACTCGAACTTGTTTTCGATTCTTTTTTCTAGAATTTTAGTTTTTAATTACTTCCCCCCCAACCCCAACTTCCTTTTTGAATTCGTGGAGGAAAATTCAAAATGGAGTCGTTTGTTTGAGATGAAGAGAAGGCAATTTTCGAAATTCTATTGCGTTCCTTTGAGGGGTGTTGGGGTTGGGGGTGGTGGGTGGGGCTGGGGGAGGCCAAAAATTCTGTTAATTAATTTCCGTTATCGCGAGTTTGGTATTTAATCTCGTCATTTGAATGTATAACTTGTTATCGGGTGAAATTTTTAATTAAAAATTTTTTCTCTCTTTCATCCCTCCATGGTTTTCTTGTTTTCGAAAGATAGGGGATGAAGGGGTGGGAGGTGGGTAGGTAGAGCAGTTGGGGGTGAAGGAGAAAATGAGTTTTTGGAGTTTTCAGTTTGCCCTGATTAAAGATTTTTTTGTTCTGTGTATAAGTGGACTGCGTTCTTATTCTTTGAAGGGTGGATTTGGGTTTAATATTGGATGTGTTTGTTTGAGCCATTTTGACTCATAAACCGGTGAGTCGTATTGACTCATTGTAAAAAGCCTAAGTGTGTCAGTTTGACACTTTGTTTATGGTAGAACTTGAGTGACTCAACTGGGTATTAGTGGGTAACGTCTTGAAAATGGGTTTGAGTTTAGCATTGGATTTGATTGCTTTGAGTCGATTTGACTCACGAAATAAATTTTTAATTGACTCGGTCGGAAATTTTGTTGGTATTTGAAGAAAAATGTCGGAAGGTGGTCGATTTGATTCACACAATCAAAGTAAACAATATTGACTCACTCTAGAAAACCTAAATAACTTGTGGGAGGAACTTATAGTGTGTCAATTTGACTCATACGTCCAAACTGTAAATAAAAAGATTCGATTCTTACAACATAAATTTAGATTACTGAGATTTTCTATTAGAAAACTGAAAATAGTCAATTTGACTCACACAGTAACACTTGGGACTGCTTAACTCAAATTATGCTGTGGACGAAACCTAGGTGAGCCGATTTGACCCACTGGAAATCAAACCATTTGGTAGAACACGACGTTAAGTCAGTTATGTTTATGACCTAGGGTAGTCAATTTGGCTCAGAGTAAAGGAAATTGACCCAAATTAAGTTTTGGAAGAAAGCTAAGCGAGCTCAGTTCGATTTGAACAAAATTGTGATGTTAGCCAAATTGACTCAGACAGCAGTTAGGTTTAGATAACCAAATTTATGAAGCGTAACAAACCAAAGTGAGCATATTTGACTCATACAATAGAAACGACAGATTGCAACCTTTTGACTCCTGTTGCTGTTTGGCTCAAACCTAATCGATCCGAGTTTTTCTCGAGTGAGTCAGAATAGCTCATTTTTGCTGTATGAGTCAAATCCACCACTTCCCGTCATTTTTTTGAGTAACTTTGAGTCAGTTAAGTTTTTTTGTGAATCAAAATATATCGGGTAGCGAGTCAAATCGGCTCACCAACAAATTCAATGCTAAACCCAAACCCACTCTTCAAAGAAGAACGCTACACAATTATATCCAGTTTTGACTTGCGAGTCAAATTGACACACTTAAATTATTGCTACAACTTAATTGGGTTTTCTGGAATGAGTCAATACGACTGTATGAGTCAAATCGACCCACCTTTCATCAAATTTTTGGGCCCAGGAACTGGGTAAGCGAAACATTTGCCGAACGTTCTTCACTTTTCTTTCTTGCTGAGAAACAACTGGACGTCAACCGACGTAAGAATTTCTTTATTGTGAGTCAAATTATTCTCTTTCACGGTTTACGGTAGTGAGTCAAATTGGCTCCTTAGAAAGAATCCAACATTAATCCTAAACCCGCCCTTTAAAGATGTACGCTACCCACTTGTACTCAGTTTTGTCGTCTCAGTCTAATCGACTCACTCATTTCTGTCACAATTTCATTAGGTTTGTTATATGAGTCAAATCGACTCATTTAAGTTTCGGCCATAATGTAATTTGGTTTGCTATACGAGTGAAATTGACTCAGGTTTCTGCCACAATTTGATTAGGCTCATTATTAGGGTCAAGTCAACTCACTTAGGTTTCGGTCATATTCTTATTAGGTTCGCCATGAGTCAAATCCTCATAGTCTTTCATAGTTTAATTAGGGTCCAGTCCATAATTCAATTGGGTTTGCTACCAAATTTGATTAGGCTTGAGAGTCAAATCGACTCATTTAAGTCTTTTCCACCGTAACCTAATTATTGCGTCACTTTGTTGTATGAGTCAAATTGACTCATCTGGGTCTCCACCATAATTTGATTACGCTCATTATTAGAATCAAGTCAACTCACTCAGGTTTCTATAATTTTTATTAGGTTTACCATGAGTCAAATTGACTCACTTAAGCTTCTACTATAAATCAATTAAATTTGCTAGATGAGTCAAATAGACTCATACGTGTCCACCATAATTCAATTAGATTTGCTATACGAGTCAAATCTACTCACTCAAGTTTCTGTCATAGTTTAATTAGGTTTATGAGTCAAATTGACTCAACGGGTTTCTACCATAATTTGATTAGGCTTGTTATTAGAGTCAAATCGATTCACCGTAACCTAAATATTGCGTAGCTTTGTTAAATGAGTCAAATTGACCCACCTTTTATCATTTTTTGGGTGAGAGAACTGAGCAAGTTGAGCTGTACTGAACTAGCCTCGTTTACGTTTCTTCTACTCGATTAAACTTCCTGTTGTCGTGATGTACGAGTCAAACTGACTCACTTAAAATCATTCCACGTCTCTTATATTATAGTTTCATCAAAGTGTCTGACGTGATATGTCGGCATAAGTTAAAAATTTTTTTCTGTCGTCTTCATGTCAGTTAAATTCTATGATATATTAATAATATTATATTATTTGGTTTCAGTATAATTCGAAAGGACATCCATCCAAATAGATGCAGATTATAAAGAAGAAGATGAAGAAGAAGATATAAGAAAACCGTAGAAGAAACAAAGTCGTCGTTAATTCAGTATTAACTTAGTATTATCGTGAAAACATTTTAGAGAAACTATCTTTCATTCGTTCGTGTATTAGTGTTTAAGATAAGTTTGATGGACAAAAAAGAAGATACAGATAAAAACAAAATGGCGGCGTCAACAACTCTTCACTTAATTCATTAACAATGTCGTCGTTCTTTTGGACACCCCTTATTATCGGTTAGCGCTGTAGAAATCGAAGGAAATTTAAACAAAAATTGTCTCTCGTGAAAGCTCCTCCCCCCCTTCCCTCTACCTCAAAAACCGGAAGTGGAAGTCAAACCGGAAGTTAGAGCGATGTGGGAATATTATTGTCCTCCTCTGTGGTTGAAGAGAGTTGGATGGGTTGATGATTTTCGAGATGGTTCTCACGTCGCTGTCGGTGATTGTGGTGGAGGTTGTTGGTTTAGAGGGTCGGGGGAGGTCTCAGATAATTTGTCTAGATAAAGTAATAAGTATATATAAAAGAGAATGATGGATAATGTTTTGTGCTTTTAATGAAATTATTATTACGAGTTCATTGTTAGATTATATGAGAGAGGTGTAAGGAGTGGGAGGTGATGGGTGAGGGAGGACGGGGAGGAGGACGTTCGACGTTCGCAATAATTATCTGGTGGATAACCGTTCGCCCTCTCTCACCGTATCTTCTCTCCCAGTTCTTCACTCTCCTTGATAATTATTATTATTATTATGAGAAGCTCTTTTAATGTTCTTTGCGTGTGTGTGAGTGTTTACGTAGCTTTTGTTTCAACCCCTAAAATTCCACCCCCTTGACCCACCCCCCGGGTGGAAGGTGAGAAATTGATTGTAGTCCAGAAGACGTGGAGAAATTTTTCATCTTTTTATCCAGTTCCCTGGTCATGGAAGCGTTTTTGTTTTTGTACTTACTTTTTTTTGTGTATAGATAATGGAACTAGATAATCTACTAGTTAAGGTTTTGATAGGTTTTGCTTGTGTTCTGGTTTTTGTTTATTTGGCAGCTTTCTTCTGTTATCCAAATCCGTGCCATATGGTTATCACGCCGCCTGGATTATTTATTTATTTATTATCTATAATATTATCCGTTCGTTTATAATATTCAATAGATAAAATTACAGTTCGTTATCTGGTTGTTGAGTTCAGTCTATGATTATTTCTCCAATGTTCTCTGGTTAGCTGATGGCGGAAATGGGTTTTGGTATCACAGATTGATTGACTAGACAACAAACCAACCGTCCAAGTAGATAAATTGACTGTCAAAACAGTTTTTGAAGTAGTGCGATCACCCCCCGAACTAGATAATGAACTGTAACCCGCTTCTCCTCCTTCCCACTCTTCCTTCCCTCTCCCGTCAAGCATCTAAATAATATATTGTATAGATAAATATGTTAATAACCTAATCAAGTTGTGTAGATAATTTTGAAACGGAATCCTCTCCTCCATCTACCCTTTTGTCAGGAGGTGGAAGAGATGATGATGAGCTAACGTCAAAACCCGAATCCATTCGTACTCTTAACATTTTATTTATTTATTAATTAATAGATAAATATTATATTATATAATCGTATCTTGCGTTTTATGATATTCAGTATGAAATTGAAAAATGGCTGCCGGGAGGTTTTGCAGAAAGTGAAAGTTGGCCGTGGCGATCGGTTTTTGAAATCGTTTTGGTTTGGTGTGACCGGGTCGGTTGTTCGTGGTCGGTGGCAGCCATTTTGTTTTTTTTGCTGACTTTTTTGGGCTTTTCGCTGATGATGTCACCATTTTTGGTTTGTTGAGTTTATTTATTTTTGTATTTTTAGTTTTTGTCTTTTTGTTGACGAGGAGACATCTTTAATGGAGGAACCTGATTCAAGTGAAAGTTTGTGGATGTTAAGATGAGTGGTCTGTTCGTAAGTTAAAGATGTCTCGTTCGTGCGCGTCTGTATAAAAGGATATGAAATGAAATTTCTGTTGTTTAGCTTATCACAGAGTGAATTACAAGAGGAATAAGAATAAAATTGTCTTTAAAATTTAGTCAGTTAGTGTCTGGTATTTGTGTCTCGTACCATTTTCACAATAAAAGTATTTGGATAATTTTTGGCCGATTTTCTTTTGTTCCTCTCCTCTCTATGTCTGTCTGTCTGCTTTTCTGTGGTTATTACTTTTGAAAAAAAATTTTTTGGGGTTGATAAAGAGAATCAGGAGGTCAAAACCAAGGAAAGGAGGATTTGTCCTCATAATTCGTGTTGAAATAGTTTACACTCTTGTCAGCAACATCTTTATTTCAAAAGTAGTGCACACTTGTATCAAGAATCAGTTTCATGAATAATGCACAGGATGAAGGAGAAGTGTCAAAGTCCTTTCGCGGGTTAAAGTGATGCACCGCCGAGACTTCATCATTTCATGTGTGGAACCCAGTTTCATTTCAAAAGTAATGCACACTTCAATGGAGAATTTGTCTCTGAAATAGTGGACGTGTGTCTGAAATACTGCATTTCAAAAGTATTGCACAACATCTGTGAAAATTTTATTTCATAAGTGACATAAACTGTGCGGAGGATTTATTTCAAAAATAGTGCACACTTGTATCAGGACTCCGTTTCATAAATAATGCACAGGAAGAGGAAGAAGTGTCACATTCCTTCCGCGGATTAAAGTGATGCACCGCCGAGAGATCATTTCATGAGTGGGGCCCAGTTTCATTTCAAAAGTAATGCACACTTCAATGGAGAATCCGTCCCTGAATCTGCGAAAATTTTATTTTATAAGTAAGACTACGCGGGGACTTATTTCAAAAATAGTGCACACTTGTATCAAGGATCCGTTTCATAAATAATGCACACCACATGGAAGAACTCTCATACACTCAGCTGTGCGTTATTTATGAAATGAATCAGTTAAGAAAGCACTCGTCATTTGTTAAATGTGACTGTGCATCACTTTTGAGATGAATCAGTTTTGGAAATATGCTTGATTCATGATGGCGTCATGCTGTTGTGCATTATTTATGAAACCAAGTCCTCGTTTAGGGTTCTCAGACAATGCAAACAGAAGTGAGTCATAATTTGGTGTACTAAGCCCTCCCGACGCCCCCTCTCCTTCTCCACTTATTTTCACATGACGAGTAGATAATTTTATCCATCTTTCCACTTCAAAATGGCCGACCGATTAAGGGAAATCGGTTTAGCAGATAATTTATTTAAAGGTTTTAAAAAATGAGTGTCCCGTTTAAATAAAAATGACCGTGACACGATTGTCTGTCTGATGAGCCTTGGTCACGTGATGCTTTCTTCAACTTTTATAAAATCCCTGACCAACCTTCCTAAGGTTCATGAACCCAACTTTGATGAAATCCTCCCGGGAAGACATCTTCAGGACGGAGAAAGAAAATTTGGAAATTGAAGCAGATAAAACCCCTCGACGCCATTTTTGGTGACACAGGATGTTAAGATAAAAGGTAAGAATCTACGAGAATAATAATAGAGAAGTTGCCATTCTACTACCCCACAACTTCCGGTGAAAAAGGAGAAAAATTCCAAAACCAGAAAAGTGGTAAAAATTTGAACGAAATTTCAGCCTGTTTATCCGTAAAGTATAACACCTAGGAGGTAGAAGAGGTATCTTCAAGCACGTTTCGTTCCCAAAGCAAAATTTCGAACAAAATGGCGAAATTGAAAGAAACTAAACGACGACTGTGAATTCGACCAATCAGAAAACAGTAGGCTTTGTGGCGAACAGTTAGGATTTCAAGCAAAATGGCGGAAATGGTGGAATCCAACACACAGTTGAACATGCTCGAAGATACCTCTTCTACCTCCTAGGTTTATACTTTACGGATAAACAGGCTGAAAAATTTGTCGAATTTGATGCAACAATTTGACTAACCGCCCATGATTGGAGCTTTAAGGGTTGAAAATTCGGCGATTTGATAGACGTAACCTATGAAACGTATAAAATAAAATTTTTCTTAGCCCCGATATCATCCACCTATGTCTCAAGATGATGATAATACGAGATACGATAAGAAAGAGGAGAGGGGTAGGGCAGGGGAGGGTGAAAAGACCAAAAAGAAGCACGAAAGTGTCAAAATTTGAACGAAATTTCGGCCGGTTTATCCGTAAAGTATAAATCCTAGGAGGTAGAAGAGGTATCTTCGAGCATGTTCAACTGTGTGTTGGATTCCACCATTTCCACCATTTTGCTTGGAATCTTAACTTTTCGCCACAAAGCCTACTGTTTTCTGATTGGTCGAATTCACAGTCGTCGTTTAGTTTCCTTCAATTTCGCCATTTTGTTCGAAATTTTGCTTTGGGAACGAAACGTGCTTGAAGATACCTCTTCTACCTCCTATGTGTTATACTTTACGGATAAACAGGCTGAAAAATTTGTCGAATTTGATGCAAGAATTTGACTTACTGCTCTTGATTGGAGCTTTAAGGGTTGAAAATTTGTAAATTTAATGGGCGGTTTATCTGTAAACTATCCAGGAGGTAGAGAATTTTCATTTTACCCCGTATTAACTTCTATTTTTCCATTAAGCAGTTTGTCTGGCTTCAAATGAGCTTTAGATTTAGGTAACCGACTAGTATCTTCACCCAAGGAATTGGATAACGGATGCGATTTATGATAGAGTCTGTAGAAACGGTAAGACATAGTGGAAAGAATATAGGAAGCTCAATAATAAAAAGAAAAGGATGAAGTAGACAGTGGAGTACAGAAAAGACAAAAGAAGAGAAACATAAAAATGATGATGAAATAAGATGAAAAGAGGAGAAGGAGGGGGAGGGGAGATAATACCAAAAAGAAGCACGAAAGAGTCAAAATTTGAACGAAATTTCAGCCTGTTTATCCGTAAAGTATAAACCTAGGAGGTAGAAGAGGTATCTTCAAGCACGTTTCGTTCCCAAAGCAAAATTTCGAACAAAATGGCGAAATTGAAGGAAACTAAACGACGACTGTGAATTCGACCAATCAGAAAACAGTAGGCTTTGTGGCGAAAAGTTAGGATTCTAAGCAAAATGGCGAAAATGGTGGAATCCAACACACAGTTGACTATGCTCGAAGATACCTCTTCTACCTCCTAGGATTTATACTTTACGGATAAACCGGCCGAAATTTCGTTCAAATTTTGACACTTTCGTGCTTCTTTTGGTCTTTTCACCCTCCCCTGCCCTACCCCTCTCCTCTTTCTTATCGTATCTCGTATTATCATCATCTTGAGACATAGGTGGATGATATCGGGGCTAAGAAAAATTTTATTTTATAGGTTTCATAGGTTACGTCTATCAAATCGCCGAATTTTCAACCCTTAAAGCTCCAATCATGGGCGATTAGTCAAATTGTTGCATCAAATTCGACAAATTTTTCAGCCTGTTTATCCGTAAAGTATAAACCTAGGAGGTAGAAGAGGTATCTTCGAGCATAGTCAACTGTGTGTTGGATTCCACCATTTCCACCATTTTGCTTGTAATCCTAACTGTTCGCCACAAAGCCTACTGTTTCCTGATTGGTCGAATTTACAGTCGTCGTTTAGTTTCTTTCAGTTTCGCCATTTTGTTCGAAATTTTGCTTTGGGAATGAAACGTGCTTGAAGATACCTCTTCTACCTCCTATGTGTTATACTTTACGGATAAACAGGCTGAAATTTTGTTCAAATTTTTACCAATTTTCTGGTTTTTGGAAATTTTTTTCTCTTTTTTCACCGGAAGTTGTGGTGTAGTAGGATGACAAAAGGCCAAAAAAATGACAAAAATATTTGGTGTTCAGTATTACAACTGTTAATTATATTAATTTTTTTAGTGTTATACAATATAAGTTAGAATTATTGTTATGAACCCAAGATGGCGCCTTCCTTTCGAGTGCTTGGTCCTTCTTAAGTTGTGCTTGAGGTCTGCTCCATCCCAACAGCCTTTCTGCCTTATATAAGCTTGCTTCTTGGGTCGATCACTCCTCCACCTACGTTCCCGTTTATCTGAGTGTAGATCCATGTCAGGTAGTTGGCGACGTTCACGTAGAGTCCAGGTACGTTTTGATTCCCGCATTCGATTCCTCCAGCTGTGATTCCAGCCACGTAATAGTGTCCGTCTTTGACACAAGCCAGAGCGTTGCCTCCGTCTCCCTGAAAATTGTTACCCAGGTTTATGAGGTCTAAGGTGTCGGAAGTGTTTATACCTTCTACTCATGACTACTTACAGTGCATGCATCTCTACCGGCTTCTCCTCCAGCGCAGATGAAGCTGTTGGTGTCCAGCACGAAAGAACTTCCCAGTTTGGTGTTCCTCAGTTTGGTTTGACAGTCGCTGCTCGACAAAACCGGAACGTCGACCTTTTTGATTATGGTCTGGTAGTTTCCGTTGAATTGATCTTTACCCCAGCCAGCTACTCTGCATCTGTAGGAGTTTGATCTGTGAAAGATTGCTGCGGGAAGGTATCAACTGTAAACCTGACCCACCTACCTGGATCCTGTGAAAACGGTCGTCGAATCCGGAAGACATATGGAATTGATTTGGGGGTGGGGTCTCGTCAAGGTGGCCACTGGAGTCGAGAGGGTGATCACGGAGATATCGTTCTTCAGGGTGTTAGCTTCGAACCTCGGATGAATCACGATCCTGCTGACGCTCACCTCGAGATACTTGGCCGGTTCGTCATCTCGGGACAGGTCCCAGTCACCCAGACGTACTTTCAGACCAGCTCCGTTCCTGTTGGTGAGTGGACTATGGTGAGTGACTGTGCTTCTTCAGCCCCTTAAAGGTTTCAAGGGTTCCTTACCCGTATCGAGCTACTTTGTGAGCTGCTGTTAGGACATGGCTCGAATCTATCAAAGCTCCACCCCCGACGTAGACGTCATCTCTGGTTAGGATGATGGCCGACCAGGGAAATTCTCCAAAATTTGCCTGAAATACTGAAACCTGGTTATCCTCCAGTCAGCTTTTAGATTTGATTCTGGCTCATAGTTCCAGACATACCTGTCCGTCTCTGGGACTCACTCCCGGTATGATGTTGGGTACACCACAGCCTACTCGAGTGCTTTCAACGCAGCAGTACACTTCACCAAGAGGACAGTTTATCGATGACGGAGGCTGAAACGAAAGTCATTTTCTGTTGACCTCAAAGACATGACTGGGTAACAGTCTTCGGCTATAAAACTTACCCTGGTCACGATTCGAGTTGTTATCCCGCTGCTGGTCGTCTGGTTAACACAAAGCTCGAGAGGCATACAATCGCATCTGGGAAGTTCATCGATAACCGGCTCTGAGACGACAGTGGGCGATTGAGAGCCAGGTAGAGTCACAATTCCTGTTGGGAAAGAGGTCATCCATGGAAAAGGCAAGCTGCTAGAGGAGACATTGAACACTGGAGAAGGTGTAACCACCGTCGGGTATGATGTGGGAAAGGTCAAAGGTCGGTTCGTCGTCATCGTGGGAACCGTCTGAGTGGTGGGCCTTTCCTCGGTTTGTATAGGAACCCCGACATGTTGGCTCAGTTTCATGCGCAGTGCTTGTAGGTAATTCCCTAGTCAATGAAGTTGTCGAAAAAAGATTTTGAAAGAAAGAACGAACGTCCGAACGCTTCAACCCCCTTCCTACCTCGAACCATCCGAATCGGTGTACAAAGCAAAAGCGGTGAGGCTGTAACCCCAAAACCTCTAAGAAGACATACCTATAACCGTCCACCCAAGTCGACTTTGAACGGTTTCATTTCCTGTCGAATCTTCCGGAAAGGTGACACCATGGTCAGCGAGGGATGAACTCAAAAGACACAGAACGAAAAGAGAAGAAGACGAGAACATTTTTCGACGAACGCGCGGAACTGATTGAAACGGTTTTTATCACTTCCCACAAAACCTTCTATTAGGAGTCGTTCATTCGAAACGTTCCGCCGAACGGCTCACTGCCTAAACGTGATTTAGTCCAAAATGGAACAATCAGGGTATGAAGATGTCACTTTGTTCTTCCCTCTCCCTGTATCCTCTGAACAAGAGCCAAACCCTCCCCAGATGGAGTACTAGGGTAGTGTGGTAAGACAGAACCACCTGGGACACTACAGAAGGAACGGGACCAAAGGAAATGCGGAAGAGGAAGTAGAAGATGGGTGATAGAGATGAGCAAGTGCCTCTAGGTACGCGGTAGGTATCCATTAATAGTCCCAATCCCTCTATAAAGCTAACACCCGGTTGAAATCACCACGACAGCATCCTCCGTTCCCTCTTCTTCAGCCCAATTTGAGTTATCAGGTTTTCCGATTCAGGTACGGAAATCATTTTCGAAAAATCTCTGATAATAAGCGACATCCTCTCATAAAATAATTCGATTATGATGAGGAATCCGCCATTTTCAAGGTTATGATGAAGGGCCTGACACTGGAATTTCCCTTCCACGGTTCGATGGGCTGGGGCCAGGGCCAAGAGCGATTCAGGTGTCACTCTTCCCCCGATCAGATTGTGTGAACAACCTCATTCGCGCTGAAGGATACCTGAATCAATTGCGTTCGCTCTAATTTCCGGTTGAGGAGACTCAGAAGCCACTGGGAAGTCTAAACAGTAAACCGAAGGCGTTTCCATGGTGACACTCTTCGCTCATCTTCTTCTGTCCTTCGTCTCCTTTCCTAGACGTTCAGGTTCAGTTTTGGATGGCAGTATCTCTACTTACTGAAAGACCTTCCGCTTCAACAGATTCATAAGTAGTGCACACAACAGCAGCTTACTTATGAAACGCATTCTTACTACAAATTTACTTTCAGAATAGTTTCTTGTAAAAGTGTGCATTATTTTTGAAATGAAACATTTTCAGTATTCATTTCAAAAGGAACACAAACCCTTTTGGGGGACAGTTCGTTTCCTAATTAGTGCCCATGCACTCAAAATGCATCATTTCATAAATAATGCACAACATCATCGAGAAGAACTGATGTCGCGAATTCATTTCAAAATTAATGCACACCAAGACCTCATTTCTTAGGTGGTAAGCAGCTTCAAGAAGGATTCGCGCTCAAAGTTCCAAAAATAAAATTTCAATCTTTCAAAAATAATGCACACTACTGATGCAGATGAGTTCGGAATAAATTCTTCAACATTTGTAGGTGCTGCCATCGTGTGCACTAATTACGAAACGCCTTTGCTATGATTATGAGTTCTTGCTGTGCATTACTTTTGAAATCGTGTCCGCGATATTCGTTCGTGTTGATTGATATCTTACAAGTCGTGTGCATTAATTATGAAATGAATTCTTCATGAAAATTCGTAACGATTACTGCACACGTGTAAAAATACTCCATTTCAAAAGTAATGCACACCAAGACCTCATTTCTTAAGTGGTAAGCGATTCCGTGCTTAAAGTCCTGGAAATAAATTTTCGATCTTTCAAAAATAATGCACACTTTCACCGAAAACCCATTTAATGGCCGAATCATGTTAAGAAGTTTATGTCACAAACACAAAGTAGAAGAATAGACAGACAGACAGTCTTGGGAGAGATAGTTGCTGACATCATGATTCAAAAATAATTTCCGTCGATTCCCATCAACTGGACACGGGTTTCAATTTCCACATTTTGAATTGGACGCACGTGGAAGGAGACGGAGAAGGTAGAGCGGGAGGAGAGGTGGAGGAGGACAAGGAGGATGGAGAGAGGGAGGGAGGGAGGGAGGAGAGACCGGAACTTTAACAAAGAACCCATTTTCATATAATAAATAATAAAGAATCCAGTCGAAGAGCTTTTTAATGATTAATGAGCAATTTAGGACAATTTAAAAGGGGAAGGGACTTCAATTATGTGACCAGTGGGCCACTGGGGACGTCGGGGACGGCTTCAGGCATTCCTAGACTATTCACTTTCCTCGAAACGTTCGCTTCCTTCCATGCCAAATACGTGATGTATGCTCCTCTACTTCCTTCATACTCATCCACATCCTCCGAGTCACTCCATCCACTTTCCCCACTTCCTCAAGAAGGAGAAAGAATTTATGACTCGCGTTCGTTTTCCTTTGAGAAATTTCCAAATGCTTTCAAGGGTCTTCAAAATCAGAGATAAAGCGTTCGCCCTCCCTTCCTCCTCTCTAAAAGCTTTAGTGTCGATCAAAATACTTGAAAAACACGAGGGCCGGTGGAAAAGTATCCGAAAATCCTTCACTTCTACAAGGGTGGATCGGATTCCGTTCGCTGACCTCTCTAAAAACCGCAGCTGAGGAAAACGAACGTCCAATCCGTAACTGTCCCTCAAATTGTTCGAATTAAATCCTTTACCCCCACCCACGCCCGCTCTCCTCCGCCTCAGGCAGTTCCCTCAACAGTTTTCCGACAGACTTGAACTGTGTCGAACAACCTGACAGCCGTTCGTTTGAGATTAATTTAGGTTCCGGTGTTCGGTTCGTCGGAATTCTTGACTTTTCCTTCTTCTAAACATCTCGAAGGAACATCACGTGTTGTGTGTGCGTTCTCTCCTCCCCGTTCTCTCACCCACCCTCACTCTTCTCCAAGATATTGACAGGTTGGAATGAATCCATTCGGATCTCTTGAACGGAAATCTTCCAGATCCAAAACAGATTCGTTCGATAATTAATTTAGTTAATTAATCAAAATGAAATTCAAAAACCATTTCCGTTTCGACTAGAACGGGAGGAAGAGAGACCCCGAAAATTCATTTCATATTCGGAAGCGTTCGGTGCGAACGGTCGTCGGTATAATGGCATCGATCAAGTCTCGGAGAATAGCGGTCGTGTCCATATTAGTGCTTCAAGCCGTTCTCGTCATTCTCTTCTCGATTTTTGTCAAGTACGAAGCGAACGCGGATCCTCTGACACCAGCCAACAGGATCAATGGAACAACTTTGGATTCTCAGTACCCGAGTGAGTACTCGTTTAAGGTCATAGCTGATGGGTTATGTTGGGTTCTTTTTACATCTTCTCGGGGGGGGGTTGGGTGTCAGTGTTTCAGGATGTGCACGTCATGATATTCGTCGGGATTGGGTTCCTCATGACTTTCTTGAAGAAGTATGGTTTCAGCGCTCTCGGGATTCTCCTTCATGATCGCTTCCTTGGTCGTTCAGTGGGGTCTCCTTTGTTACGGCTTCTTCCGGCTTAATGTTTACGACGAACACATTCACATGAACATAACGAGGTAGGAAACGTCCTCTGGTGTCTGTCTAAAGGAACTCGACGCCCATTTAGTCAAAGTTTCTTTTAGCTTAATCACAGCGGACGTAATTGCTGCCGCCGTTCTCATATCCATGGGCGTCGTCTTGGGAAGGATCTCACCCATTCAGGTGATCATTATGGCCATTCTCGAAACGGTTTTCTTCGCAGTCAACGAGTATCTTGGGACCGAAGTTTTCGAGGTAATTTCCTTTAGTGGGCAACTGGGACTCGAGGGACGGTCCACACTCATCCACATAAACTGTCTTTAATTATTCGCAGGCGGTGGATGCTGGCGGATCGATGTACGTTCACGTCTTCGCCGCTTATTTTGGTCTGGCCGTCAGCTTCGTTCTCTCCCGCGGCGTTTCCACCGAAAATGAGGACAACCAATTACAATCGTCCACATATCAGAGTGACATCACCTCCATGATTGGTATTTTGTCTCCTGTCACGTTTGTTTGTTTTTCTGTCCCCTAACTACGTGATTCTAATTTTTATTTCCCGTTCGAACGCTTTTTCAGGAACACTTTTCCTCTGGGCGTTCTGGCCTAGTTTCAACGCTGCCTTACTCTCCGGAGACTCGAAACACCGAGCCGTTCTTAACACCTACCTGTCTCTCTCATCCTCGTGTCTCTCTGCTTTTGCCCTGTCCTCGATGCTTAATAAGAACACCAAATTCGAAATGGTGAGCTCGTCTTGCCCTGGGTCATCGCCAAGCCCATCATTTCGCTTCTCGATTCATTGGTTCCTTTGTCGCAGGTCCACGTGCAAAACGCGACCTTGGCTGGCGGCGTCTGCGTAGGCACAACGGCGAACATGATGGTCCAGCCCTACGGCGCCCTCATTATAGGAGCCTTCGCCGGCACTCTCTCCACTCTGGGCTTTCGATTCGTTCAAGGTTCTCATCTCAAACAACCTTTTAACACCCAACTCGGCTGCCGTTCGCTAAATCCGTTCTTTCTAAATTCTTTTTAAGATTACCTGACTAAGAACATGCGACTACATGATACATGCGGCGTCCATAATCTTCACGGAATGCCTGGACTCGCAGCAGGACTTATCGGCGCTATCATGGCAGGGATGGCGGATCAAGACACATACGGACTAAGGTTCGATACCATAAACCTTCCCCCATCCCCCAGGAATCTTAATCACTAGTCACCAAAGGACATTCAAATTGTTTCAGATTGTTCGAAGTGTTTCCCGCCATGGGCCCTTGGACCGGAAGAACAGCAGCTCAACAAGCTGGTTTCCAGTTAGCAGGTTTGGCTGTCACCTTCCTCATCGCCATCGTTGGAGGTCTCATCACAGGTGAGCTAAATCATTCGTAACTCTTCTACCCAGCCCCTTCCCTGTTTTCTGACAAAAGGTTTTTAACAGAGTTTTCCTTAAAAAAGGTCTCGCCATCAGGAATTTCAGGAAATTAGAGAAAAAATTTGACGATGAGTTGTTCTGGGAAGTTCCGGACGAGAAAACCGAGGATTTCCATCAGAATGGAGGATCAGCAGTCGGTGGCAAATTCTAAACAGTAATTTCCATTGTTACCACAACCATTCTCCATCACCAAGGACAAGACAAAAGTTAACATACCAGACACCAGGAACTAAAGCTAATTTCGTGGACTTTTTCAGGTGCATTGCTGCGTAAAATGGTCGTGGAAGTGTCTAAGGACGAATACTATCAAGATCAACCGTGGTGGTGCCTGGAAGAAGAAGAACCAAAATCAGAGGAAGTGAAGGACTAATAAACAAACCCCCTACACATCCTTTTAAGTGTTTTTAAACGCGCCTAAAAAATCATTTCAATATACTGGAATACTTGAAAGGTTTTTCTTTAATTTGAAGATGTCCTTGCGAGGAAACCTGTCTCCCGACCATCACCTGCAACACATCCTGCTGGGAATCGACTACAATAATCACAAAGAAGGTTTTGTGCTTTAAGAAAGACAGGTTCAGGTACAAAATGATCAGATTTAAAAAAAAATTTTATTTACTCGCAGTTACAAAAAAAAAATTGCACAAAGACACAAAATGAAATCGACTGGCATTTAAGGTATCAGGCATTTACACGAAAATATTTTTTAAGTTTAGAGAGGGGGTAGGAGACTAGGGGATGAAGGAACAAAAGGACCAAAGGCAAGATATTCGCTTAGGGGTTGGAAGTCATCTCCCTGATACGTTCGCTACCGGACGAAAGACGCCGACTGGTAGTTTGCTTGTTTGTTCCTCAACCTCTAACATCTACCTAGTAGCGAACGCATAAAACTAGAGACAACAGGATGCGGGGGGAGGAAAACAGGAAAAAGGTTTGGGGGAGGGAATTTAGACTAAAATCTAATTCTAAAAGAAGCCTAATCTAAACACTTGACAGAATAGAACCAGTTCCAAAGTAAAAGTTGGCAGAAGTTTAGAGTACAGAAACGACAGAGATTCTGCTGCCGCTTTTCCCTTTGAAACTGGCGACTAAAGTTCATTTGAACGCGTTTCTCTCCACGAGTCCACAGATACGAACCGGAAGTCTTTAGAAAAGCTTTCGCTGTGTGCGACCGAATTTTGAAACTTCCACTTGGGAGCCAAGACACAAAAGATATGAGAGGAGAGGGTGACATGTTGAAACGGAAGTGGAAAGGCAGACGAGGAACATTGGTACAAGCTAACCCGAGGACAGAACAAAGACTAGAGAACGCAAACGAGGTTGCATCGCGGAGGAGATTGAGACGCTCACCTCGACCGCCATTTCTTCACCACCGGGTTCACCGATCCTCCTCCGCAAACCGGAAGCACTCACACTAAGTCTTGAGAATGATCACCACAAATCTATCTGAAGAGTAAGACTCGGGTCAGACACATGAAAGCCAAGTGGAAGTCGAAGCGAAGATGAACACCGGCGTTCGAGTTGGAGCTGGAAGCTTCCGGCCAATAGGCGACGCTGGATTTGGCCGCGGATTCTGTCGTTGCCCTTTGCATTTCCGGACACGGCAGCTTCTCGATGGGAATGTCGAAGATCTTCTTCCTCGGCGGTCTTCCGGCTTCTTCTTCATACTCGGAGGATGGGTTCTCGTCCTCGTACTCAACGTCTTCGTCGTCGTCCTGGAGTGAATTCACATCCAGATTGTAGCTCTGTTCGTCTTGGGGTTGTCCCGTCGCTAGAGAAGACATACCGCCCTCCGACTCGTTTTCGTCGCTGATGCAGGTTAGTTCTTCGAGGGAAAGTCTCAACTCCGTGTTCGAGGTTTCGTTCCTGAGGGAGTGCATCCAGGAGAGATGACAGTCGCATTTGAATCGATTTTCTGAAACCAAGACAATCCGCCATTAATAACTGGACTCAGCTAAACAGGTTTTGGTTTTGGTTTAGGTGAGCTACAACCAAAATTAGGGTCTTCAAGGAAAATCCTCTCAAAGCTTGCTGATAAATGCTGATTCGATTATTAATGTTTCCAGGGGTGATTTCAACCCCTGATTGCAATCCTATAAAGACGTTAACTTAATTTCTTTAGCTAGCAGTTTCCGGTTCTTCCCTTCCTCCCGTTCACCTCTTCAGGGAACAAAATTGAGATTATTTCGGGACAATAGTTCTCCAGCTGTAAGTTGTGTGCGAATGACCAGGGGGGTTGGCAGTGACAGGACGTAGAGTGCGGAGTCCCCCTGAGGGCCGCTGACAAATGACTTGGAAAAGCAAGATTTCGTGATTTCCAACCCTCTTTCAAAGGGCCTCGAGGAAAATTAATGAAATTCGGGGGTGGGGCCCCTTCGTTATCCTTCAAACCACCCCCATCATTCCATTTTCGCTTTCCTCACTCAGTGTCGTTACCACGTTTCTGCCCCCGAGGCCATTGAGCTTGAACGCTGACAACATTAACTCAGGGTCCTCTCTTCCTTCAACGCCTCACGTCCAGAGCAGTGAAGATGAAAGAGAGAGAGAGCGAGAGGGAGGGAGTCTAAACAATTTTTATCAGAGTTCAGGTTGATTCATGACAGGGCCCGGGTCCGGATGTCCCTGGCTCTCCGTTTCAAATTTCTTTTTTTAGCTTATTTACAAGCAGGAGAGAAGGCAAACAAAAAATGTTTTGAGAGATAACAAGTCTCAGAGAACTGCTGATGTTTGACTTGGCCTTGATCAGAAATTCTTTTGCTTGCGTAACGGGAAGACAAAAACCAAATCACACTCCTGCCTCCCATTCCCTCTCCTCCTCCATCCCAAACACACAAACACAGCCGGATAGAGACAGTCACGTGAACAGATCTCAATTCCTGGAATCCAATTCTACAGTCTTCACCTTCATCTCCAGGGTCACTCTCTTTTCCCACCCCCCGATCCTCCCTCTTCCTTCTCCTCACGCAGAGTTCCGGCGAAGGAATGTCAAAAGACAACAAAAAGAAAACAGTCAACAACAAACAAAACTTTGAAGAAACGCAGAAACGCACGAAAACCGTCAATCAAACCGGAAGTGAAGATTTGTTCGCCAAAATTTAAATGGAAAATGTCCGTTTCCGGTTTACTCTTTTGACGGATCTTTGTGACCGCCGGCGATCTTTTTTTTTAATAAAAACAAGAACAGAAACAAGACCAAAGAAAGGATTCTTGGAAAAAGTAACAAAAAAAGATGAGGAGTTGAAAGAAAAGAGAGGACGGGAGAGAGGAGGAGGAGGACGGAACGTCTTCTCTTTATTTACACTTGTAGGCGGGTTAATGAAAACAAAATTCCTGGTAAACGCGGGAGGAGAACAAGAACAAAAAAAATTTTTTTTTTAATGAGTCTTCTGCCACGTTGTAATTTGTTATTTTAATTATCGACTCATTTGTTGGTGAAAAGATTCCTCCGATAACAACAGAGCTTTTGACGTCGGAGTTTATTAATCTTCAAAGTAAAGGGGCTTTTTGTATCTGATGCCACGACTCATTTCCGCTTCCGTTTTTCACTTGTTTTGTTCTCCCCAGAGAGAAGGAGGACATGATGGAGGAGGTAGGTTGATAATTTTGAAAAATTACTTTCTTCTTTATTCATCACAAAGAGAGAGAGAGAAGTGAGGAGATTGAGGAGGTTTCCTTCCTCCCACGGGAGTGAGGGAAATCTTTTGGAAAACTCCAAAGCAGAACTTATTTTGGAAAATTTATTTCCAGACTAAAAATTTTCCATTTTCTTCCTCTCTCTCTCTT
>JADMLL010000011.1:3672639-3735339 GCA_016920875.1 Columbicola columbae | reverse complement strand
CCTCCGTTTCTCCTTCATTGTACAAAAGGACGCAACTACCACCACACAATTTAAAATAAAAAAACAAAAAAAGTCGTCAAAACAAGCTATCAGACAACCCAGAAGACGATGTAAAAAATTCGATTATGTCTTACGATCGAGGGACTCGTTCAACCGGAAATCGATTTTTTAATTGATTGGCGCCAAAACTTTTCTGTCTCTCTCTCCCCACAAATGAGTTTCCAATCTCATTAACGACAACAATTTCAGTGTCTCAATACTAACATCGATACTACTAACATTAAAAATAATTAATAACAACAACAAAAAATTTATTTATTCATTCAGGGGCGAAGCCAGGAATCAGTTTCACTTTTTTGTACTCCATCATACTCAAATTTACTTTTCTTCTTCTCTCTTTTTGTTTCCATTTGGCTAATATTTGGACAGAAGAAAACATTCCGAAGGTCACCGAAATCCTTTGTAGTATTTTTAGGCGCGCGTTCGTGAATTAGAAAAGTTGTTTAAAGCCCCAGTTAGCAAATATTTGAAATTGACCCGGCGCCTATGTAACCAGACAACATACCCCTTTCCCAAGGGGAGGAGAATGAATTAGAGGGTAGTTAGGGAGATGGAGGTGGAGAGATTAGGCTATCAGACTACCGGTCTGATAAGCCAACAGAATTTTCATTCATTCAACCTTATCAGGGGTTACAAAAAAGTCTCCAACCGATTTCACCCCCTCCTCCTCAAATATTTGCTTTCATGCCACGACTTGAGCTTATCGGGGGTAGGTTCCCAGGGGGTTGCCAAAGGGTTAACCTCGTTCCTCAACATCTCAAAACGCATCAGAAATCGTAACAAACCCTGCCGACTTGCATTCGAGTCGTTTCCTTCGACTCGATTTCCTCCTTTTCCTTCAACCCCCACCAACAGCAACAAAAACCAATTTTTCAAAAGGTGACCTCTAAGCCGCAACTCACAACTCCCATTCCCACCCCCTCCCACCCTCACCAACTCCCAAACTCATATATAATTTCAAAGAATGATGTAATCCATCGTAAATCAATTTCCCGCATGGCTCCGCTTTCCCCTACCTCCTCCGAAATACACTTTTTCAACCTCCGGCTCGTAAATTTATTAGAGAATCCGATCCCGGCCATTTTTCCCTTTTTTTCAGTTTCGTTATGTTGGCAACATTCTTACCCGCTCCGTGATGAGAAATATATTTTCTATTTCCGGTTTCTCGATTAATGAAAATCCGGGAGGGGGAACGAGTCACCAGGAAATCTCTTTTCCGTTTTTTTGGTATTTCATTATTAACGAAAACCGTCGAACGGGGTCATCGTCAGACAGTATCGCGACCCTAAAACAAATTTATAGTTTTCCAAACGATAATAAATATAAAAGAGAGAGAGAAGACAGACGGACTTTACGACGTTACAAACATTCGCAATAATTCATTCTTCAAAAAGAAAAATTTTTATAACTCGCACAAAAAAAAATTTATTAGCGCAACAGACGGTCGAGTTAAGAAAGAAAAAATTTTCGTCGTGGAAGCAGATAAAAGAAAGTGACTCGGTCATGTGATCACATGTTTTTGACATTTTTACATTCTTCTCCGAACCGTTTAAAATTCCATCTGTTCTCTCTCTTTTATTAGACGGAAGAGGGTCATAGTCCCTCCGGTTGATGAAGGAGGCCCCGCTCCCCCCTAACGCGATTCTATTTTCTCCAAAGAGACCATTTTTTAAAACAATGAAACCTCCGAATTCGTCATGCTTAGTCATTCCCTGACTGACTCGAATCAAGTCTCGCGGATTGATTGTTTGTCCGTTCGCGTTGACTTCCTTCCAACTTTTTCCCGTTCGCTTAGCCGTTCGTATAAATAGATTTCGACTTTAATTGACCTCTTGTGAACAGAATCCGATCCGACCTCCCAGGTAGACTGGTCCTCGTTCCACCATCCTCCTCCTTCAACGTGAAAGTAATTTTCTTAGAGATAAAAAATGTTATCTGTTTGTTTTATCTATGAGGAGGCAGGAGACCACGCCCACTTTTTCCGTGTCATCTCTCTGAGACCTTTCTAAAGCCTTCAAAGGAAGTAAAGAAAATAAAAAATTAACGAGTCCCGGAAAAGCGGCTTTCATTTTTTACTCTCTTCCCGGGGAAGGAGAGGTAAGTGGGAACGGAGGGAGGAGGAAGATGGAGGCGAAAAGGAGGAGAAGAGAGAGACAACAAGAACCGAGCCTCCGCCGTTTTCTTTGTTAATTAATTAATTCCGTCCTTTTATCCAAATGATTTTCCGCCATTTTGGGTTTTTCACTTTGTGATCGAAATAATTCGAAAAGAGGAGGAGGAGGAGGAGAAAGAGTGGGAGGAAGGCTATAGATAGATGGAGAGAGAGGAAGGAGAACACAAACGGTTTCCCCAGACTGTTCAAAATTCGGTTTTTCCCGTCGGAAATGACATAAGTTCAAAATTAAATTCGATTTGGTGGCCATTTTGAAAACATGATCTCTCACTTAGATGACCCTTCTCTCTCTCTCTCTCTCCCAACACGCCAACACTAACGCGAACAGACAGAAATTTGATTCTTTCGATTGTTCATCTCCCTGGTGAGCATCAGACAGTCAGTGATTGATTGATCGCTTTCCTTTCTTACTCAGCTTTTCCCCATATCGTAAGGTTTTCCGAATCAACCGGAAATGGGATGAAATAACCTAAAATAACCTCGCAACCCCAACCCCGCCATCTTTTCTCTCCTCTCACATACACAACCCCAACAGCCACTCCTCCAAGAAAAAAATTCTGGTTACGCTACTGGTGTCTCGGGAAAGCCAGATAAGCGTTTTTCTTTATTTTCCATCAGCACGAAAATTTTTTTTATTTATTTTCACGTGAGTTCACCCTCAAGCCGTTTGGCGTTCATATCGACACACGAACGGTTCGCTGGTTTTCGTTTTGAGTCTCCTTTGAAATGCAAATCTCCCAATTAAAACCGCCATTAATTTGTGTTCTCAGGGCATTACCAACACCCCTTCTCCTCTTTTTTTCCTTTCTTCTACTTTTAACTCTTTTTTCTGTTTCTTTCAACCCCCTACCCCCTCACCACCATCACTCCCAACAGCTTCGAGTTGTTACAACAAACTTGTGTTTGCGTTTCTTCATAAGAAACATAAATTTCGTTTCTTTTTGTTTTCCTTCCTTCTTCCACCATCTCTGGGGTGTAAAATGTGCCCACCTCCAACCCCCTCTGCCATCCCTCCTCGTCTGTCGTTTTTATTTATAGTCATCGCCATTCATTCGTTTTATTGTTTTCGCCATCGGGCTTCGATCGAAGGTGATCGACATTTTTCTCTTTATACCCATTAGTCGCGTCAATCATCCATCCGACGTTTCCTCCTCCTCTCCTTCCTCTCTTCCTCCGTTTTCCTTTCTACTCTATTTATGTCTTCGTCGATTTTTTTATTGTCCTCATTTCTACCTCGTGACCCATTACTTCACCACTTTCGCGGCGTCCCATCGACCCAACTCCCACGCCTTGTGTAAACATGGGTTGTAATAACATCCACCTCCCCACCCCCCCCGGGAAAATACCGAGGTCAGCTATCAGAAGAAATTACCGGAATGAAAAATTTTCATAACCGAGGGAAAACAGAGCGAAATTAAATTAGAAAAGGAAACGGAAATGGAGGGTCCGCGACGGGAGAAAGACATCAACCATTTGCAGAAGACCGTCACCTGGCCTCGAGGGGGTGCAAACGAAAAAGTAATCATGTTTCCACCCTCCTGCTGTTGTCGAGCCACCCTCAGGAAAAGCAACATCTGAAAACAATGGTGACGTCACCGATTCGCCAACACAATCGATTGGTTCCACTTAACTACAACTTTTCTCTTCCCGGTTGCGCGAACGGGAGCCGGCAACGTGCCAAAAACCCCGAGGAGCTCCCGGTGTGTTGATTTATTCCCCTCATCATTTATTATAATGAGGTCAAAGCTAATGAGCCGAGAAGCGCCACACGTGACAATTTCCAGTCGGAAATGAGTGAAAGTGAATTTGGGGAGGAGACCGGAGAAGAGCCTAAGGTGCTGCCCGAACCAGAAGCCAGGGAACAGCGTCACGGATTCGGCAACAAATTCCAACGCTAATTAAAGTGGGAGTCGCAGATTAAAGCCGCACTAATTAAAACCGGAAACAGTTAAAAATATCCGAATCTGAGGACATAAAAAAAAAGAAAAACTTACTCTCGAGCCAGATGTGTGAGGTCACGTTCTTCATATTCTCCCAAAGAGGTTCCAAAGTGTCGAACGTGAGACTTTCCAATCCGTTCATACGCAAATCCAACACGAAGATGTTTGGAGCTTCCCTGAACACGTCTCCGAGGGTCTTAAGCTGGTTTTCGCTCAATCGGAGCTTTGACAGTTTCTTGAGTCCCGTGAACGCCCTTTCCGAAATGTATTCGATGTTGTTCTGGTCGAGATCCAACTCGTACAACTGTCCCAAATCCTCGAACGTCGAATCTCCGATCATAGTCAAACGATTCTTTCTCAAATCCAGATACCGGAGAGATTTCAAGCCGGCGAACGTCTCCCTCGTTATGATTGAAATTTGATTTGCGTTCAGTTCGAGTTCTTCCAAATGATGAAGATGCGAGAACGCGTAGTCATGTATGATGGAAAGGTTGTTCTGGTTGACGTACAGCTTCTTCAAAGAAGGAACGTCTCGAATGCTGTCACGTTTGATTTCGGAAATCTTATTCGAGTCAAGATTAACAACGGAAAGAGCCGGGAGATAGGAAATGGCGAACGGTTGAAGACCGGATATGGAATTCTGAGGAATGGAAATGTCCGTGATGGAAGACAAATTGGCGAAGGTGAACGCCATCAACTCGTTCATATAACCATACTGAATTTCCAGAGACTGGAGTTCAGTCAAATACTTCAGGGCGTTCGTCGGAATGCTGAGCAAAGTCCCATCCGGTCGGATATTGAATTTCAGCTTCTCCAACCCGGGTTGCGATGCGAACGTCTCCCAAATGGGATCATCCCCAGCTATCTTGGCTCTGTACACCCAACAAACGGCTTCCTTAGCCGTGTTCAGATCCGACGGAGTGCAGTAACAAGACACCGGCCGTTCGCGGTCATCTTCATCGCACGGATTTTGAACGGCCTGGTATTTTTCCTTCTTCCTCCTCTCTTCTTGCACTCTGTCGAGTAGATCAGAAGCGAGAGTATGACGAGAAGGAGCAAGTTCTTCATTTTGTTTGAACGAGTCAACGTCTTCACACAACGAACTTTGATACGGGAAACCTGCAAAAAGCAAACAAACGAAATTAAGGTCACGTGATAAAAGTGCCTTCAAGGACGGAAGGTGGCCTCAACTTTCTCAACACAATTCAACACAAGATAGGGAAGTCGATGACTTTGTGATAAAAACCGAGACAATCTATCACCCAAAAACGCGACAGAGAAATCACGAACGCCTGAGCCCGCGGAAATGAAAAAACAAAACCAAAATGGCGGAGAGGAAAAGCAAACAGTTATTAACAACTTTTCGCGGCAAAAGATTGTTGTCTTTGGCTTTCCTCTCTCAGAAATTTTTGTTCCCATTCTTTAGAACAATAAAACTATTAACAAAAAAACGGCAATAAAAATATTTTGGCGTTTAAGCGTTCGCTCTTCCCTTTGAACGTTTCGCCATTTGGCGTTCGCTTAAAATAGATGGCCCGAGCAAAACCCAAACACTTGTCCGTTTCCGGTTTGACTTCTCGTTTCATTGGTTTCATCTTTTCCTTCATCATTCCTCACATTCCTCAATCACGGTTGACACAGAAATACTTCCAGAGACCGCTCAATCTAAGATTCAAAAAAAACTTTGGCAAGCCGTTCGCCAGTCACACGACCTGCTGAATTAAAGCAGTCGATGGGGTGTCACAGCCCGAGGACTCATTAACGTCAATTATACTTAAAACGTTACAATATCTCATAATTGTTGCTGCTTTTAATTTTTCTGGGTCACCATGTTGTCTCGAACCAACAACAAAAAAACTGTCGACTGAGGAGAACGTAACGACGTTCAGCCGTTCGCTTCCTCCGAAGCTTTTATATCGATATTTGAGGAAGTGGCCAATCAACTGCAGTCGCCGATTACGAGGAATGTGACAGTTGATGCCAAGAGTCCTTGCGAAAGAAAACAACCGTGACACGACGCGACCGAGATTTGAAACGTCTGCAAACATCGTCAGACACTCGCACACGCTATGTGGAGCCTCGTTTCATAAATACTGCACACTCTAGGTCTTATTTTATTATGTGAATCGAGAGCTGATTCAGAGTTTTCCTTCAGTATCATTTCAAAAGTAATGCACACTTTTCCTCTCAAGGACTTGTTTCAAAGGTTTTACAAACCATTACGAGGATGTCATTTCATAAATAATGCACGATCCCTTTCTGAGAGTTTCCTTTGTTTTGAAAACGAACTCTCCACGAGAGTGTGCATTACTTTTGAAACGAATTCTCCTTGGGAGTGTGCAGTATTTTTGAAACGAATTCTTCCTGGGAATGTGCATCACTTTCGAATTGAATCCTCCTTAGGAGTGTGCATTATTTTTGAAATGAACCTTCCGTGAGATTGTGCATTATTTTTGGAACGAATTCTTCTTGGGAGTGTGGATTACTCTTAAAACCCCCGAACGTCTACCACTTACAAGGTCCACAAGTCAGCTCCAATCCGAAACTGGAAGCGATAACCAACCCACTAAACCGATTGATTGATTGATTGATTAACGGAACTGTTAGTCATTGTTCGAGAGAGAACCAGGAAAAGGTTGCAAATCGAACATAAGCAGTCGACGCACACCCAAAACCCACCCAGAAGAAGAGATAAAAGTCAAAGAGCGGAGTAAAACATGTCAACACGAAGAATCTGGAGAGAAGAATGTGGCGAGGCCTTGACGTGTCACCAGATTAAAACGAAGATTTGCCGATTAGGCTCAAAAACATTTATTTTTGGATACAGATGCGAAACTGGGTCATCACCACGGCTCAACACGGCTCTCTTTTCCTTTTTTTTCGTTTAAACTTTTATCCCGAACCATAAATTTCCCTTTTGTCTTCTGCTTCTCTAAAGGAACAATAGATAATTTCATCATCGCGTTCATTAAACACCCACAACTACGGCCCTGACTACAACTTGCCCATAAATGGAGTCTAAACCGTAACGCGAGAATCTTCTATACAACAGTCACACAGGGAGATGTGTACCGACTAACACAACATCCGGTGGAAGAAGTTAGAGGCACTCACATCCCACACATATCCAAATTACCCCCTCCCCCGACTCGACCGGGTCATAACTCAAAACCCCCAAAAAAATTTCGCGCGTTGGAGTGCGATTCTGACACCGAACCAAAAGATTAATGACAGCAACCTGAAATCGCCAGCCTCCAGGTTTCACCTTTTTCAAAATCGGTAGCCCGATCAACCGGCCCACGAACAAAACCCAAAAAAATTTGGTAGAACGGCTTTCCAAACACCCTCACTCCGGATGGGGGGCGTGGCGGAGCAAACCTGTCTCTCATCAGCGGAATTGTCAAAAAATTTCCTTTAAATCGGGTTACGACATGTTTGATACGACGCCAGCGAATCAAATATTTCAAAATTGGCGCCAAAACAAAACCGATTTCCTGCTTTCTTTCCATCTTCATCTCTCATCTTGGAGATTTTCCTTCTTTCAACACCCGACTCGGATTGGGATCTTCCTCGACCTCGACCTTTTTCTTGTAATTTATAGACCGGCGCTTGGAAAAGAACTCACCGCCTTCTCATTTCCACGAAAATTTAACTTTTCATCATTGATATCGTCAATAAAAATCCTCCCACGTTCGGGAGTGCGTGCGCTATATACACCCAACGCATCGACCGCCATCTTCATCTCAACAGTCAACAACAGGAACGAACCGGACGCATCCTGTATCGAAGTCTAAAACTGTCAGCTTTTATTATTCGAGATTGAAATAATGAGAAATGACTTCATCGACTTCAAAAATAACAATGAATAAGTAGAATGCAAGTCTGACAGGGGCGGATCCAGTCCGACGAACTAATTGATTCACTTGTTAGCACGCAATTAGTGATGGGAGAGGAGTGGTGGTGGTGGTATTGGGAGGTAGGAGGAGGTGCGTCCCTCACCCAGCTTGGGGGAGGACGGAGGAAAGCTTTCCCGGGAGATAATCAAAGACACCGAAAACCGACTGACACGTGACTTCTTTGAAAACATCCAACAAAACAGAAATTGGTTAATGAGCTCGGGATAATCGTCTTGTGCTCTCGGTCCAGAACGCTTCCGAAGGATCTCCATCCGTACAAATGACTGCATTCATCTTCTATCCGGTTTATTTTTATTTGGGATTTGAATCGACAGAAGCCTCCCCCCGCCCCCGGCTCATCCTCTCCTCCCCCGAAAGAGTTGTCAATAAGTTTTGTCTCCATCTGGGACTGAGACGATTTTTGGGTTTGTTTGGATCAGCTCGACACAACCGTTTCGTGACCCATCTTCGATGTATCCATAATCCAAGTGCACTTCCACTGACGGATGAATGATGATGACGACGTCATATCGCCGGAATACGGTTTCAGCTTAGCATTCTGCTGACTCTGGAATTATTATGTCACGTCAAGGAGCTTGATCAAACGATTTGCCAACATCACAAGCCATCTGCTGACCCATCTTGGATGGATGAAGGAAGACTCATAACCCAAGTGCCCTTCCATTGACCGATGAATGACGTCACATCATCGGAATAAAGTTTCAGTTTAACTTTCTGCTGACTCTGTGACTAAGATCACGTCAAGGAGCTTGATCAAACGATCTGCCAACTACACAACCCATCTTGGATGGATGAAGAGAGAATCACAACCCAACTCATCCACCACTGTGATGACACAACAGTGACGTCACATCACGTCATCAGAATAAATTTTTGGTCCATCTTGGGACAGTAAGGAGCTCATCCAAACGTTTTGCCAACATCACAACGCATCTTCATCGGTGGATGGTGGGAGAGACTAGTAACTCAAATCATCTCCGATGGACAATGATGACGTCACATCACGTCATCAAAACACGATTCCCGTTTATCTCCACGACTTTTTGAACGCTCCTCGTCATAACTCCATGAGAATGATCTTTAAAAAATCATTTTTCGTTTCATTTTCTCCAAACCCCAGCTTCCCCGGCAGTGAAGAAGAGACGAAACAAGAGATCAATCAGCCTTTGATCACCTCCCTCTTCCTCCTCCTCCTCCAAGTAATTAGGCACCTGCACGTCTGTCGTCATCGAATAAATTCCTTCCCATTTGGTTCTCTTCATCCTGAGAACTCAACAACGCACTTTCCCAGCATTCAGATTCAATCAAAAATGGCGGTTCCACCAGGAAAGGGAATCAGTGAAGCCCGAAATCGGTTTTTCTCCGAGTAACGCATGACAGATGGCAAAAACTTTAATTTCCGGTTAGAAGAGAGAAAGAAAGAAGGCGTCGATTGGTTTCCTCGTGACACATCAACCGCCTTAATCATCCCAGAGACTCACGATTTGCATCTTATGTCTATGTGACGTCAGAGAGGAAACGCCTTTATGCAGTTTCGCTGCACTTAAATCTGAATATTTAAAAAGAGGAGGATGATGAAAACAAAAGATGCACCAACTCGTAAGGATAGTAAAAGCGATCAGAGTCTTCTTACGAGTATGCGATACTCAAACGAACTAATCAAAACGTCAAAACGACCTTCGAACGTAATTAGAGACTCCGTTTTGGAAATTTTCGGCTGTGTTTTTCTCATTTCAAAGAATCACCTAAGCAACGCCGACTATTGTGTTTACAAGAACCGAAAAAGGGAGGAGAAGAGAGGTGAAGAAGAGGAGGACGGAAGGAGGAGGAAAAGAAATTGATTTTCAAGCCCACACAGTTTCTTTGAAAGGTTTCACGTCATCAAGCTGTTTGTTAATAGAACAAACTACCCCGCGGCCGTTCGTCTGTTCTAGTCATCGACAACCGTTTGAGAGATTCCCACCCTCCCCTCCCTCCCCCAAAACCGCGAACCGGAAATAAAACCCAAAAGACGCGTCAACAAGGTGCCACATTCGTCATAAAACTCTTATCCCAGCCCTCTCAATGTCTTCGCTGGGTGTGGTGCCTTTCTCAAAGCTCTGATATCTCATCAAAACTAAAGCTGACCACGTGACAAAATAAACTCGAAACCGCGGAAGCCATATTTACAACATGATTTATGTTCGACACATTTTGTTTATAAAATAAAAAAAGAGGAAACAAAAATTTTTTTCACGAAAAATTAAAATAAATATTTCGACTGGCAAATTCCTGCTTTGAGAGCGTCTACCAGACCAACAGAAGCTAGTCAAGTGTTGAAAGAAGTCTGAAAGCTTTAAATCGGACTACTAATTTGAAAATCGCGACTCCATTTCCGGATCCTCGACTATTTGGCTCCACTTCAATATCCGGTTTCGGGAATAAGAAGCGTAGAACAACCCTATACACAAAACCTGAGTGATGGTGAGTGGACCAAACGTTCGTTTCCCGTTCACGTTCATTTATTTCGGTTCTAGACGTTCAATTTGACTTGAACTTGACTGTGATTGGTCAAAAGTCGCGGCAAAAAGGTCACATTTTCATGGTTGACCGACGCCAATTAAATTCCTTTTTTTACTTTCCTACGATTACGACTTAATCTCAGACTGGACCGAACGCGCGCGTGTATCCCTTCGGTCTCATCTCTCCGTTCCCTCCTCCTTGAGGTCTAAGTCCTATGGAGGAAGAACCATAGCCCACATTCCTTCCAAACGGAGTGGAAATTCAATTCCCATGATATAGGGAGAAGGCGTTCGGGAAGTTCGGTCAATTCAAATGAGTTCATAACCGTTCTCTGACCCCCACGAACGGCGATAAATTACAATCGGTCACTATTAAAACCAATTAAGAAAAGGGTGAGAAAATGGTGGACGTTCGTTTAGGGCGGGGATCCATTCAGTACCGAGGATTACGCCCCGCCGGCAAATTAAAGACCCTCCCCCATCCCCTCGGCCATATGTCTTGATGAACGCGAACGGACCGCTCCTTCCAACAATCTAAAAAATTTCTAAGGACCGCCTTGTCTTTCCGGACGACTGACCTCGACGTATTGATTCAAACACAACAACAAAAAACTCGGAACCTCCTATAGTACGTGACTTCTCACAAAGAACGGACTCAAGCAGACGACGGACGACATTTTCATTTTTTCTTACAGCCATAAAAATTTATTAATTACTTCAATTTTCTAAACAAAAAAGTTTTTGTTTTTAAATTCCAGACTCGGGACCCAAAAACACGAACATAAACAATCAGTCCCGCGAACGGCTCTCGAAAGCAAAACACAGTTTCTACTTCCACGACGAAAGACCTAAAAAAAAATGTCCGGCGGCGACATGTCTTCCCCTGAATAAATTCGCACAGGAATGAATTATAGTCTTTCATATTTCTTCTGGAGTTTAAAAATAATTATGCTAACAGTCTCCCCCCCCCCTTCACCATTACCACTACCACCTCCTCCATCGTCCTTCTTGCCTCCCACTTGGAACCACGACTGCGTGAGAAATTGCAATCTATCCAAATGTGCAGATTAGAGAACTGGTGCCCGTCTCTTGTTAAATCGATTTAATAAAGGAACAAAAACAAAATGGAGTCTGGCGCCAAAATGGTAGTGTCCTGTGTCCCGAAAAGTAGGACAAATCCCGGCGCCCCTTTCTCATCTTCCCCGGTGTTGTTTTTTGCTTTTCCTTTCACGACTTTCTTCCTGGTTTGGCAAACCCACCAAAAAATTTCCTCGTCCTTCCGCCCGTGACCTTGACATCGAAATCTCGTAACAAAGGAGGTCTGTGTGTTGAGGAGAAGAAGAGAAAGAAGAAACCAACACGGCCAACTCACGAGAGGGTTATAAAAACGAAAATTTTGAAATTTTATTTCGAGACTCCTCAAATTTCAAAATTTTAGAGCTTTGCAAAAAATTTTTGGCTACACCCATTCGAACAAGTCGACATCCAAAAGTCATAAAACCGTTTTTAAAGCGAAATAAAAAACAATAAAAAGAAGAAGAAAAGAGCTGTGTGGGACAATCATGGGCCACGTGAGTGCTGTGGTTGAAAAGTCGAAGGAGGAGAGGTGAACGGAGGGAGGGAGGTCATGTCTGGCAGCTGCACACAACCAAAGAGACGAGGACGGCGAATAACTGGAGCAAATCGACTCATTTAAATACCTGACAAACCAAACGAGCAGAGAGGACATAAAAATCCAGACGAAAACATCAGTGGCGTAACTAGAAACCCACACCCTCACCACTAAACCATAATTCTTGCTAAGATGGGTTAGTTCCAACAACAAAAATTCTCAACACAACCGGAAGTATAATCATATTGACCAGGCTCTTACAACCCAACACCATCTCCCAGCTTGATGTCACACTCAACCGGAAATAGTTTCCCGGAAAGGTTAACTACCCACCGAAACCGAATCTGTGAAAGCTCACCTTCAGCCTTCTATCAACAGAGCAACCAACGTCACAAAGAAAAAGTTTACCGGATGTCACGTATCAAAATGACACGCCGGAAGTCCAAAGCTTCTTACCCGGGAAATTCAATTTTGCCACTGTCTTCCTCCGGAAGAAAAAAATTTTCCGGTCGTTTTAAAAACAAAAAATGGCCGTCATCTTGTAAAGCATCTCACCGAGAAATAATTTGTGAGACAAGAATGACCACAGGGGTCAAAGGTGAAAAGTCCTCCTTTTACAAACTCGTGTTCCGATAAATGTCAAAAATTGAATTATTATTAATTTTTGAGAAATAAATAAATAAATAAACAAATTGGTATTTCGGTTATGTAACTCTTTTTCGCCATTTTTTAAATAAATAATTTGTATCTGGTTGTTCTGAGTTCTGGTTACCCCTCCTCCTCCATCTCATCTTATCACCTCCTCTCTCTCTCGGTGTCCAAATCTGTCGCTGAACGATTCCATCTTAGAAAATGACGGCAACATAAATAAATTTTAATTATCATTAATTTATTTATGGAAAATTTATTCAACGACTTTCCTATCAATTTTTGTTTTTAATAAAAAGAAGCCATCTTGAAAAATTATTCAAAACATCTCAGTAGAGTCTAGGTATTGTTTCCTGTGCCTAGGAGGCGCATAGGGTCACAACAAATGTCCTCCACTTGTCCCTGTTGCACTCCAAGCACTTGTGACCATGTCATCGATGGCTCAAGTTTGGATAGTTCAGCAGCTATCGTTGACGTCCACGAACCCCTGGGTCTTCCTCTGTGGCGTTGGCTGGCGGAGTTTCACTCTAGGCCTTGGCGACAGATCTCTTTTGCGCCTTTCCTTAAGGTGCGCCCGAGCCTCCATCTTCATTCGTAAGCCAGTTGTCAGGCCACCAAGTCTTTGTTATGTAGCGCAGGCAGTGGTTGACCAAGAGTCTAGGTATGGCGTCGAAAATATTTTCTATCTGAGTGGCCATGATGAGAGGAAGGTTTAGTTCTGTTGAGGGGCTGTGTGGGGTGATAGCTGACTTGTAAGCAGGAATTGGACGGTGTAAGCACTACGAAACATTCTCAAACCTTTCTGAATAACTACCACGTCCCAGCTTTTCCTCACTTCGTCCAACCTGATGTCATAGTCACCCCCAAAATCCATCTTTTATGGGTCAGTTCGACCTGGAATCAGGGATCAGGGAAAGAGGAGCGACGGGTAATACTGATAATATGAGTATGAACTGTTATAATGTGTTAGTAGCTGTGTTAGACGATTGAACCAGACACACACCAAACTACACACGGATGTGCACCTAACCTTTTCTTTTATTCTACATTACAAATTAGATATTTTATAAACTCGCCGGTAAATTTGATAAATGTGATGAATTTTGGATTTTATATATTATAGAATACAAATAATTTTCGCCGAATATTCATAACAACCAATCCCGCTAAATAAATGTGAGAAATTACTGGATATTTATCACTTTTACCGGCTAATTTATAATATATCAAACTCGTAATAACTACAAGGTAAATGTGATGAATGTCTGTTAGGCAAAAGTGATAAATTAGAACTTCCAACGATTATTCATAATCACCAACTAAACCGGACAAATTACTGAGTATTTATCACATTTACCGGCTAATTTATAAAATATCTAGCTATTCTCTAAAATATCTTGTATCTGAGGAAACTTTTAGTTAATTTCTCATATTTAAGTTTGCTAGTATATTAAGATAATAGTTGCTCGCCTCAAATTATATGTATACAGTACTCACCTAATTTATCACTTTCACCCTAATAGACATTCATCACATTTACCAAATAGTTTATTACAAGTTTGGTATTTTTTAAATTATCCGGTAAAAGTGATGATTATTCAGTAATTTATCATATTTGTCAAGGGCTATTGGTGATTATGAATAATCCCCGGTTATTATATGGATAAGCCACATTTATCACGTTTACGTAATATTTATCACATTTTCCAAATATACTGGTTAGTTTATAAACCTTATAAACGTGTAATATGGAATTAAGGAAATGTTTCCTCAGATTACGAGCTAGATATTTTATAAATGAGCCGGGTAATGTGATAAATATTCAGGAATTTGACACATTTACCAAGCTTAGGAGTTTAATATGATTTACCGCCGGAGACTGAATGCATATACTCTACGGATATATCACTTTTACCGTAATATACCTTCATTATATTCATCATCCACTTTATGACGAGTTAGATATTCTATAAACTAGCTGGTAAAAGTGATAAATATTAAGTAATCTATCACACTCATCAAGCGTAATTGGTGATTATGAATAATCCCCGGTTGTTATATGGATATGCCATATTTATCACATTTTCCAAATATACTGGCTAGTTTATAAAGTCTATAAACGTGTAATGTGGAATTAAGGAAATGTTTCCTCAGATTACGAGCTAGATATTTTATAAATAAGCCGGGAAATGTGATAAGTATTCAGGAATTTGACACATTTGCCAAGCGCTATTGGTTATTATGAACAGTCGCCGGGTATTATATGGATTTGCCACATTTATCACTCTTACCGTAGCATATATATTAGGTGTAAGGCACAGAACCGACATTATTTTAACGCTTTTCGACAAGAATGTAATCTAATCACCCAGAAATGACATCAACAAATGAAACAGTCTCACAACACACAAATTTCCTTCGTGAAAGCTTTCAAAAAGCTCCTTTCCAACCCATCTCTCAAAAATATATTTAAACCACTCACAGAAATTAAATTTTTAATAATTTTGCAAACGGAAGCAAAATCAGGAGATAAAAAGAGAGCGAACAAAACGAAAGATGAGTAGGAAACTGAAAACCAGAGGGAAACGTCACGGAGACAAATATTTTGCTGAATCGTGGAAACGAAAGGGCAAAGTCCCCCCCAAGGAAACGAATCCCCTTCAAAGTCTCAGCATCCGGTTACATTTCACGTTACTCACACATCTCCGCGGCCATTTTGCCCGACACATTTATGTGTGGAAAGGCAATGAGACCCAGGTGTGCCTCACCCAATCTGATGTCTCGGTTTTCCTGTCTACTGAGGAGATGCGGGTGGACCCCCTCCAGCTTCCCGCCAAAAAACAAACAAAAAAATTCTCGTTTGAATACTTAAAAGGCTTCTGGCCTCTGCCACCGAAGTCCTCTCATTAATTATTCAGTCAACTTTCCTTTTTTTCCTTTTTCATTCAGTGATTGATTTCATAAATTCTATTTATAACTCGCGATCGCTGTTCAGAAAGGAAAGCCAGATAACCAAAAATTTCTTTCCAAGACAGATATCAAGTCATTTATCACCGCCACCTAATATCAGAGAAAATTAATGTGTGAAATTTTGGGCGTTGTCCGCCGGATTTTAAAGGTTCGCCCAGCCAAATTTTTTATTTCCTTTCCAATTTTCTCGCCACCTTTCACCATCTTCCCTCCTCCCTTTCACACCTTCTGGGAAATTTTCCCAAATGAAAATGCAAAAAGCTCACTTAAATTAACCCCCTCCCCGGCAAAATTTATTTACCACGGAATCGATATTCCCTTAGTCACGTGACTAAAATAAAATCGGAAAATAAAATTTGGTTGAGAAAACCATCCAATCAGCCATTTTCATTTAAAATTCGCGTGACGGGAGAGCATATCCGCGAGAGAACCACCCTACCCAGTCTGAGGGGTTGGAACAGAGGTTCTTAACCCTTTGCACTTCTTCTGAGCCCGTTTTTTGTGCGAACTAAGAACTAGAAGACTTTGAGGAGTATTTCTGGACAATCTCACTCAAGTGAAGTGAACTCCTCACGGAAGTGTGCAATATTTATGAAATGGATTCCTGGCAAAAACGTGGAATATTTACGGAATGAATACCTTTGGAAAACACTCCTGGTCAAAGTGTGCAATATTTATGACACGAAAATCTTAAGAACGTGTGCAGTACTTATAATATGAAATCCTAGTCAAAGTGTGCAACATTTATGAAATGGATCCCTGGCAAAAACATGGAACATTTATGAAATAAATATGTTCTGGATGCGTGCATTATTTTTGAAAAACACTCCTGGCCAAAGTGTACGATACTTATGAAATGAAAACCTTATGAACGTGTGCAATACTTATAAAATAGACTCCTCATCAAAGTGTGCGATATTTATGAAATGGACATTATGAAAGTGTGCATTATTTTTGAAAAGTGCCCAGTCTTCATGAAATAAACCTGTGTGCATTATTTATGAAATGGGTTCTTGGCAAAAACGTGAAATATTTATGAAATGAACACCTTACGACACATGGCAATACTTATAAAATGGATTCCTGGTCAAAGTGTGCAATATTTGTGAAATAAATTTTATGTGGGAGTGTGCATTATTTTTGAAAAAGTGCGCAGTCATTATGAAATAGATTTCTGGGAAAAACGTGGAATATTTATGGAATAGATGTCTTAGGAGTGCGTGCATTATTTTTGAAAAACACTCCTAGTCAATGTGTACAATACTTACAAAATGAACTCCTGGTCAAAGTGTGCAATATTTTTGAAATATATTTTATATGACAGCTTGTCATGATTATGAAACGAATACGATATAAAAATGTGCATTAATTATGAAACAAACCCCACAAAAAGTTGTACAGCATAATGAGATAAACGTTATAAAGGAGTGTGCAATATTTTTGAAATGGGATTCTAGCAAAACTGTGCAGTATTTATGAAATGAACACCTTGAAACTAAGCATTATTTTTAAAATGGACATCTGGCCAAAAATGCAATTCTATCTTCCAAGAGAGTGTTCAAAACTATAAAATGCACTACAGATAAAAATGTGCACAATATATGAATTACACTTTCCATAAAAGTGTGCAGTATTTATGAAAACCAAGCACATTAGTTCCCAATAACATTCAAGTTCTAAATTAAGACCGAAAATTCCGTCTAATTCAGTGCGTACCAATTATGGACAAGGAAATCTTACCTCCATCAGAAAAGTTATACTTATAAGATATAAAACTATACAACAATCGTTATAATTAGTAGATTATGTTATATATAAAATGAAAAATTAGCTTCGGAAGCAACAAACCAGAAACCGTAAATCAAATTCGGGTATCGAACTCACTGGTCACAGTCAAGTGATCAAGTGATTGACAGTCACCTCTCGAGTGCAAAAGGGCTGAAAATCTCGCGAACGCTTCGGAGAGGGTGGGAAATCGGTAGCCAAATCTAAAGCCCAAAGTTTTAGAACCACTCTCGACTGTTGTAGAATTTTCTCAAAAACACAATTCAAGCGGGAAGCAGATGTACAACCAACAAAACACTTCATTTCAAAGGGTCTTCTATCAAAAGCAAAAACCAAACCAATCCCACCGCCTTCTACTAAAGGTAAAAACACATTTTCAAAATGAGTTCATCCCCCCCCCTCCGCCACAAATATTTTTTTTTGAAACACTCAACAGTAGGAACCACCAAAAAGCGAAAATTCCAAATCCTCCTAATCCCATCACAAACACCAACTTTTGTACAACAACCGACAACCAACAACAACAACAACAACAACGACGGCTCAACAATCAATCATTCACTCACTCATTCATCTCCTCACCTGCTGTTAGCCGTGACATTCAAAACTCCAAACCGAAAATTCTTTTCATTTCCTTTCATTTATTCTTTTACGTTCGTCTCGGATTACTCTCAGCGCCAACAAGATGGCGGATCTCTTCCACATTATTGCGATTCTCACGATCCAAACTCTCAATCAAAACTTATTAACAAATAAATAAACGGCCTAAGTAAATAAATAAATAAATTCTTCGAACTTGTCTCTTAAGAGTTATTTATTTAGATTAAAAGAAAAATGGCGGCGATTCATTTTCTTACCCCGTTAATTAATCTTCAAATTTGAAAAATTTTTGTTTTAATTAATTAATTAATTAACATTTAACCAAACACAAAAGCGGATTCTGTATTTCCCCCCTCCTCCTCCTCTTCTCCCCCTCCAATAGATGTAACCTTTTAATTGTTAATTAGCCGACGATGTCAAAACAAACCGCGACATCTTTGATATCCGCCGAAAGTGTGGATGGGGGGAGGAAGGAAGGAAGGGGAGATAAAAAAATAAATTTCCTTTGGCAATTAATCGTCACGGGTCCTTAAAAATTTGGCGTCGAGGCGGGTCGATCCCCTCGATTTGGGGAGACGTGTGGGCTTCACCACAGCCTCCCTGGTCCTCCTCGCCAGTGATTTCATTTCGCCTTCAGCCGGAAAATGATCCTTCGGAATTTTAGTACTAAATGGACCGGATCCCGCGAGAAAAGCCGGGTCTCGTCAAAAAAGCAAAATTTATAAATAAATAAATAAAATCGGCTCTGACGCGAGGCATGAAAATCAAAAAAACTTCTCTGAAGTGTTTGCCAAAACGTCGGCGAAAAAACTTCTACATAACCACCAGCGATTTTGCCCGATTTCCACGTCATTTCCGGTCGTTCGATTATGACAAAACAAACAAACAAACGACAGAGAGCAATACCAATAAAACCGAACCTCCTTCGATAATTTTTGACAGCCCTTTCAAAAACCATTTCCGTTTCCAACTTTTTACAACAAGATCAACAAGAACAAAAAAAGGAAGGAGAGCAGTAGACGAGGAAAAGAAGATCCAGAAGTGGAAGACAAGATAAAGAGACAGACATCAAGGTCACTTCTCACCGGTGCAAAAACGCCTGGAAACTAAATCTCACGGATCGAGTTCGTTTATGTCAGTTTGGCGCCACTTTCAAATCCCGATATCCGGTTTTTTATTCAAGATGGCGAACGCGACTCCTCATAATTCATTTCAACAACAACAAAATTAAATTGATAACAATAATTAACGCCAATGGACGTCAATCTCTTGGAAGTTCCACTTCCAACTTCCAAATTTATGAAACCACTGACCGGAAGTCGCTGATAAAGTCAAAACCCTGAAAATTCGTTACGCAATTATGGTCGCAAAACGCGTTTCCGGAAACTACCCACCGAATTCTATGGAGTGACCGGGACAGAGAGTCCTTCGACCGTGTGTCAGGGCCTTTTTGAGAGCCCCTCGACGGACGTCCATTAACAGAACGCACGTCACGATGTCAGAACGGAATTCTTAGGTCCGTGAATCGACAAAAAATCATCAGGTACGAAACACCAGTCAGGTTTCTCTTGTTCTCTTTCTCTTCGTCTTTCTTCCAACTCACATAAATCGAATTATTAACACTGGAAAGATCGAAACTCCCTGTACACCTATACTAAACATACGGATAAAGCGATCAATATAACTTCTTTGGGCTATAAAGCATTAACCCATTACACTCGAGGCCTTTTTTTGTGCGAACTAAACAGAAACTAAAAACTTGCGGTCTTTAATGCGAGTTTATTACTCATAACCTAAAATTATAATACTTAAATATAGAGTATATATTTATATAATTATAGCAAACGTCAAAAACAACTGTCACTGATTAAGCTCATGTTATATCAAAATAACGTTTAAGGGCAAAAATTTGTGCATGACTTATGAAACGAGTTCCCCCTTTGTGTGCAATACTTATGAAATTAATTTTCTATGAGGGTGTGCAATATTTATGAAATGAAAACATTAAGAAAGTGTGCGTTATTTTTGGAACAAACTCCTGCCCAAAAGTGCGCAGTACTTATAGAACGAACTTTATACAGGAGTGTGCAATATTTATGAAATGGATTCCTGGTCAAAGTGTGAAATATATACAACATAAATTTTATGTAGGAGTGTGCAATATTTATAGAATAAACATTATAGGAGTGTGCAATATTTATGAAATGAACTATCTGTCAAAGTGTGCATTATTTTTGAAATGCATTCTCGGTAAAAGTGTGCAGTACTTAAGAAATGAGATGTGTCCATTATTATTGTAATTAATTCTCCCTAAAAGTGTGGAGTGTTTGTCTAATGAACTTTTGGCCAAAGTGTGCAATTTATGAAATAAAACCTCCGTCAGAGGTGTGCAGTATATCCGAAATGGAGTCTTCACCAAAGAAAGCACCACTCATGAAATGAATTCGTAATAAAAAGTAATTATGAGATGAATTAACTTTTGATGAAAGAGTCCATCCGTTTTGAAATAGATTCCTGAAAATTGTGCAATATTTTTGAAATGAATCACTGCTAAAATTCGCCATACGGGAGTGTGCAATACTTTTGAAATGAAATCTTCCAAGAAATGGATTCTGTAAAAAAGTGTGCAATATTTCTGAGATAAAACCTTCATCAAAGTGTGCATTATTTTTGAAATAGATTTCTAGCTAAACTGTGCAATACTTATGAAATGAGTTTAGGTGAGAGTTAGCGACCAAGTCGCTGCGGTTCTTCGCACAACTGTCAGATGACAAAAACATGTCACGAACTCACTCATTTCATAAATATTGCACGTGGAGTTCATTTCAATAATTTTGCACACACACGGAATACTCATTCCATAAATACTGCACAATTTATGATGGTTTTCATTTCGTTGGGGAAACTGCATACACACGACCGGATTTCAACCCCAAGGATGTGCTGTAGTTGAAAAAACGTTCGAATGCGAACGTCTGACAGTCTCTAGAACCATTCGAGTTTTTATTTTATTGTTCGACTTTGAGTTTTTTGGCGTCGTCTGCTGATGTCTGTTAGGGTTGAGGGATGAAATAATGACGTCACCATGGTGATGAGTTTGATGTTTTGCTTTCTCCTTCCCTCGTCTTTCTGTTATCTACATCGTTTGTCTTTCCCCGTTTCCCTGTCAGCAAATCCCTTCACAGTATCAGGTAGCCTTGTAATGGATAGTTTACTTGTCCGACAGCCAACAGGAAGAGAGGATTCGACTTGAAATCCCCGTATCGTGTTGTTTTCTTTTATTAATTACAGTTGGCAACCGACAAAGTTTGTGTTGTCTTAATATTAGTTGTCAGTTGTTGATAATATGAAAAATGGCGGAAGGCTTAAAGCCCTCGCAACTGACCGGAGAGAGAGATTAAAACAGAGAGAGAGAGAGAGAGAGAGAAATATTTTCTTTCATATTAGTGTCACCTCCCTGGCAACAGAGTTGATTATTCGAAACCAAATTTTCGAGGAGGAAAAATTTTTGTCCCGGGGCCTTGGACTCACGTTTCCAGTATCCCATGTCCGCCATTTTTTATTATTATTATTTGACTTTGGTTGAGATCGGACGTTTTTTAAGGCGCGTTCGATCTTTGTACGATCGGCTCATTTTCTTTTGTGGATTGAAAAGGCCGATTCGGGTGACCATCATTTATTTCGGGTTTATCTACTCGCGTTCGCTCTTCACATTCAGCCACCATTTTGAAATATTTTCGGCGATTTGTCTTCCCGATGAATGAAAATGATTAATTTGTGATTAATTTTCCTTTATCGACGGGTGTGTTAAAAGAAAAATAAATAAAATGGACGTGTCACAAGTCAAAGTTTGGAAATAACCTTTTGCACTTAGTGTATATATATATTATTATAATTATATCAGTTCGTGTGATGATGATATTTTGCTTATCTGAATTCGGTTCGCAACTATTACCAACCAAACTGAATTTTCGGGCATTGTTCCGAAATCGGGCAATGTTCACAACAATTACAAACTTATTGTAGAAAGTTCATTTCATAAATATTGCACACTTTCGTCACAATATAATTCCACACTTCAAGCCCCGAAATTATGCAGGATTTCTACAATAGAGAATCGTTCGAAGTTCCGCAAGCACTTACCGAACGGATATATCAACACACTGTCTGTCCCAAAAGTTACCGGAATGGTGAGCGGTCATCGGAGTTCTCAGACACGAGTGCTCAGAACATGGAAGCGAAAACTATGAAATTTACAGATGCGACTGTAAAAAGTGATGTTGAGGAAATGATTTCAAATAAAAACCATTCCGGGAACTTTTGGGACAGACAACATACTGTAAATCCGTCTGCAATTATTGCACAGCCGTCTATTGCTAAAAATCCGCCAGAACGTGCCAAACCCAACATATAACTGTGGATCCAATGCTCCCGACTACACGGAACCATTCCGGGAACTTTTGGGACAGACAACATACTGTAAATCCGTCTGACAACTAAATGGCTGCGGTTTGCACAAAAATCTATCCGCTAAAACGTGCCAAACCCCACATATAACTGGATCCAATGTTCCCGACTACACGAACACCATTCCGGGAACTTTTGGGACAGATAATGTACATCGAAACAATTCCGACGAACCTCGTGGATGACTTTCATGTCGGTTTGTGTATGTCATCGCGAAACCGCTTCCGAGGATGATGTACGCTCACCAGACCAGACACCTCATCGCTAACTGCTCATCATCATCATCATCATGATTCGTGTTAATTTGCAAATTGTCGGGGCGTGAAAGGAGCGAAAAAAAGATCTCACGTGTGTGGTCACATACGTGATTAACCGACAAAAAAAATTCGAACCTGTCCAGAAATTTTTTTCCTTCAAATTTATGGCAAATTTTTAGAAAACAAATTCAAATTGGTCGTCAACTGATTAATTCACCAACCTCCTCGAACCTGTCTAGACTCGTTCATCGAAATTTATTCCTCCCACCCACCCCATCAGCCCAACAGACACACCCAAGCCTAAGGCTGTGCTTTTAACAACCCCTCATTAGAGCTTTTCCAAAAGCTAAAAAAAAAATTTTCCTCCTCCTTTCCCAAAATAGAACTCAAAATCCTTGAAAGCGCGGTGACATATAGTTAACCTTTAAAACCTGGGTCGTACATAACAAAAGTCACAACAAACGCATTGACCCTGTGTCGAAATTTTGGAAGGACCCCCACCCCCCCAAACAAGAAGATCAAAAACCAAAAAAAAGAAATCTCATCAAGTCAAGGTCAAGTCCAGTTCATAGATTTTGAGTTTTTATTTTTTGGCAACACTGCGAAAGACAAAAAAGTGACATTTAAAACTCTTTTCAGGTCCAGATCCAGGTTTTAACTCTTTCTTAACGACTTTTTTGTTCGTTCTTCTCAATTCCCAGCCGATTGTTTCATCTTTTGTTAAACAATGACTGAAACAAAAACAAAAAAAGACAACAACAACAACAAAAAGATTTTTCCTCTCCTTCGTTTGTTTTGTTCGTTCGTTTGTTTGTTTGTTCAGTTTTTTATTGTTGAGTGCCACTCACGCAACATTTTCGTCACTTTGAGTGCAACTCTGGCACCTAAAAAGTAACAAAAAAAAAATTTGGTCTTGACACAGTCATACCATCTTCATTAAAGACAGAACCGTAAATGTGATGAATATTCATTAAACTGCCACATTTATCAAATTCACTGGCGATTATGAATAATCACCGGGGATTGTGCACAACTTTTAATCTAACATACACACTATATTACTCTCCGGTTCACCAACTAGATACCTTCGTTGAGATTTTGATAAAAGTGTGCAGTATTTATGAATAATTAAGGCTGATGAATTTATTCCCCTGATTTATCACTTTTACCGGGTTGTTTATAAAATCTCCAGGATGAGGGTTTAAATAAATTTTTGCTTGAATCACGAGTAATATTTAACAAACTAGCCGGTAAATGTGATAAAAATTCAGGAATGGCACCACAACAACAAGCTATACTGTGGCTGTAGATACATTTCAAAAGTAATGCACACTTTTCACTTTTAAGGATACAATTCACGAGTAGCACTCGTTCCAAGAAGGGCTGTATCTCAAAACTCATGCACAATTCCTGAGGAAGGTGGAAGGTGGACCAGGATTTGGACGACTCCTTTCCTTCCTCCCCCAAGCCAGCTTCTCTAAGACTCTTCACCCCCGGACATATTACCACCCCCAAGGCTCAAATTCAATACCAGCATTCATCCTCGACTCATTCGTCAGGTTTTTGATCGACACACAGCTATTTTGAAACTGTAGGCCACATAAGCCACAGGAATAGCCTATATTTATCACTTTTACCGTAACGTTTTCATTACATTTACCGGCTTGTTTATAAGATATCCAACTGGCAACCTAAGCAAACTTTTATTAAATTCCTCAATATGACTTGGAAGCTTTATAAACTACCCGGTAAATGTGATAAATATATGTCACGATAAAAGTTACAAACTTGGTGACTGTATATATAATTACAGGTGGTTATTCATAATCACCAAATAAGCTTGGTTGATGTGAGAAATTACTGAGCATTTATCACATTTACCGGCTGCTTTTTAGGTAATGAAGCATTTAATAAAAGTTTGTTTAAATTACCAGTTGGATATTTTATAAACTAGCCGGTGAATGTGATAAATATTTAGCGATTTGCTACATTAACCCAACCCAACTGGTGATTATGAATAATCGCACGAAATTATATATATATTCACCTTATTAATCACTTTTACCGTAAAATATATTAGGCGTAACCCACAGAACCGATTTCATTTTCTGCTCCACCTAATACATACAGCAGTGATGCTCAATCAGCATCAAATTTTTTGGCTATACAAGGACACCTTTACTATATTCACACCCCACCACCGCCCTCCATAAACATTTCGTCAATTTCACAACAGTCCTTGAAATACAATATTATTTTATTATAATAATATATAAATGTGCTGTTGTTTAGTTTAAAATATTTGTAACATCATTCTCAGGAGACTCTTGGATCTAGTCAAAGTAGAGAAGAAGAGACAACGATGAGTTGTACACGTTCTGACTGACAAATGGGTTCTTCAACTACATCCTGAAGAGAAGACAAAACCGGTGTGGTTCCTAGAGGAATGGAATTTGTCTATCTATCCTTCCAATCAGAACAGATCTAACAACAACAGACTCCAGTTAGTGACAAACACCAACAATCCCACTTCCGGTCCGATTTCAAATCAACCAGCATCCCGCACAAATTTGAAGAAAACAAAACGGAAAACCGTATTCCGATTCCGCTCCTGATTTCGCAGTCTCAGCGAATCGTAATGAAAAATTCATTTCCCTTCCTTTTCGTTTTACCACCCTTCCAGCTTACAACCACCCCCTGCACCCCTTTCTTACAGGAAAAACCTTTTCCTGACACATTTTTATCATTTTATTGAATAAATTAGCAATTTCGCCCAAAGAGGACTTTGGGTCGTTGTTGAAGACCGTGACAAAAAATGGCGGCCAGCTGTGTCGTCGTACAAAAGCGACAAAGGGATGGAACAAGGACGAAAAAAACTTTCAAAAGCTTGTGGTTCTCTTTGAACTTTCCCTTCCATCTTCACCCCCCAGCCTCCCTCCTCTCCACCACCAAAGTCGCATTTATTTGGCAAATTTAATTAAAATCCTTCAGGACCGGATTCAAGCTCCGCGACACATTTCAACACCACACAACACAAAAACTATGGATTTCAGTTTGTTTTAAATGAAAATACTAAACGTCGGACTAGTTTCGGCCCTGATTCGCGTAGTACCAGGTATCTGGCTGTTAATACGCTTCCTCAATTATCACTTGAGATAAGCTTTTAGCACTTAGTTAAAACTATCTTTCGCATTTTTTTTGCCTGGTCGAACCAATTTTAAGAGAATTATGCTCGGATTTCCCTTCCCCTCCCCCCCTCCAGCCTCTCTACCTTCCTCTCAGGCTCTCCGTGTCCGAAAAATTGGCAAATGACAGCCCAGAAGTCCGGCTTAGTCGTTAATTGCTCAAGTCGTGATGGCTTCTCTCAGACGTGGGAAACGGTCGTAAAAGATTTTTGTTTGATACATACTGTATATACAGTTTTCAGTCTTTTCGTATATCTTTGTCTGTCTGATATCCATTCTTCCTCTTTTTCTGTCTGTATGTGTCATACCATCACCCTCCCATCCCCTCTTTGACTGCTTTTTCGACTTGTTTGTTCACCATTTCTGCGTCTTTCTTCTAGTCTGTATCTCTCTCTTCTGTCTATTTATCTCAGGTTATCACCCTCTCCTTCTTTCTTCGTCTGTTTTCTGACTTCGTTTTGTTGTTCGCGACATGGCGCAACTATCTTAGCTAAAGACTTCGCTGTTTTCTCTGTTTTTCAGCCCTTTTTGAACCTAAAAGCTTTCCATTCTACAGTTTCTTTGGGTTCGTCTATCAACCTCTCCCTGTCTTTCCTTTACGTCTCCTCTCTTTCTGTCGTTTCGTTATTTCTCACCCTTTCAACCTTTAAAGTGTGCAATATTTATGAATTGAGTTTATGAGTTTTGGTCAGCGGTTTGGACTGCGGTTCTTTATACAACTGTCTATTGACAAAACGTCCCAAAAGTCCCCGGAATGATTTTTTACTCAGTTTACCGTTCATTATCAGTTCACAGTCTTATCTTCAGACTGTACATTTAAAAGTGTTGTCCCTCTGGTTTGATGCATTGTTGCCAACATTACAACCGATCTGAACCTCTAAAAAGTGTGCAATACTTATGAAATTAGTGCCTAAAGGGAATTTGATATATTTTTGAAATTAACTTTTGATGGAAATGTGCATTCGTTCTGAAATTGTGCAATATTTATGAAATGAATTCTTTATTAAAGTGTGCAATGTTTATGACATAAACTTTGTGCGAGAGTGTGCAAGATTTATGAAAGAAAATTTATAAGGGAGTGTGCAATACTTTTGAAATTAACCCTCATTAAAACTGTGCAATAATTATGAAATGAATCCTTTGTTAAAGTGTGAAATTTAAAAATGAATTCCTAGCACAAGTGTGCAATATTTATGAAAGAAACCTTATGCGGGAGTGTTTAATATTTACGAAACAAATCCTCCATAAAACCGTGCAATATTTATGAAAAATCGAACAGTTCTCTCCCTCACGACATTCGGAACTACACCAAAAATTCAGTTCGGTTCGCGATAGTCGCGAGTCAATTTCTCACCCCCTCCCTCCGCCTCACATTTCACGATATGACGAACATCATTTCAGTAAAGACCTCTACACACAGCCTTCTTGAAAGGTAACCCACGTAAGAGCTTTCCTCTGTAACCTTTCCTGTTTTCCACTGTTTTCGTTACATCTCTCTCCTTCCAATACTTTATGATATAGACTCGACAGACATCTAAACCGAACCTGAATGTCACAAGCGTAGGAGCTTTCCTCTCCCCCCACCCGACCAACCGCACTATCACCACCTCCCACAAACATAAGCAAAGCCTACAGCCACGTCACGCGACACTAATTTCGAAATCTCAGCTTTTGGGTGGCACCTAATTCCATTAACCGAAAATCAGGTTTAATTAGGGAGCCTGTCTAACAAAAAAACCCAAAAAATATTTAAAAACCGTTACAGGTATACAGAAAATAGGTTCGAAATAAAAAACGTTAAAAATCCTGACTTGAATTTTAAAGTGATTTTGTACCGATCACGTGACTTAACCAAACAAATTTCCCATCGAAAATCTCATTTTATTGCCGATCGACCATAACAAAAATTAATTTTTCCTTTTATTTAAACTAAATCTATAAACCGTATACGTTACGTCACGTCGCTACGACCAAAATTTGACATTGTTCACGCTATAATCGTTTGTAAAACGAAAACACAACCCTCGCATAACACGGTTCCCTTCCAATTAAATCATCTGCATACACTCACGTAGTCAACTCCTCACGTTTCCTGTATAGTGGAACGTTCGGGTGATTGTAAACGACATCTCGATACTCTACGACCCAAGACCAAGAATTCGTTTCATAAATATTGCACACTTTTGCCAGGAGAGTATTTCAGATCTAATGTACATTTTCATCAAAAGTCAATTTCAAATATATATATCGAATTCCCGTTAGGCACTCATTTCATAAGTATTGCACACTCTTTTCAGAGGTCCATCTCAGATCGTTTGAAACGTTGGCAACAGTGCATCGAATCGGTTTGAATTTAAGTCTGTACTAAAAGGTAAACTGAAATAAATTCATTTCATAAATACTGCACAGTTTCAGTTTTTACATAGCAACTACCGCCAACGGAATTGTTTCAAACCTTGAATATAGTGGGACTAGAACTACTTGTTTTTCATAAGTATTGCACAGTTTTACGGAGGGTTCTTTTCAAATGTATTGCACACTCCCGTATAAAGTTTATGTCAAAACTATTGCACACCTTAATAACGGACTCATTTCATAAATATTGCACAGATTTATGAAGGATTCATTTCAGAAGCACACTCTCGTTCAAAGTTTATTCCAGAAACACTGCCCATTTTTACCAACAATCCATTTCTTTAATACGTAAAGTTTAGCCAAAATATTATTTCATAAATATTGCACACTCCTATAGAAACTTCAATTCCTAAATAATACAGGTTTATTGGAGAATTCATTTCATAAATTTCGCACACTCTTGTTAGGCATATATTTCATGCACACTATCATCAAACCGAAACGAATACTCCCTAAAAGTGTGCATTATTTATGAAATAGAGTCATCAACAAAGTACGCAATTAGAATGAAACCAAAAGTTCCCCAAATATTGCATAAAATTTCATTTAATGTGTCGCGCCTACTTTGGTCGTGGATTCATTTCAAAAATAATGCACACCATTATGTGGAATATATTTCATAAATACTGCACACGAAGAAGGAGAACTCATTACATAAATAATCCACATCTTTGCGGACAATTTTTCATTAATAAGGCAAAATATCTGACACTTTTGTAGAGAATTAATTTCATAAATATTGCACACTAATATCCAGTAATTTGTTTCAAAAATAATGCACACTTTTCGGAGAATTTGAGGTAAAATTGATTTGAATTAATAAACCATTCCATACGTCCACACACTCATCGAACACTTATAAGTATAGAATCCATTTCATAAATACTGCACACATTCCTTAGGAATTTATTTCATAAACGGTTCAATTTTGCAATTCAATTTCAAAAATAATGCACACTTTCATCAAAAGTTGTTAAATATTGCACAATTTAATTCAATTTTGAATACTGCCAACGTTGGCCATAGGTTTATTTCAAAAATAATGCACACGTTGATGTAGTATATTTCATAAATATTGCACACAAAGAATGAGGACTCATTTCATAAATAATGCACATTTTCACGCTCAACACCTTTCAATAATATTCCACAAATTTGTCACAAATGCACACTCTCAAAGGCTAATTTCACAAGTATTGCACACTCTTTTTAGCAATCCATTTCAACGTTCCATTCCATAAATACTGCACGAAAAATTTGAGCTGCAGTGCTCTTGAATCCGACTACAAGAAGCTCACAAAATAATAATAATAATAATAAATGCGACAGGCTTCACATAACACGCTTCAATTTTCGGACATGTGGAGAGTGAGGTTGTACCTGATAACCACAAACTGGTTTCCGGTTTCGAGTGAGACCACAACAAATTACAACAAATCTCGCTACTGTGTCACATTTTTCAAAAATTATTTTTGGTAGTTAATTAAACGTAGTCGTGATATTTATTGTAGTTCGGTTGTAGTGATGAAATCATAAAGAAATTCCTTTGATGACTACATCCTTTCATAAATATTGTACACTCTTATGGAGAATTCATTTCATAATTATTGCACACTTTGCTAGGAATTCATTTAAAAATTGCACACTTTAATAAAGGATTCATTTCATAAATATTGCACAGATTTTTGAAGGATTCATTTCAAAAGTATTAAACACTCCCGTATAGAGTTTCTTCCATAAATATTGCACACTACATGAAATTCTTTCTGCACAGATTTATGTAATTCATGAAATTCATTTCATAATTATTTTTGCTGAATTCATTTTTAAAAATTGCAACACTTTAAAGATTCATTTCATAAATATTGCACAAATTTTGAAGGATAATTTCAAATATTGCACACTTTGTATAAAATTTCTTTCATAAATATTGCACAATTTTGGAGTATTTCAGAACAGCAAATTTTCATCACGATATCATTTCATATATTGCACACATTCGTGGAGGATTCATTTCATAAATATTGCACAAATTTGCCGGAATCCATTTCAAAAATAATGCACACTAATTTGCTGAGAATTCATTTTAAAAAAAATTGCACATCTTAATAAAGGACTCATTTCATAAATATTGCACAGATTTATGAAGGATTCATTTCAAAAGTATTGCACAGTCCCGTGTAAAGTTCTTTCATAAATATTGCACAATTTTGCAAGAGTGAATTTCAGAACGAATGCAAATTTCCATCAAAATTTAATTTCAAAATATGTCAAATCCCGTTAGGCACTCATTTCATAAGTATTGCACACTCTTTTCAGAGATCCATTTCAGATCGTTTGAAACATTGGCAACAGTGCATCAAATCAGTGGGAGAAATACTTAGCAATTTACGATCGTATATGATAAACTCGTTTCAAAAATATTGCACACATTTCTGAAGCTTTTCATCAACAATACATTTCAAAAGTAATGCACACTTTGGGGAAACGAAACCCTTTCAAAATTACTTCAAAAATATTGCTGAGAATATTTTTCCGAATCACAACACTGAGGAAGTTTGAAAAAAAAATTTTTTCCTCAAATCAGCAAACCAAAAAGTGTTCTGCTTCCACGTGCAACTCCTCCTCCCAACCCCCTCTTCCCGAAATTCGGATTCTCAAAAGAACTGCAATATCAATTCAAGGTCGTTTCAAGAGAACGCCAGAGACGCCGAAATTTTTCAAACCGAAGAGATATCGGGATACGGAGAGGAGGAGGAGGGAGGGAGGGAGGATGAAAGAGAGGTGAAGAGGAACATTTGAAAAGCCATTAATTTCTCTCGAGAGGAACCCCTCCCCCCACGCAAAATCCATCCAAAAAAATTTTACGATTATCTTATCGGAGGCTTAAAAACGCCCAAATTTTTTTTTATTGCCGGTCCGATCGCATAAAAATTTTTAAGGAAAATTTTAAGTGGGATTACGTATCCGAAAGCTCCCTCCTCCTCCACCACTCCTACGGGAGGATTTTGGTGGGGAGGGGGAAAAAAAGGAGAAAAGACTCACCGGAAAATTTCGTCTCCGTTTCGTAGATTCAGTCGATATCCATAAAAAAATTTTCCACAAATCGATGAATAAATTTTTGTTCCGCGAGCTTTCGGGAAGAAAAGCTTTCCCACACGAAGAAGTAAAAAGTCCCGAAGGAAACACAACACTGTAAACGAGAAAGAAAAAGATCGGAAACACGTGAATTGGAGAGAGATCACGAGAATCGGCCCATCTGCTGCAACCAACACCGCAAGACTGACTCGAATGCATGGGCATGGCCGAGAGCGAAAGAGAGAGAGAGAGAGATAAGGGAACTTGACCTGCCTTTTGTCAACCAACTGATTCCCTCTCTCTCTCTCTTCTCTCTTCTCTCTCTCTCTCTCGTATTGCCTTTCGTGTGAATTATTTTTCTCAGCACCTTCTTCTCAGATTATTCTACCTAACAAGCATCATCCTATCCCCAATCACTCATTCTGATTCTGAAATACCTGACTTCCGTTTCCGGTTTTCACCTTTTCCCGCCTTTTCCCCCCGATTTTCAGCTTAGAAAGTCTATCAAACATTCTAAAAACCTTTTCGGATCGAATTCTCGTTTCTACCAACTGTACTTTAAATTTCCACGTGTCTTTTTGATAAAACACGTGTCTTAAACCTATTTAACATTTTCTCTTTTTAAACACTTTCCGCTCGAGAGGCGACCATCATCCATCACTTTGTTGGATACGTGAGTGTGATACATGGATTTGATTACTTCGTACTACGTTTCTGTATACAGGATCCCCATTTTTTTGGATTGTATATTTTTATAATTTCAGCTGACTTTAATATATAATATGATAATAATATATCTTATAATCATATATTTTCATACAGATTTTCCCATCTGAAATTAGTCGGTAACCACGAGCTGAATAGTATTTTGTGGTTTGAACTCGAAAGGTCTGGGGATAGAACTACTGGGTTTTCATAAATATTGCACACTTGTACCAGGAACCTATTTCATAAATAACGCACACTTTCATCAGAATTTCATTTATAAATACTTCTTCCTTGTGTAATGAATTCAATTCATGGATATTGCACCAGATAGCCAAGAATCCATTTCATAAATATTGCACACGCTTTTCATCCTCTGATTCTTTTAATTCCTCCACAGATGTGTGCAATATTTATGAAATGGATCCTTCAAAATAATGTGCGTTATTTATGAAATAGATTTCTGGCAAATTTGTGCAATATTTATGAAATGAATCCTTCACGAATGTGTGCAATACTTATGAAATGAGATGGCGATGAAACTGTGCATTATTTTGGAAATAGGTTCTTGATACAAGTGTGCAATATTTATGAAAACCGGCGGTTCTATTCCCAGAGCTTTCGAATTTACAGCAGTGCCAAAATGCTGTTGGGTTCGTGCTTACCGTCTATTTTCAGATATCAAAGATGGCACTGAGCTCTCACGATTATGTTGAGACCTGTGGAAGGTTCAACCAAGAGAACAGCTCATTGAGCAACTGAAAGACGGACAGAAACCTCGAAGAAGGTGTACCTGAAGACAAATACATCAGAGACACAGTCAACTACATCCAAGATGCTGGATGATTGGTGCAGAGACAATGATCTTCTCAACTCCGTCCTAGATAAGGAACCAGAACATTCCACTTAGTCTAGTTCAAAAATACGACCAAGAAAATTCCATTCTGTCCAACTAATTCACCGGAAGTCGCCATTTTGACGCGAACTCGAGCACAATGGCGCGTTTGAGGGCTTGAATCGCGAAAATTCGAACACCAGCAAAACATTTTCAACTCCACTTTATGGTTCAACCTAAGATTCCTCCACGGACGTACATTTTTAGGCGCGTTAACTCACAAACGTAATTACTGTCGCCCGCTGTCCGTTTCTCTATTTTACGACCGACCGCCTTTTCAATTTTTTTCTTCATCTTTATGTCTCTCAATTAGCCTTTGTGCCCTTCTGCGCTTTATTCCTTTGTCTGTTTCCATTCGCCTCAGCAAAAATCGAGGGAGGTTGGCTGTGGTGTCTGTAATCAGCATATTGATGCCTCAATTTTCGGGACATTGGCCCTGTTCGCCAATCTAAATTCATCCTCTGTTGATATTTATTTATCGCTTCGATAAAATCATTTGCTTAGGGATCGACAAGGGCCCGATTTTGTTTAACGAATCGAACGCCTACGTAGGCGCCTAAATCCGATGAAAAAATTTGTATTTCACTAGTTTAACAAGTAGTTCAATTAAGTACGTGGGCCTTAAATCGGTTGACCGGAATTCGCTCCGAAAGAATTTGACACCGCTCGAAAATTTCGTTATGGCCGGAAATCGATATATCGATCGATCATGCGAACGCTTCCCGGTGTTGCCTGATGGTGGTGAGTAAACAGTTTTTAATTATCCAAGACCGGAAATGCTTTTCCTCAGGGTGGTGGCACCATTCGGATGGTCCCGCAACCACCTCTCCGAAGTTTTACGACCTAAAATAATTACAATTGTATGAGGTCATGACGAGGGACTTGTTCATTCGGTTGGAAAGCTCAGGTGTGGGTGCGGAACCTAAACAAAGTCCATACAGCGCCTCACAAGAGCCCTCAAAACAAACACAACCTACCTCCAGGTACCGACTAAACAAAACGAAAAATTTGTTTGCATTCCAGTGGAAATGATTGATTGGCGCTCCTCCCGAAGTCTGGCCCTCCTACACCCATACCTGGCATTCAGGGATGGTTTTAGGGTGCAGTACCAAAACGGGTGAAGGGGTGTCATTTCGTTAGCATAGCGAGGATTCCAATATTTTTGAGAGGATGGTTCCCTCCCCATCCCGGTGGGCACGATCATGGCGATCGCTTATTTTAAGGACGGGCATTAGAAATTTAAATTTAGAACGATTTAACACCTCCCATTGTGTCGAATAATCATTTTCAAATTACCTCGATTCATACAAAAATTGCCTCGAACCTACGAGAGAAGAAGTTGAAAGCATCGATGAGGTGGGCGCAAAGTGTCGAAAATTGCCGGAGCCAATTAAAGCCCGTCGGGTGCCGCGCAATTTTTTCCTCGAAAACAATCTCGCCTAATTTGTGATCGAATTAACTCTTTCATCATTCAGTTCACATACAGTATATCTCGTATAAACAGACATGCAAATGAGTATAAGAAAAAATATACGGCCACAAACCAAAACAGATTGTTGTCACTACCATCATTCTAATCCAATCAAAAAACACTACTAACTCAGTCCATGTAGTCATCCTTCTAGTCCGTATAGTTAGGACACATTGTTATATATACTTATACTCCAATGTTTATGTACAGTATGAAGCAAAAGTGATTTCTAAAATGGTCTATATCGACCTCCTAGCCTGCAAGGGGCTACATCAGCAAAAAAAAATTTCAGGAGTCCAAAAATGAAAACGAGGGTCCACGACAGGGGATATCAACATACATAATAGTATCTATTTAATGCATTATACTATCTTATAATATAAAGACATATACAATATTATAAAAGTGTCTATAAAAATTTACAGAACCTTAAGTAGGGCGTCTACCCAAAACCGAAAAACATGGCAATGGGTCTACGACACAAAAAAAAGTTTGGAGCCTCTGTTGTATATTATAAATATAGTATAAAGGACGAGACCAAACCATAAAATACATTCTTAACCGTTTTCGATATGAAATTTGTCGAGTGCTCACTTTTTCACTTAATTTAATGTATTTCCGGTTCTATTTATTTAGCCCTTGTTGAATTTAGTATATTTTTGGTATATATATATTTATTAAACTATATACTTTGTGTATTTATCTATATATATATCTGTTAATATCTCCTTTTTCGTATTTATTTATGATCTCTCTTTGTTAATGGGAGATTGTTGTCACTACCATCATCTGCTAGTTGATATATAGACTCTATGTATACTCTCTCATCTATACGTCAATTATTATGTGTGTACATACTGTATAATATATACTTGTATATTAATGTATAGCGATGTCATAAATAAAATAGCACCAGCACCAAGAATTCACTCATAGAAAATGAAACATTGATTAAAATACTCGTTTCATAAATAATGCACACTTTAAAGGAAGATGTGTTCCATTATTGATGTATCCTTACGCCCACGAATCATTTCATAAATAATGCACACGTTCTTCGAGGAAAACTTCTCCTAAAACAGTGAATTCTTGATTACGAAAGACCCAACTTTTGCACTGTTTCATGTGTAGTATGTTTCATAAATATTTCACATTTACTTGAAGGATTCATTTCATAAATATTGCACATCTTTATGCTCAGTTCATTTCAAAAATATTGCACACTATCATGCACAATTTGTCTTATACTACACAAGCTCCTGAAGGATTCATTTGCAAAAAATGTTGCAGACTCTTCTGAAGAGTCCCCTTCATAAATATTGGACACCTTCATACTCAGTTCAGTTCATTCCATAAATATTGCACACTCTTCTGTAGGTTTTATTTCATAAATAATGCACACTTTTATGCTCAATTTCTCATTAATACTGCACATTCTCCTAAATGTTTCTCTTCAGAAGCATTCATTTCATAAGTATTGCACACTTTCATGCTCAATCCGTCTCATAAATTTTGAAGTGACCCTCAACACACTGTGGCCAAAATTTGGCCAAAAGAGGTCACTCATGAGTACTACATCCTCGATCACCTCACAAGTGAGAAGATTTAGGTGGCAAAAAGAAGTCGAATTTGATTTATGGTCACGTTGCCCAAAACCAGAAGTTGACACTTTGATCTAACACTATTCCTCAGGCACATCAGAACTTTTATCTAAACTGCTTCGAAGCAAAAAAACGAAACAGGAATGAAATATGATAAAACAAAAGTGAAAATTAACTCGACCTAATGAGTTGAATCTCGTTCAGAGCTACCAACTGAAATTGTGCACGTGTTTGTGCCAACCGCCAGCACACATGAAATCACGTTTGGTAATTAGAGAAACGCTTTCTGGACCGTTTCCATTATCGCAGAAGCTGTGGCTTCAGTTCTGTCACGAAGGAGGCACGTTTTCTGATAACACGACGTACTAAATTTGCAGAGTAGGTTGTCAGTCTGTGTGTCAGCAATATCACCCCCCACAAGCGACCTTTGGGCTGTTAAGAGAGCGAAAATCTCAGGGGAGGGGGTATATACGGGAGATGAGGGGTTTGGAGAGGTAGAAATGACTTCAGTTGTCAGGCACACCAAATTGTAGTTTCCTGGGTATCAAACAACTACAATACAGTTAGAAGACAACTACAAGACAGGAGACTGTACATTGATGTAAAAACTTAGACAGATTGGTGACAGAGAGTAGAGAGAAGAAGAAGAAGCTGCGATTACTGGTGTAGTACCAAAGCCATAAAGACCACGAGGAACAGGATGTTGACAACATTTTCTAAACCAGAACACATACAGTATACAGTAATTACGTGCCTGTATGTTATAATATCCATCCAGATAACAACAAACGAAACCACGTCTCTCAGTCTGTCAACACAAATTCCTTCAGTCCAAGCCTGCTTGTCTTGTTCTCACCGGTAGCCCGGCTACCTATCGAAAGATGTTGACAACTTCCGGGTGACTTGCTACCGAATGAGATTCCATCCGACAAACTCTTCCCCACACTCCATCTCTTTCATTTTTATTGGGTAGATAGGCGCGCAAAATCTTTAGAAAACAAACAAAACCAGAGATAAAGCTTAATCGAAAATATTCGAAGGTCTCTTCCCCTGCCCCTCCTCTCCGGTCCTCCATGGCTTCGAGCGACAAATTTTTCGGCAATCCGTCATCCATCTCCGATAAAACAGCGAAATTTAAGTGAAGAATCTAGTAGATCTATCGGCGACAACGACTCATCGCTCTGTTTGATTAATTACAATCCTTTAGGCCCAATTTATCCGCGAATTTATGATGACGTACACCTTCTGGATTGTCATAAATTCATTTACGAGATTCCTTGAAAGTGATGACGTACCAACGTCCTGATCTATGGATGGATGCACGTTCACGAAAATTGTCTTTTGCTCGTGGTATCTCCTCCTCTCAGCTCCCGGCGATTTTTGTGTTTGTGGTTCCGACGGGAGTTGAACACGTGTATCATCCTACACTGTATCCCCGTACAGATACCAACAGACAGTGCTTTAGATAGACATTTCAGCTGTGTATTTTGCTGTTGTTTTATTTGAACTTCTCTTTCTAGGCCTAGTTGGCATCAACTTGACACACTTCTAATTCTCCATAATCATGGTCATGTGACGAGTCCGCATACCTATTAACTCTGATTATTAAAAATAAATTAGTATTAACGACACTATCCTCAACTTCTGGCTTTCCTTCAACTGTCTTAGGGATTTAGCGATCGCATAAATCTTCATTATCTCAAGAGGCTGGGTTCAAAAACCTGACACTAAGATTCTGACCGAAAGTCAAGCCACCAGTTTCAAAGTAGATGATCAAATTTGAACCTACACCCCCCGCTCACCTACTCTTCTGAATCTTTGATTCGTACCTGATATTACAACGAAACATTAAAATAAATTGTGAACCATAAATAAATAAATAAATTGAAATAAACAAAGCTAGTGAATAAATAAATAAATAACCAAACAAAATTAACTAATAAAAAATAAATAACAATGAAGAATGTGAAAATAAACAAATTAAATAAATAAAACTAACCAAAAATGAATGAATGAAAAAATAAATAAATAACAATAATAAAATTAGAAAAAGATATAAATGAAAATAAACAAAAATAGACCAAAATAAATAAAACAAAATAATTCAATAAATAAATAATTGAAAATATAAATAAAGAGATTAAGTGAAAAATAAATAAAAGAAAAATTTTTAAAAAGTAAACAAAGAAATAAATAATTAATGAAAGAATAAAAAAAAGAAAATTATATAACCTAAACCCTAAATTATATAATTACTAAACCAAAATTATTTTTCTTCAAAATTTAAATAAGCAAAATTAAAATTAGGAAAATAAATAAATACATCTAACCAAAAATGAATGAAGAAAAGATGCTAAATAAATAAAATAAAAATAAAAATTGAAAATAAACAAGAAAATCCAAAATAAAATAAATAAGTTGAATAAAAAATTGTTTCAATAAATAAATAATTGAAAATATAAATAAAGAAATTTGATATTTCATTCAATTTCTTTAATTGAATGAAAAAAGTAAATAAATAATAATTAGAAAGAAAATAAATTTAAATAAAGGAAAAATAAAAAGTAAATAAAATATATAAATAAATAAAATAACAAATAAATAAATAAACTAAGTAAAAATTTTTTCAAAATTCATAAAGAAGTAAATAATATTTATAAATTCATAAAAAATAAATAAATATACTACTAAATAACTTTAGGAAACAAATAAAAATAAGTAAATATCTAATAAATAATTAATTAAATAATGTGTACCAATTAATGGTATAAATAAATTAATTAGTCAACCAAAACTAAGAGTTTAAAAATAAATAAAATGCAAAAAATTAAATAAAATTTATGATTAAATCGCAAAATAAATAAATTAAGAAACAAATAAATAAAATATAACAATAATAATAGCAGCAGGATTTTCGAGTACTTCCTTAAGAAAAAGATAAGATCGTCGTGGTTCCTAGAAACCGGAAAAGATGTCAAGGAACTAGGAATCACACAGCAAGACCTCCAACAGCGGAACAAATTCAGAGCAAAAATAGAACCTTCCAGAGCTCGACTAAAGACGAGGAAAGCCTGATGAAAGGAAAGGAAGAAAGAGCACAGCACAAGAATGAAGGAGTATTGGCGGAAACGGAAAGAAGAAGAAAAAGATGTTGACAACATGTCCAAAAAGTGGTCCAAAAAGTGGCGTGGTCCGAAAAAGGGAACGAAAAAAAAACAATAATAATATATTTCCGATATTATTCATAACTTAACTTATAATATTAATATATTAGTAGACGCATGTTGTTTTTACTGTAATATTAATTTTTTGGAGTTTGGGTGATTTATTTATTTATAGTGAGCTCAGTCTATTATAATAATAATAATATATTGAGTATATTGTGGGAGATCACCTGTAGTGGTTAAATGCCAGACTAAGAAGTTATAGTCACGGGTTCAAATCCTCCTCCCGTATCCTGTTATACCCCCAAAAATGGGTGAAAAACGGAATCAAGACCCAACTATAACTATAATTATACTGAAATACAACGAAGCACCAAATAATAACTACAACATAACCCATCGGTCGGAGAGACAGAAGAGGAAACAAAAGGCTTCGAACATATACGTGACAATGACCTCATGAACGGTTCTGGGAATCCAAGCCAAACAATTCTGATCATTTGGCCGATAACAGCCAAATTTAAAATCTCCGCCATCGCTTTGACTCCTTCTTTGATTGACTCACCTCCTCCTCCACCACCACCACCAACCACCTTCGTGGTTCATTCGGTCAACTATTTCTGCGTCGTTTGATTCATTTTCCTTTTCGGGTGAACCCAAAAGTCGGCCCACTCCGGAAACTGAATTTATTTTCAGAGCTTTGATCATTCCTTCATCCGAAAGAGCTTTCCGACGATTAAACTTTTAACAATTCGGCTAACTTCTTCCTTATCTTCTCTTCTGCTTTTCCCTTTCACAAATTTGACCTCAATTTCTCGCTCCGAGAGATAACAAACCTTCGCGAGACGATTATTTCGTTTTGTTTTCTTGTCTCTCACCTATTTACATGTCGATTAAGACCTGCTACAAATTGCCTTTTCCACTTAACGTTACTAACACCGCCTTCTCTTATCTAACTGTTAACACAAGCTAACATCTGAGCGAAAACCGTTCAAATCTGACTCAGGTTTCCTTTTGTTGATGGTTTAGACACGAACGGAAATCAGGTGGAATGTTATCGTTCCGGGTTATGTTCTGTGTCCATGGGAGGTCTAACAATTCAACAAAATGTTACTTCTTAGCCCCCAATTTTTGTAGAGAATTCATCCCATAATTACTGCACACTCTCCTGAACATTTGATCGGCGGTTACGAAATGGCTAAGCTTTGAATACCCTCAGAAGCGGTTCATTTCATAAATCTTGCACACTCTTCTGAAGGATTCATTTCAAAATTACTGCACCCTATCTTAATGAACTCATTTCATAAGTATTGCACACTTTTACCCTCAACTCGTTTCATAAATATTGCACGAATTAGCCTAGAATCTATTTCAAAACAAATGCACACTTTTAAACGTTAATTTCATAACTGCACACTCTTATCAGAAGTATATTTCATAAGTTGATCTTACACAAAACCGTTTCATAAATACTGCACAAACTTTAGAAGAATTAATTTCATAAGTAGTGCACTCTTCAGGAGGATCAATTTCATAAATACTGCACACTCTCCAGCAAGATCCATTTCATAAATATTGCACACTCTCCTAAATAATTCGTTTCCAAAAATACTGCACATTTTCACACTCCACTCGTTTCATAAATATTGCACAAATTTGTCAGGAATTTCTATCAAAGGCTAATTTCATAAGTGTTGCACACTCTTATCAGAGATCTATTCCTCAAGTTCATCATACACTCATAATGAAGCTATTTCATAAATACTGCACACTGTCATCAGAAACCCATTTCATAAATAATGGTCACTTGTGAATCAATTTCAATTTCATTTCGCTTCATAAATACTGCACAAACTTCAGAATAATTAATTTCATAAGTAGTGCATTCTTCTGGAGAATCAATTTCATAAATACTGCACACTCTCCTACACGATTCATTTCATAAGTACTGCACACTTTCGTACCCAATTTGTTTCATAAACATTGCACACTCTCCAAGACGAATCATTTTGTAAGCATCGAACACTGTTGGAAAGGACACTGTTTTTCATAATTATTGCACACTCTTTTAAAGCATTCTTTCCATAAGTATTGCACACATTCACACTCAACTCGTTTCATAAATACTGCACAAATTTGTCAGGAATCTATTTTAAAACGAATGCACACTTTCAAAGGCTAGTTTCATAAGTGTTGCACACCTTATTACAAGGCTATTTCTTAAGTTCATTATATACTTATAAGGAAACCATTTCATAAATACTGCACAGTTTCATTGGGAATTCATTTCGTAAACAGTGCTCACTTCTGTTAGGAATCAATTTCAACCCCAGAAGAATTCATTTCATAAATATTGCACACTCTATCATGCAGTTTATTTCATGAATATTGTTTCATAAGTATTGCACACTCTTGAGGAACCCATTTCATAAATATTACACATTTTCATTAGCAGTTCGTTTCATAAATATTGCACAGACTTCTGAAGTATTTATTTCATAAGTATGACACACTTTATTGAAGAATTTATTTCATAAATATTGCACACTCCCTTGGAGGATAGAATGATAACATTCCGCCGATTCCCTTTGATTTGTAGGCCCCCAGTCATTTTACAGCAAATATTTGGAGGAGCTTAGCCTGCTATCTGCTGACGGGGTGCTATCTCCAACACCTTCTTTCATGTGGTGTTAAATAAGTGAGCAACTCAGTTGGAAAATGTTTTGGAAAACTTTTTCCTGGCTCGTGACGAGGCACAAAAACATTGTTCCGCAAGGTTTTTCCTGTTTATCTGTTCAGCAAAACCAAAGTCCTGATTTGACAGGTTTTACGGCCGTCCTTAATGACTTTTCCTTGCGGTTTCTAGCTTAAACCTTAAAACCTTTGTTGACAAACTATCGTGAGGTTTTGTAATAAACACCAAGAAGCAGTTACTTCAACTAGATCACGTGTTCTCCATGACCAATAATTTGCTGTTGTAGGTGTTATGTCGTGTCCCAACTACTGCAGAAGACAAAACCAACTCTACACCCGTTCGGTTCCCTTCGCTGATGCTCACTCGGTATTCAAGTCTATTAAACTCCATCCCCTCTTTCACAAAACTTGTGGCTCTCACCCTTGACTACGGTCCTGTACAAAGTGGCTTGAACAAAGTGCGGGAGGTTTCGGTTGATTCACTTTCTAACTAATGGCCTTTGTGGTCAGTGTCTTCATTCTCTTCAACTCATTTTTGGGGTTCCGCTCCTGTCAAGTTTAAATGGGGATGATTGAGTAACAAACCTTCCATCGTCTGAGTTTCAAGTTCCGAGTACTGCACACTTTTGAAAGGAGAGTTCATTTCATAAATACTGCACACTTTGACCAAGAACCAGATCCAAATATAATTCACACACACATCAAAAATTCATTTCAAAAATTATGCACACAGTTCTCCGGAGCTTGTCTCATAAATATTGCACAGTCTTATCTGGAACTCATTCCATAAATATTGCACACTTTCACATGAAGTTTATTTGATAAATATCGCACGATATTCTAAAGATTTCATTTCAAAAATAATGCACACTTTCATACGGAGCTCCTTTCATAAATATTGCACACATTTAGCAGGGTTCATTTCATAAATAATGCACGATTTTGTAACAAATTCATTAAAAATACTCCACACTTTTATGCGTATTTGTTTCATAAATATGGCACACTCTTATCTGAAACTATTTTCATAACTGTTGCAGGACGATTTTATAAGGAATCCATTTCAGAAATAATGCACACTTTTATGCATGCTTGGTTTCATAAATATTGCACCCTTTCATGTGATATCTATTTCATAAATACTGCACGAATTTGAAACAAACTCATTTCAAAAACGATGCACAACTTTATACAAAGCTCGTTTCACAAATATTGCACACTACGACTACTAATCAATTTCAAAAATAATTCACCAACATCGAAAGCTCATTTCATAAATAATGCACCGTTTTGCGGAGTTCGTTTCATAAATATTGCACACTCTTCTCATAAATACCGCACACGTTCATTACGTATTTCATTAGTATCGCTCGATTTTGTAAGGTATTTCAAAAATAATGCACGCTTTGTTGTCGAGTATATTTCATAAATACTGCACACAAACGAGGAGGGACTCATTTCATAAATAACGCACACTTTCGTGAAAATCCATTCCGTAAATATTGAAAGCTTTCAGAGACAATTTCTTTCATATATCAGAACATCTCATTTCAAAAATAATGCACACTCTCCTTAGGAATTCGTTTCGTAAATAGTTCTCACGTTAATTCCAAGGAATTCGTTTCAAAAATAATGCACACTAACATCAAAAGCTCATTTTATAACTAATACCACGAGCTTGGGAGGTTATCTTGACAACCGTTATAATTTTATAAGTTTATAAATGATTATAGGTATTAGAATTTGAAGTTACGCGTAAGGAATGCCACACCAAGTGTCTAGATGGTGGTTTCACCGCGTAAAAAAAGTCCTCGAGTGTAATGATTTAAAACAAAACCTTCTGGAACCTTTTTTAAACGGATTCCTTGTCAGCACAGTGCTTTTATAAAAGTATAACTGACCAAAACATCCCGGTACCTGTATTCCGTATCAAATTCATGGAACATACCCCGAACAACACGGAACTGTAACTGTATAAGTGAAGAATCGGTTTAGATGATTTGACCTTGAGCGCAGATTATTAAGCTGCGTTCATCACAGATCGAGGCGTTCGGGTCGTTTTTTTTTTGGTGTTGACAAATCAAATTTTTTGCTTTGAGCGTGCGAACGTGCGACGATTTTTTAATGAGAGCTAAGACATGGAGGTCGTCTTCTGAATCCAGAAGAGTGGTCCTTTTGTCACGAAAACCAACCAGCCCTCCTCTCCTCTCCTCAGTTTAAATCCCAAAAAAAAAGTTCTCCCGTTCCCTCTGGACAGTCGAATGAAAGGAGATGATTACAAAAAGGGAGTGAATGAATGAATGAATGAATGAGACTGAATATTTTCGGTTTTAATTGCCCACCCCAAGAGTAAGTCGGTTTAATTTTTATTTCTCAGCTGCGTTAACCTTCCAATAGAAGGTAATTAAGCAAAATGGATGTTAAGTTCAAGGGCGTTCGTGATTCCAACCGTTTTTGTCTTCCCCAGGCACGTTTGTCACGAGAGCTTCGCCCACTTTTTTTGGCGGTCCTTCAAATTTCCGTTTTGTTCTTTTTTTGTTTCCATAATGAAATCCAAGTTTAAAACAAAAAGATGGAGGATGAAGTCACTCGCATAATTTATAAACCATAAAAAGATTTTTTCTTCTGTCTCGATCCGTTCGTTTTATTGCTTTTTGTTACTCTGACATCATTTTTTTTAATTGTTCTGACGCTTTGCTTATGCTATTTCCGTCTGCTTTTTATGTTTCAGGTTTGTTCGATATCGCTGATTAATCATAAAAATTTTTGTCTTTTCTCTTTAGATTATGGTCGGGGTGTAAGATGTAATTGGCTGGTAACTTTGGGTTCACTATAGTGTTTCAGGTACGGTTCACAGTGAGGTTGGGTTACTGTCTAAATTATAGTTATAGTTATAGTTGAGTCTTAATCCCGTTTTTCATCCTTTTTGGGTATAGCAGGACACGGGAGGAGGATTTGAACTAGCGACTACAACTTCTTAGTCTGGCACTTAACCACTACAGCACAAACCTCCCGAGTTGCTCACAAATTTCCTTCTTGAATATGGTGACCTGAACACTATCTCAAGACACTGGACATCTAAATTCGAGTACCTCTTAACACCACAGCATCCGGACGTCTATTTTATTTTATTTTTGTCGGTTTTAGTAGAACTGACTGACATTATATCGCTGGGAGACAATACAGTCATCGACGCATGCGTAATAGTTTCCCAATGGTACCAACATAAAGCCACTGGCACTCAGTCAATAGTTTTTTGCAAGACACTACTGGTTGGTAGATGCTAGCTACCTAACAGTTTGGCAGCATAGTCAAACAAATACGCTTCAACAGAAAAATTTTTTGCGGGTGAAGAACTGATAGATGTCGCCATCTTGATTGTTAGACATTTTCATAAAATTGTGTTCAGTTCTGGTTTGGTTGTAGCGTTCGCTCGCCACTCTTAAAAATTGATACAGAAACTCATCTCTACAAACTAAAATGGCTGTCCTGTCAGCTAAATCCATCACAGTGACCCGTTCGTTGACTATAACCAATACAAATGTTCCGGTGGATACTATTTGACAAAAATTCGCATCGTACTTTTTATAGGACACCAGTATAGTGTGAAATCAGTCAATCTACAAAATGGCTAAGCACTGAATACAAAGTTATTTCAGCTCTTAGACAGTTTCCTTGCTTTTTTACGACTATAACACAAAGCCATGCCTCCTTTACACATCCTTCCCATCATTTTACGCTCAGTCTGTTCTTCATACAGTTCCCACTCTCATACAGATACGAAAACCAATCAAATGAAAGTCTGAAAAATGCCTAGACACTGTATAAAATGCCGAATTTCAAACCCTTTCAGTAAGTACTGAACTGAGAGCCAAGTCACATATGATAGCTGATTGCTGACTTGACTGAAGATAGAGTTGCCAAATCGATATGTCCCAAAAGTTCCCGGAACTATTTTCATTTCGAAATCATTTTGCAGTCACTTCAGAACTGTAAAGCTCTGCTAGAGCCATTCTCCTCTGCCTCGATGTGTCGTTACCAACGTTTCCCTTCCCCCTCAATCAACCACAAAACATCATTCCGGGAACTTTTGGAACAGATCCCTGCATACCAACACGACAAACCGTGAACGAGGAGCTTTTATTATTCTACTGTAACTCTATCCCTTCCCAGGCCGGCTTCCCAAAAACCTGGGTGCGACCGCCCCCACACGCGAACCACCCAAAAAAGACGAGCACGCAAGCCCACGAATCCCCGACTCGCGAAAAATAAATTAAACCGAAGGTCCAATAAAGTCGACCAGGAGAGATAAAAAACCTGGGCTCAGACGAAAATCGCGACGACAAACAAGATATCGTGATTTATGACAACCGTCAAGGCCATTTTGAAAAAGATAAAGCCACCAGGTTGTAATAAAACCTCATCATTGTGTTAAAAGACACAAAAACCTTTTTTTATGGACCATAGAAACCGAAGGAAACGAGGTCCTTCATCAACTTATTAAAAATAGCCGAGACGCGCCATCTTTACCTTTCCCGCCATTTTCTTTTAACAAAAAACGTCCAATTAAAACCGGCAATTAGGCTAAGTTCAGTTGGAAAATTTTTATTTAGCTGACCTAAATTATGAGCGAATTAAAAACTGTGTCACACATCCTATCAAAAGCTTCTTTTATGATTTCTGTATAACATTCGACACGTGACACACATTTACTGTCTCACATTTACACGTGTTAAAGCCATCAAATCCTTCGATTCCGTGTTTGAGTGAGTCGTTTTCGTGTCATCGATTCAATTGAGTGACGTCAAATTGTCAAACGCGTCTCTCAAAGTCTCAAGTTAGAATTCGCATGACTTTCAGTATATATGAGGAAAACAAAGGTTTAAGAAGATGAAAATTGGAGTATGAAGTCGACAGGATGGTGTTTCGTTATGACTTTGGTATTGAGCGATTTGTAACCCAAATTGTACTCTGAACCTTAGTTTTGAGGTTGTGGTTGCCATGACACAACACTACTACTCGGTAGGTTTGTTCGATGCTAAAAATGTTTATAATAACGTAAATAAATATACGGAGATAAAACCGTTTAATAGAATCAGTATAATTGTAAGCTATAACTTCTATATAGTCTTCTTCCTATATTTTTACCTACAATTGTATAACTAAGCTGTATCACTTTTTAGGATGATAAATCATACAAGTAACAAACACTTAAGAATGCTTAAGTAACTACTATGACAGTAACAACAATGACTACTCTTACTACTACCAATACTAAAATTATAACAACTAGTACTATCACTGTTGTGCTGCTGCTACTACTACTATTATTACTACCAGCTACACTGCTAACACCAAAAACTACTGCTATTACCACGAGGACGAAGACCACTACTACCAATAATATTACCTCTACTAAAGCTACCAAAAGTGGTGCTGCTGCAAGTCCCATTGCTACTTGCTGCTGCAATGCAACTGCTACAGCTACCACTACCACTTCTATTACTGCTAAAGCAATCGTCTAAATAGCATCATACTAAAGATCTGACTGGTGGTGCTATAACAGCTGTTAGCTGCTACTGACTACCACTAAAACCTGACCATTATTATTAGCTGCTGTTAATCACTACTAAAACCACAAAACAATCACTACTACTTTGCTTTCTGATATTGCCACTAGTATTATTTCCACTACTGCTACTGCCGGATAAAGTCTAATATCACTTCTACTAGACTACAAAACCTATTATTGTCAGCTTTGCTGCTACCGTAAACAGGTGGTACTGCCATACTACTGCTGCGCTAAAGCCTCCTTTCGACAACTACTAAAATTAGCACTGCAACGACTGCTGCTATCACAACTACTACTACCACCACCGCTTGATTACTGCTAATAATTGCCACATTGGCACTACAATACTGCAATGCCAACTTTCCCCTGACTACCAATAATGGGTGATCGGGTGTAAGTAACCCACCTCATTGTCATAACCCAGAGGACAAGCTCTGTCAACCGTTCGTTTCTTTCTGCGTCCGCCTTCTAATACAGTATCATCAAGCTCTCTGTAGAGTGACCGAATTCAGGTTCTAATCATCCTCACCAATCTTCACCTAAATCACTTCAGTCTTGCCACATGTACTCCATTTAAGCTGCCAACCCCTACCAACCAATCTCGCAATTTTCAAGTCCAAACACGTTTCTATTAACTGTTATCGCTGACAAAGTGAGCTGTGATACATCTCTCTGTAAGTGTATAGATTTCTAAACAAAAAACACAGACAAATGTTAAAATTACCTTACTGTATATCCTGCTGTATGAGCACTAATCACAAATTTTTTCATTGCACTCTTACGACTCAACTGCACTACTTCTTGTCTGAGAGGAGACTTCTGCTTCCAGGTTACGAGGGTTGTAGTTCCAGGATTTCCAGACACCAAGCTCAGAACTCACTACAAAACACAAAATCCAAAAGTTAATTGTTTTCATATCATAATTAATACAAAATTATAATTTTTGATGAGATAATTCCACGCTGACATTGTTAGGGGTACAAAGGACCACCAGGAAGGGTGGTAACGGTTCGGTTGCTCCCAAAAACTCATTGTTGTCTACTCATTTTCATATAATGACCCAGTTTTCAGTATAAAATTATATTTATTAGGATAATAATTGATAATTAAAGGTTAGAACTCTTGTTTGGTTCGGTGGTCGGAGGAATTACACAAAAAAGATTTTTTGGGTGTTGAATCCAGACCCGAAAACTTCTTTTCTCTTGATACCTGTACCCGTTCACAACTTGATGGGCTGACAGTAAGCTAACCCATTCAACTGGTAAGATCATTCGGCACTTATTTCATAAATACTGCACACTATAAGCGACAATTTCACCGAATATTCGCATATCCAGGATGCATTCGTTTCATAAATACTGCACACTAGTTGCATGTATTCCTTACTCAGGTACCAGCTGACTTGTGACACCAAAAATATTTGGCGAATGGGTCTCGGAAGGCTTGTGACTAAATTCTTTTGCCTTTTGACACCGGAAGTTGTGGTTAAGTGGTAACTACCACAACTATTGCTGAACTACTCTGCTGCTGGCATACGTTTATCTTATTAGGACCGCATTACTCTGGATCACACTACCAGGACTCTTGCTGACTCTGAATTGTTTGTGTCGCCAGGTTTAGCGAACCAGTCATCGGGGTACGGTTTCAATAATTCTTTCACAACATCATACCGATCTGAGGAATGCGTAGGCGCGCATCTCATAAGACGCCTACAAGAAGTTCTCTTGGTTGCCGTCATGTGGTTTGTTTTGAAGTTTCACGTCCACGAACTTGTGCGAGAGTCTTATAAACAATAGGCAGACTGAGTCATGGGAGTGACTAGACCTGTGGCGAACCTATGACCTAAGGGGTCAAACACTGACCCATATTATTGTTGGCAAACTTTCTGTAATCATTACAGTATCTGTTAAGACCACCGACCCAACTGTATGGGGTACAGCTGCTCAAGGAGTGGATGTATCGTTTCGGGATGTGCGCCCACACAGTCAGCAAAAACGTTGTTTTGGCGAATGCTTCCAACCGGCCCCAAAATTGTTAAAAGTCTTGGCACCGGAAACGGGGAAATCCATCGCTTAAATTATTTTCTTTTAAACATTGCATAATTTTGCGTCAACTTGAGTTGCTGACGATGTGGACGCCCGCCCCAGAGCACTGTATGCACTCCTCGATAGACACTCGACGACTACAGCTTTCTTTTATAGCTGAAGACATCCCAAGTGGGAAGAAATTCGGCTTTGAGTCGAAACCATTTCATAAATAATGCACACTACCTTGGAGCGTTCGTTTCATAAATACTACACACTGTCTTGGAGTATTTATTTCATAAATTTTGCACACTTTTTCGAAGGATTCACTTCATATATACTTCACAGTCTTGGACTATCCGTTTCATATATATTGCGCACTGCATTGGAGGACTCAATTCATAAATTCTGCACACTTCCTCAAAGGATTCATTTCATATATATTGCTGAACACTCTCTTGTAATATTCGTTTCGTAAATATTGCACACTCCCTTGGACCATCCATTTCAAAAATACTGCAGAGTCTTGAGCATTCGTTTCATAAATATTGCACACTCCCTTGGAGCATCTGTTTCAAAAATTTTGCACACTACCTTAAGGATTCGTTTCATATATATTGTTGAGCACTCTCTTGTAATATTCGTTTCATAAATATTGCACACTCCCTTGAACCATTCATTTCATTAATTTGCAGACTTTTCAAAGGATTCATTTCAAAAATACTGCACAGTCTTGGAGCATTCGTTTCATAAATATTGCACACTCCCTTGTATCATCTGTTTCATAAATTTTACATCTTCTTCAAAGAATTCATTTCATAAATACTGCACAATGTCCAGGAACATTAATTTCAGAGCTACTGCACACTGCCTTGGGGCGTTCATTTCCTAAATACTGCTCAGGGCTTTCAGACGGACGCCGACACCGTCAGCAACTCAAGACCAATTTGACGCAAAATGATGCAACATTTCATATAAAATAATTAAAACGATGGATTTCCCCGTTTCCGGTGCCAAAACTTTTAACAATGCTAGGGGGCGGTGGGGAGCAGTCGCCAAAAAAATTTTTTCGACAGCAGAAAACCAAAAAATTCAGCAATTAAACCAAAAAAAATTTTTTTTTTATACGCGTGACATAAGGTTTGGAATTTCCGCTTCTTTTTCTAAAAATAAATTTGGCGGATTTTGAATGAGTGTCGGCCAAATTTTTCAAATCGTTGAACCCCCAAAATGGGTGCCACTTCCATTCCCCCACCCGAAAAATTTCGTTTCGACTTGAGCACCCAACCACCCTCCTCGAACTCGTCAAAATTCTTCTCTCAGGTCATTCGGTGACCAAATCCAAAGCCATAATTATTCAGGAACCGGAAACCAAAAACTGGAACCTGATTTTGAAAAAGCCGGCAAGGTCCAGGTCCCAGCCCACGTGATCATTTTCTAATAGAATTTACTGGTATAAGTGGTCAATAAACAATTTTTCGGGTTATTAAAACGGAAATTTATCCGTGGGACATTTTTTTGGGGGCCCTTTCGAGAACCGGAAAGAGATACGAAGCCATTACGAGTAAACACTTTTATTTATTTATTTATGTATTAATGGGTGATTTGGGACCGGGACCAGTCCAGATAGTGCGAAGACGCCTTTGATATGGGAATCGTTTATGCCGTGATCGCGTTTTTGGGGCGATTGCCAAAAAAATTTTGGGAAAATTGGCGCGTCGGGAGCAAATGAATCTTCTCAGACCATCTTTCGCCGACCGACTTTTAATCTTTTCATCTTTTAACAATTTTTGTTATTGCTGAATTGAGTGTTTTTTATTATTTTTATTTATAGATTTTTATCTTTAAAAATAAAGTCTGTCGGTTTATTGAGGTTTTGAAATTTGGCGGGAATTTTTAAACCGAGGACGCTTTGCAAAAGTGTGAAGAAGACCTCGTTGTTGAGTTGCTGACAGTTAATTTGAGACGACATTGGTGTGGTCTCTTTTCCAATTCCTTTCTCTAGAGTTTGGGTTAGCTACCGTACACTGCTACCGATAATACCAACAAGGCTGTGAGTCTGTGGAACTGGCCCAAATACGAGGGAGATGCCTTAGGTACGGAAGAAATGGCAGTGCTAACTTTGTCCCGGTGTAGACCGAACCCAAGATTTTTGGCCAAGTACGCTAACCTCTTGCCGTTAGACTTCTTTCCCGACTAATTATTAGATGGACCTTAAAAAAATTTCGGTAAAAGTGATGAATTTGATAAATACAGGTACAACACCCGGCAAAATTATTCATTATCACCAACTAAGCCAGTAAATCTGACCAATTACTGAATATTTATCACTTTTACCGGATAGTTTGTAAATTATCCAGCCTCACAATGAAGAATCCAATAAAAGTCTGCTGAGATTACGACTTGAATACTTTATAAACTAGCCGGTAAATGTGATAATTATTCAGTGATTTCTCACATTGCCCAAGCTTAGTTGGTGATTACGAATAATGGCCGTAAATTCGTATTCGCCGGTTTACTGTGACATATTTATCACATTTATCAAACGCCTTTTTATTTACTGATTTAGTCTTAATCTTAAGACTCATTAATGTGAAATGGAAAGTAATATTCTAAATATATGTTATGTAAAAGTGATGAATTTGAATGTTTTTGTAATTTTCGGCCACTATTCATAATCACCAACTAAGTTTGGTTAATGTGAGAAATCACTGAACAATTATCACATTTACCGGCTAATTTACAAAGTATTCAAGTCGTAATCTCAGCAGACTTTTATTAAATTCTCCACTGTGAGCCTGGAGATTTTATAAACTAGCCGGTAAATGTGATAATTGTTCAGTAATTTCTCACATTACCCAAACTTAGTTGGTGATTATGAATATAGGCCGAAAATTACAAACGTATCCGCCAAATTCATCACTTTTACCGTAACATATATTTAGAGTATTACCTTCCATTTCACATTAATGAGTCTTAAGATTAAGACTAAATCAGTAGGTACAAAAGGCGTTTGGTAAATGTGATAAATATGTCACAGTAAAAGCGATAAATTTGTCGAATACGTTTGTAATTTACGGCCATTATTCATAATCACCAACTAAGCTTGGTAATGTGAGAAATCACTAAATAATTATCACATTTACCGGCTAGTTTATAAAATCTCCAGACTCACAAGGAGAATTTAATAAAAGTCTGCCAGATTACGACTTGAATACTTTACAAACTAGTCGGTAAATGTGATAAATATTCAGTAATTGCTCATATTAGGCAAAGTTTAGTTGGTGATTATGAATAATCGCCTGATTTATCACTTTTACCGCACCATATATACCATTTTACGATTCGGTCTACATAATGACGAGGATTCTGAATGGGAAAGGGCTGTCGACGCGTTATTCTCAAATTTTATCGGTTGGGTTGGTTGTTAAACGATTTCAGGCAGTCAGAAGAGAAACACGATGGCGGTGGATCACGCACACGGTCGATACATGTTCCATTTTGATTCCCACCTTGAAAGCAAGTAGCAACAGGCTTTATCAACCCAGCCGGGTATTTTTATATTCTGACTGCGAATACTCATGTGACATGTGAGATGAGTGAGGTGTTGGAATGAGTCAGGTATGCCTAAGACAGAGGTCACACGGTGAGATGAATGGATTCCTAACGTTTTTGTCTTTTGAATGTGATTTTCGTTTCCGAAAAATGTTTTTCAGCTTTGGTACCCATGCCCATGGCCACGGGACAGTGGAATTGAAGAGTGGCTCATATGAATTTTAGGTCTTTCGGTTATCATACCCCTACCTGGGTACGTCAGCTATCAACGACAAATGGTTATGTGTTGTACATGAACCCTGTGGTGTGTTCTCTGTTCTAATTCTCCTCTGTCTATCTATTATCTATACAGATAAGTTATCTATTAATATTATCGGCAATATAGCTATACTTTCCTTTACGTTGGTAGTACTGTCGTGAAGCATACATGACGCTTAGATGGGTTATAACCGTTTTCACAGTTAGTTCCTGTTGGGTTAGTTTCATTCCCGCTGTCGTTTCATTAAGCATGGCTGCTTCACTCTGTGCTCGGTGTCTTATCATCGGAAGATGTATTAAGGGCAGAAATTCATGGAAGAATGAAACTAACTCAACAGGAACCAACCTAAGAAGACATAACAACAACCAAACAACACATACACCATCTACACTTCACGACAGTAACATGGCATGATAGTTAACCCACCTCCTAGATAATACATAGATAAAGAGGCTGAAAACAGACAAGAGAGCACTACCCAGTTCACCACAACAGTCCTTAAAACTCAGATTCGTGCCGTCACCAATATTTGGCAGAACTTTGGGTGGGTGTGGGTGTGTCCCCATCCAATTTCCAGAATTTTGGTTTTTCCCTGACTCCAACCTACATCCGGTGTTTAAAGAGACATTATTACAGCCGTTTAAAAATTTTTATTTCAAACAAAACGATTCAATTGGTCTAAAAATTGTTTAATTTCAAGCAGTTCCAAGTTTTTGGACGGCAGGAGGGGGAGTTAAAGAAATCTCAAAAGAACCCTCGGCCATAAAACTAAATAAATTCCGAAGAAATGAAAATCCAAAAAAATTTTTTTATTTGTTTTTTCGGGTTCCCCCCTTCCCAGTGATCCCAGGGCCTGGCTCAGAACTTTTTCTTTATGTCTGTCGGCCATTTACGATTTGTTTTGATTACGTTCGACCCGACGCACAAAAAAAGTCATTTTCGTCGTTCGTTCCCGAATGGATTCTTAAGAGACCTATTAAATAAACCTATTAAACTAATCTGGATTAATTCGTTTGTATGGGATTAAATATATCCGCCGTTCGGGAGTGCGCATGCTCGTTAATCGTGTTTAGCATTTCTACTAAATGAGATTAACATTTGTACGATTTCGTGGGATTTTCTCTTCGGTTTCGACGTTTTTATTATTTCCGCTTCGTGGTGTTCCTGTTTGTTTTGATTTAAAGAATTTGAGAATCGACCAATTAATTGAGAGAGTCTGGTAGAAAGAAGAGATTCTCACTTTGAAATTGTCAGCTGTTCTGGTTATTGACTGGACGAAGAACCTCGAAGTTGGGATATAGAGGCTGAGAGTGGTTTCAATTGGGTTGGGTGGAGGTCACAATTGTTGAGTATAGCAGGAGGGTTGAGTATACAGTTGTGTAAGAAGATGAAACCAGAAGAAGAAGAAATGTTGACAGAGCTGTAACCCAAAACCCTGGGCTGTGGCAACAGAGTTAAATCTTTTATACCTGAACGCTCACTATTGGTACAAAGTCGGTAGTTGGTCGAAAACAGCTCCCGAAGCCGCCAATCTGCGTTTTTAGTGGGTAGGCATCCCCTTGCACCTCAGGGATGAGTGCCCATGGGTACGGGGGAACACCAGCGTTTTTACCTGCCCACAAAAAGTCCCAAAAAAAAGGTCGGTAGTTGATTCTAGTAGTAGTAGTTGTTGCTGTAGTTTTATTAGTAGTCATGATAATTAAAATAGCGGTTTTAGTATCAATAGTGACGTAGTTGTGGTTTGATTTTAGTCGCGATTATGGCAGTGATGGTGATAGTTGTAGTCTTAGTAGAAGCAGTTGTCGTCGTGGTCGTGCTAATATTAGTAGTTGGTTTTGATAATGGCGATGGTAATAGTAGTGAAGGTAGTGAAGGTAGGGGAAGTGAATGTAAAAGTCAAGGCTCTCGTAGAGCGGTAATGCCGTTGAAAGAAGTACCAATAGTGCCTTAGTTGTGGTTTTAGTGGTAGTAGGTTTGAGAGTAGTAGAAACAATTGGAAGAAGTAGCAACAGCTGCCACATACAGATTATGACACAGGAAGTAAGTTCTTTACTCAGGTGTAAAGAATAAAGTATAACCAACATAACTGAGACCATCGCAAAATTAAGTATTAAATCGCATTATACGAGGCGTGTACTACCGAATCAAGTTCGCACGGAAATGTCATCGGATACTTCAAGCGAGTTCTCATCCAGCTTCTGTAAGTGTATAGATGTATTAATCAATTTTGTAGTTCCGTCTAAGAGAAACCGAAGATCTGATTAACTCAAACGACTCGTCGTTGCCTACAACAACCCCCACATTGTACGGGATTCTACTGTAATAATAATTATTCCATACAATTCATTACAAACGAACTCATTATGAGCGGTTATTTAACCGGAAACCATTTTGATAAAGGTGAAATAAATTTCGAGAGAGGGCGGGGGGCAACAACGTTGCCGAACTTGTCACCAAGTTTCCGAGCTTTTACGTGACCGCAAAAGACCCGACTTCACACTGATTTGTGAGATACTTGACCGCGGCGTCTGCAGATGAAACCAGAACCGGAAAAAGAGTGAGACAAAGCGGGCCAATGAATCAAGATAACGAGTTTTCGAGATAACTCGCCGCGAAAAATAATAATGATATAAATAAAACGTGAGAAGATTGAGGGACTTCATGCTGGAAACATCCTCGAGGAATTATGACATTCATAGATGACTGCCCTCGTGTGGGGAATTGAACTCGACCCGGTTTCCGAGCCGCCCGTTCGTCCACTTCACCGTCACGAAAACAAAACGCAAACAAACACATAAACTTTCAAGTGCGCTATAAAAAAGCCCATTTCGGAATCAGGGTGGATGTGTCTTCCTCGTCCGCCATATTGGATATCGATCCTCCGACTTTTCTTTCTGTCCTCTCCGTTCCTTCTCCGTTAATTTAAAGTCTTAGTAATTAACGACTTCCACCCTTCTTGGAAGCCGTTCAACCCCCTTTCTCGCTAACGTCTTTTGATCAATCTACCATTTCACGAAACCCTCCGACGGGTCTTCATTACGCCATGTTCAAAGTGAAACTCTAAATCGTGTTAAAAACCGCTGAAGCACTTTCATCAAGAAGACGTGGAAGGAGGCAAACCGAACGCCAATTACTCAAATCGGGCAGTTCTTCTGCATGGTTGAGAATGATGAACGCTAACGAGGGCCCTAGAGAGATGAATTGAAGCCTTTGAGATGTGGCTTTACCGCCGGCATGCTTAGAATAGCCTGGACGAATGACAAACGTGGAAGTGCTAACTCGTATGGGTAAAGAGAAGGAGCCCCAGAAACTGCAATACTTCAAAGACGGAAAACTCCAGAACCTAAGAGTTAGGAATGACATCCGCCGCCCTATTTCGAGCGGCAGCATCCAAGGTCGCCATAGCCCTGTTTATTGCCAACTACATGACACTACAAAGAACGTTCGTCCTCTAAGTCTAATCGGTCAGGTATGAAGAAGGTGACAGAAAAACCGCAAACCTGATTTCAAATTCAACAACAGGACCTACCCGTAAATTTGGCAACTCAGCACCATCCTCCTCCCTGCTTAATGTAATGTAAACAAACGAGTAAATTAACATCCTTTGTGTCGAATCAACGTGGCAGCAGTTAACAAGTTTGAGTCACCTCAAATTTCCATCCGCTCCATTGCCTCTATTCATTCGAACGAAAACAAAAAAATTTTTTCCTTCTCCAACAGCAATTGAAGTTATTTCCCCGACAAAAAATTTTATAGCCGCCATGGGAAATCCACCTTCAAAAGAAGGAAATCTCGCGTCTGGTTTGGAGGTTTTTGGTTTTTCAAAATAATCATCCCCCAGTCCCACCCAGCTACCCCCACCGGCTGCTGTTAATGGAAATCTTCTTTCACCCCATCAATTCTAATTTTTGCCACAATATTCCTCCCCTATTGTCGGTAGGGGTTGCCTCTCCTTTTCATCCTCTCTACTCACGAGGACCTTTCCTTTCTTCTGCTATATTTATAGCCGTTATCGTCGACCTTTGATCTCGGTTCGTGAGAGCTTTGAAACTGTTAATCCACTGAACTTACCTCGTTTTTGTTGTCTCCTCCATTCCTGTAGGACATTTCCCAACCACCTGAAAAAGAGAGAAAACACAAATAAATCAAAGTTCGCGACAGCTCGACGCCATTTTGTCTCTCATAGCTCAAGTGATTAATGTTAGTTTTATCTAGAAGGCAGGAAAGCTTTCGACCAAAACCTCCAAGGACTTATTGATTCAAAAACTAATCTCAACACGTACTGTAGGGTTACAATGATGCCAACTGATGGGCAAAAGATGATAACGACCCCAAAGAGACTTCGCTCATCCTCCCCCATGACTTAAACACACAAAATTGCGCCATTAGCAGCATTTGTCGGGTTATTGCAGTGCTAACCAAACAAAACAGTCCAGCCAACATCTCCAGAGGACAGTATAAAAGACAATTAAAGAATCCCTTCTGTCAGCATCAGGCCCACCTTCTGTTTATCACTCTTTAAACCTTTCTCCGGGGTCTGAATGTAAAAGCATTACAACGGCGGCTGTGGAACTAACATCCATCTAGTCATCCCTCGATTGTGGCTCCTGCTGACTGTTCTCTCATAGCTGGCGTTCGCAGGGATTTTCTTTAGGTCCCTATCGATTTGAGAAATACGGTGTCCATAGAATCAGGTCTTGTTGAACAAACTTAACTTTAGAATGAGACTTTCAAATCATAAATAACAGACAGACTATCCAACAGGAACCTCAAATCCTTCAGGAAGTTCAGACTTTTCGTAATTTTTTGCGTCCCAAATCAGCCATTTCTTTCATAAATACTGCACACCACAGAAGAGCATTCATTTCATAAATATTGCACACTTTGACAATAAACCATGTCACAAAAATTGCTCACTTATTTGAGGAATTAATTCCAAAAATACTGCACACTTCCACTACGTGTTTATTTCATTCATCAATGCACACTTCTAAGTAAAACCCATAAACACTCGCCCAAAGTGTGCAGTAATTTTGAAGTGAGTTACCGCTCTGAGTGGGTAACATTCAAAGAGAAGCTCGCTGAAAGTGTGCAATATTTATGGAATGAAACTTCCGAGTAAAGAAATAAATGTTTGCTACCACCGAGTATTCAAGAAATTATTTTAGGTTAAAAGTGTGCAGTATTTATGAAATAAACACATAGTGGAAATGTGCAGTATTTTTGGAATTAATCCCTCAAATAAGTGTGCAATATTTATGAAAAACACGAAAATGTGCAGCATTTTGAAATAACTTCCCTGGGGAAATATGTGCGCATAACACAGATGGCTACGGAATAAAAGTGTACGGAATGCGTTCCCATGGTGTACGGTATTTATGAAATAATCTCCTCCAATACTGTGCAATATTTATGAAAGAAACACAAACTAGAAATGCGCAGTCTTTTTGAAATAATCTCCTCGAATAAATGTGCAATATTTATGAGATGAATATATAGAATAAGTGTGCACTATTTATGAATTTGACGCATACTAGAAATGTGCAGTAATTCTGGGACTAGTCCCTCAAATAAGTGTGCAGTATTTATGACCAAATAAGTATGATTTATAGCCAAAGTGTGCAATATTTATGAAAGAAACACTTACTAGGAATGTGCAGTGTTTTGAAACAATCTCCGCAAAGAAGTGTGCAATACTAATGTGATTAATAGAGAATAAAAGTGTGCAATATTTGAAAGAAACACGAAGAAGAAATGTGCAATATTTTTGGAACGAATCCCTCAAATAAGTGTGCAATACCTATAAAATAAATGCGTTCCAACAGTGTGCAGAATTTATGACAGAAATGACTGATTAAGCGCTTGCTGCAGGATTCGAGGCTCCTGTAGAATGGTTTGTCCGTCACACTAAAATCATAATCACGTGACTTGAAAGCCTAAAAATTATTTGGAAGTTTTATTGTTACCATTCGATTTTATTTATTTTATTTTAGAAATTTTCTTCACCCTGCTGTCGTGAATCGAGTTCTCTTTGGGCAAAAAAAAGAAAATTTCGAAATCCGGTAAAAATGTCGAACGGATTTCTTTAAGACCGTCGTAAATTTGAATAAGACGTTAGTTAAATGAAAGTTTTGATTTTATGACGCATAAATATTTATTTATTTTTAATACGTTGGAATTTAACTGTAAACAGGATTTTCTGTAGGTTTTTACATCCATGGCTCGGGGTGGGGCCCCCTTAGTTAGTCACCAATAAATCATTTTTTTAACGGGATTTTCCTCGGCTACGGCTTTGTTTCTCTTCCAAATGGCTGAATAAAAACTTCGATATCATTCAAGTGAAAGTTGTTAACTGTAGGATACACAGCAGAGATAACAGCCTCGAGAGTGGTTTCTCTATGAGAGGGGGAATCCCCTGATGGGAAAGAGGAAAATGCTGAGTGGAAGGTGGAAAGGAAACGATTCTGTTTGAATCAGAGAGAGAGGGAAGGAGGAGAAAAATTTTCAAATACGAATATTGGTTTGAAACGAGTGTGCAGGATTTATGAAATGAGTTACTGATGAAAGTTCATTAATAAAATTAACGACACACTTTGGGGAGTGCTATGACACGAATATTATCCGACAGTGTGCAATATTTCTGGAAGAAATTCGTTCTGACCCATAGTATTCATGAAATTAATTCACCGTAAAAATGTGCAATATTTATGAAACGAATCCCTCAAATAAGTGTGCACTAGTTATGAAATGAAATAATTGAAAAAGTGTGCAATATTTTTGTAATGACATCATCCAGTGAGTGTGCAGAATTTATGAAACGAAATCATGCAATAAGTGTGCAATATTTATGAAATGATTCTTTCAAACAAGTGTTCAGTATTACCGAAAAATAATTATCAAAAGGGGGTGCAGTATTTCTGGAATAGAATCATCCAGAGAGTGTGCAGTACTTACAGAAACGAATTCAATCACCACGTGTGCAGTATTTATGAATGAATTTCTTGAACAAATGAACAGTATTAATAAAACGAATTTATCCCCATAGTGTGCAATATTTTTGAAATGAGATTATCCAGAGAGTGTGCAGTATTTATGAAATAAACACATAGTGATAGTGTGCAGAATTTTTTGAATGAATCCCCCAATTAAGTGTGCACTACATATGGCATTAATTCAAAGACAAACTGTGCAATATTTACGAAACAAAATCCTTCACAACGTGTGCAATATTTATGAAATATTAAAATAACGGATATTTATAAAAATATCAATTAAATAAATGCTCACCGAGAGTGTGCAATATTTTTGAAAGCAGAACCCCCGTACTATTATTCACGAATGCTCCTAAAAATTGTGAAGTATATATATAAATTATATCCTGAATGAGAGTGTGCAAAATTTTTGAAATATCCTCTGGGAAGCCTGCAATATTTATGAAATGTGTCATGAATGAAAGTTTGTAGCAATATTTCTGACAATCATTCCCTATAAACGTGTGCAATATTCATGAAACGAGTCTTTGACAAAGGTGTGAGATATATCCACTGTGTGTAAAATGCGTTGTTAACAAAATGAGTCTTTATTGGAAGTGTGCAATATTTATGGAACGAATACGACTCAAAAGTGTGAAATTTATATGGGATGTGTCATGAATGAGAGTGTGCAGTATTTTTGAGAAATATCCTCTAGAAAAACGTACAGTATTTATTAAATGAATTTCTGACGAAGTTGTGCGATAAATTTACTGCCCATAAATTGAATTAACCTAAATAGTGTGCAATATATATGAAATATATCCCGGGAAGAAGTGTGCAGACTTTATGAAATGCATCGTGAATGAGTGTGTAGGATTTTTGAGAGTAATTCTTCAGGAGAATGTGCAGTATTTATGAAATGAATTCCTCAAACCAATGAACCCTATGAATGTGAGGAATTTATCCACAAAGTATGCAATATTTATGAAATGACATCATCCAAAGTGTGCGGAATTTATGAAACTAATTCTTTCAACAAATGTGCAGTACTTATGAAATGAAATCGTTCAAAGAGTGTGCAATATTTATGAAATGATTTTTTCAAATAAGTGAGCAGTATTTACGGAAAAGAATTCAATCACCACGTGTGCAGTATTTATGAAATGAATTCCTCAAACCAATGAACCTTATGAATGTGAGGAATTTATCCACAAAGTGTGCAATATTTATGAAACGAAATCATCTAGAGTTTGTGGTATATAGGATGTGAATTTTTTTCAAATTCTGTGCAGTAGCTGTGAAACGAATTCTTCCAAAAAGTGTGCAACATTTATGAAAATTTGACAAAGTTGTGAGAAAAACCTGCTGTACATAAAATACGTTGTTTACAACATGAATCCTCCTTGAATGTGTGCAATATTTATGAAATAAATCTTTTATGGAAGTGAGCATTATTCACGAAATGGGTTTCTGCTAGTGTCATGCAAAATTTAAAAGGAAAATTCGTGCTTTAAGTGTGCATTATTTATGAAGTGAACGGCGGCTGAAAGTGTGCCGTATTTTATGAGATAAATAATTCTTAACTCTGTCAAAGACTTTTGTTTGTTTTTGAACTTTTGAAAAGGAAATACCTGACTCGTATTGTTATGTAAATTGCGTCATGAAATCAGCAGAAACTTGAAGGATTTTCCAATGACTCACCAAAACCTACAAAACAAAATGAAAAGAAAATGCGATCGCGTGTATGGCAAACGGAAAAGGAAACAGAACAAAAGCGGTACTATACCATCTATCTCGAACTAACAGCAGGAAAGTGTCGAACAAGCACTTCTCCAAGGAGATTGAAAGAGATTAAGGTTGAGGGAGATCAAAAGATCTTGAGAGACTGAAAACGAAACCGGAAACGGAAAGAAAATAGAAGGAGAAGTAGACACAGTACCGAAAGAACGGTTCAAAGCCAACCCAACCTAACCCTGAATTTGTGTCTCCCACTCGTTAACGTTTTTCCAAAAGCGGAAACGCTTACAGGATCACCGCCTTTTATGTGAACATGTTGTGAACGAGTGTGTTTCCCTTCCTTTCAAATCAACTTGCCCGTCACATAAATAATAATTAATAAATTCCGAAATAACTCAAAAACAATTATTTTTTTATTAATACATAAGGTAACAGAACGCT